>OW026524.1:14095032-14329376 GCA_932274085.1 Protocalliphora azurea | reverse complement strand
GTATTTGATATGGTTATATTGTATATGTATATGTTATATGTAATATGTATACATGTTATAATGTATATTAGGTAATTTTATGTATACCTGTATGTTGTATATGTATATGTATATGTATATGTATATGTATATGTATATGTATATGTATATGTATATTGTATATGTATATGTATATATATATATGTATATGTATATATGTATATGTATAGTATATGTATATGTATATGTATATGTATATGTATATGTATATGTATATGTATATGTATATGTATATGTATATGTATATGTATATGTATATGTATATGTATATGTATATGTATATGTATATGTATATGTATATGTATATGTATATGTATATGTATATGTATATGTATATGTATATGTATATGTATATGTATATGTATATGTATATGTATATGTATATGTATATGTATATGTATATGTATATGTATATGTATATGTATATGTATATGTATATGTATATGTATATGTATATGTATATGTATATGTATATGTATATGTATATGTATATGTATATGTATATGTATATGTATATGTATATGTATATGTATATGTATATGTATATGTATATGTATATGTATATGTATATGTATATGTATATGTATATGTATATGTATATGTATATGTATATGTATATGTATATGTATATGTATATGTATATGTATATGTATATGTATATGTATATGTATATGTATATGTATATGTATATGTATATGTATATGTATATGTATATGTATATGTATATGTATATGTATATGTATATGTATATGTATATGTATATGTATATGTATATGTATATGTATATGTATATGTATATGTATATGTATATGTATATGTATATGTATATGTATATGTATATGTATATGTATATGTATATGTATATGTATATGTATATGTATATGTATATGTATATGTATATGTATATGTATATGTATATGTATATGTATATGTATATGTATATGTATATGTATATGTATATGTATATGTATATGTATATGTATATGTATATGTATATGTATATGTATATGTATATGTATATGTATATGTATATGTATATGTATATGTATATGTATATGTATATGTATATGTATATGTATATGTATATGTATATGTATATGTATATGTATATGTATATGTATATGTATATGTATATGTATATGTATATGTATATGTATATGTATATGTATATGTATATGTATATGTATATGTATATGTATATGTATATGTATATGTATATGTATATGTATATGTATATGTATATGTATATGTATATGTATATGTATATGTATATGTATATGTATATGTATATGTATATGTATATGTATATGTATATGTATATGTATATGTATATGTATATGTATATGTATATGTATATGTATATGTATATGTATATGTATATGTATATGTATATGTATATGTATATGTATATGTATATGTATATGTATATGTATATGTATATGTATATGTATATGTATATGTATATGTATATGTATATGTATATGTATATGTATATGTATATGTATATGTATATGTATATGTATATGTATATGTATATGTATATGTATATGTATATGTATATGTATATGTATATGTATATGTATATGTATATGTATATGTATATGTATATATGTATATGTATATGTAATGTATATGTATATGTATATGTATATGTATATGTATATGTATATGTATATGTATATGTATATGTATATGTATATGTATATGTATATGTATATGTATATGTATATGTATATGTATATGTATATGTATATGTATATGTATATGTATATGTATATGTATATGTATATGTATATGTATATGTATATGTATATGTATATGTATATGTATATGTATATGTATATGTATATGTATATGTATATGTATATGTATATGTATATGTATATGTATATGTATATGTATATGTATATGTATATGTATATGTATATGTATATGTATATGTATATGTATATGTATATGTATATGTATATGTATATGTATATGTATATGTATATGTATATGTATATGTATATGTATATGTATATGTATATGTATATGTATATGTATATGTATATGTATATGTATATGTATATGTATATGTATATGTATATGTATATGTATATGTATATGTATATGTATATGTATATGTATATGTATATGTATATGTATATGTATATGTATATGTATATGTATATGTATATGTATATGTATATGTATATGTATATGTATATGTATATGTATATGTATATGTATATGTATATGTATATGTATATGTATATGTATATGTATATGTATATGTATATGTATATGTATATGTATATGTATATGTATATGTATATGTATATGTATATGTATATGTATATGTATATGTATATGTATATGTATATGTATATGTATATGTATATGTATATGTATATGTATATGTATATGTATATGTATATGTATATGTATATGTATATGTATATGTATATGTATATGTATATGTATATGTATATGTATATGTATATGTATATGTATATGTATATGTATATGTATATGTATATGTATATGTATATGTATATGTATATGTATATGTATATGTATATGTATATGTATATGTATATGTATATGTATATGTATATGTATATGTATATGTATATGTATATGTATATGTATATGTATATGTATATGTATATGTATATGTATATGTATATGTATATGTATATGTATATGTATATGTATATGTATATGTATATGTATATGTATATGTATATGTATATGTATATGTATATGTATATGTATATGTATATGTATATGTATATGTATATGTATATGTATATGTATATGTATATGTATATGTATATGTATATGTATATGTATATGTATATGTATATGTATATGTATATGTATATGTATATGTATATGTATATGTATATGTATATGTATATGTATATGTATATGTATATGTATATGTATATGTATATGTATATGTATATGTATATGTATATGTATATGTATATGTATATGTATATGTATATGTATATGTATATGTATATGTATATGTATATGTATATGTATATGTATATGTATATGTATATGTATATGTATATGTATATGTATATGTATATGTATATGTATATGTATATGTATATGTATATGTATATGTATATGTATATGTATATGTATATGTATATGTATATGTATATGTATATGTATATGTATATGTATATGTATATGTATATGTATATGTATATGTATATGTATATGTATATGTATATGTATATGTATATGTATATGTATATGTATATGTATATGTATATGTATATGTATATGTATATGTATATGTATATGTATATGTATATGTATATGTATATGTATATGTATATGTATATGTATATGTATATGTATATGTATATGTATATGTATATGTATATGTATATGTATATGTATATGTATATGTATATGTATATGTATATGTATATGTATATGTATATGTATATGTATATGTATATGTATATGTATATGTATATGTATATGTATATGTATATGTATATGTATATGTATATGTATATGTATATGTATATGTATATGTATATGTATATGTATATGTATATGTATATGTATATGTATATGTATATGTATATGTATATGTATATGTATATGTATATGTATATGTATATGTATATGTATATGTATATGTATATGTATATGTATATGTATATGTATATGTATATGTATATGTATATGTATATGTATATGTATATGTATATGTATATGTATATGTATATGTATATGTATATGTATATGTATATGTATATGTATATGTATATGTATATGTATATGTATATGTATATGTATATGTATATGTATATGTATATGTATATGTATATGTATATGTATATGTATATGTATATGTATATGTATATGTATATGTATATGTATATGTATATGTATATGTATATGTATATGTATATGTATATGTATATGTATATGTATATGTATATGTATATGTATATGTATATGTATATGTATATGTATATGTATATGTATATGTATATGTATATGTATATGTATATGTATATGTATATGTATATGTATATGTATATGTATATGTATATGTATATGTATATGTATATGTATATGTATATGTATATGTATATGTATATGTATATGTATATGTATATGTATATGTATATGTATATGTATATGTATATGTATATGTATATGTATATGTATATGTATATGTATATGTATATGTATATGTATATGTATATGTATATGTATATGTATATGTATATGTATATGTATATGTATATGTATATGTATATGTATATGTATATGTATATGTATATGTATATGTATATGTATATGTATATGTATATGTATATGTATATGTATATGTATATGTATATGTATATGTATATGTATATGTATATGTATATGTATATGTATATGTATATGTATATGTATATGTATATGTATATGTATATGTATATGTATATGTATATGTATATGTATATGTATATGTATATGTATATGTATATGTATATGTATATGTATATGTATATGTATATGTATATGTATATGTATATGTATATGTATATGTATATGTATATGTATATGTATATGTATATGTGTATATGTATATGTATATGTATATGTGTATATGTATATGTATATGTATATGTATATGTATATGTATATGTATATGTATATGTATATGTATATGTATATGTATATGTATATGTATATGTATATGTATATGTATATGTATATGTATATGTATATGTATATGTATATGTATATGTATATGTATATGTATATGTATATGTATATGTATATGTATATGTATATGTATATGTATATGTATATGTATATGTATATGTATATGTATATGTATATGTATATGTATATGTATATGTATATGTATATGTATATGTATATGTATATGTATATGTATATGTATATGTATATGTATATGTATATGTATATGTATATGTATATGTATATGTATATGTATATGTATATGTATATGTATATGTATATGTATATGTATATGTATATGTATATGTATATGTATATGTATATGTATATGTATATGTATATGTATATGTATATGTATATGTATATGTATATGTATATGTATATGTATATGTATATGTATATGTATATGTATATGTATATGTATATGTATATGTATATGTATATGTATATGTATATGTATATGTATATGTATATGTATATGTATATGTATATGTATATGTATATGTATATGTATATGTATATGTATATGTATATGTATATGTATATGTATATGTATATGTATATGTATATGTATATGTATATGTATATGTATATGTATATGTATATGTATATGTATATGTATATGTATATGTATATGTATATGTATATGTATATGTATATGTATATGTATATGTATATGTATATGTATATGTATATGTATATGTATATGTATATGTATATGTATATGTATATGTATATGTATATGTATATGTATATGTATATGTATATGTATATGTATATGTATATGTATATGTATATGTATATGTATATGTATATGTATATGTATATGTATATGTATATGTATATGTATATGTATATGTATATGTATATGTATATGTATATGTATATGTATATGTATATGTATATGTATATGTATATGTATATGTATATGTATATGTATATGTATATGTATATGTATATGTATATGTATATGTATATGTATATGTATATGTATATGTATATGTATATGTATATGTATATGTATATGTATATGTATATGTATATGTATATGTATATGTATATGTATATGTATATGTATATGTATATGTATATGTATATGTATATGTATATGTATATGTATATGTATATGTATATGTATATGTATATGTATATGTATATGTATATGTATATGTATATGTATATGTATATGTATATGTATATGTATATGTATATGTATATGTATATGTATATGTATATGTATATGTATATGTATATGTATATGTATATGTATATGTATATGTATATGTATATGTATATGTATATGTATATGTATATGTATATGTATATGTATATGTATATGTATATGTATATGTATATGTATATGTATATGTATATGTATATGTATATGTATATGTATATGTATATGTATATGTATATGTATATGTATATGTATATGTATATGTATATGTATATATATGTATATGTATATGTATATGTATATGTATATGTATATGTATATGTATATGTATATGTATATGTATATGTATATGTATATGTATATGTATATGTATATGTATATGTATATGTATATGTATATGTATATGTATATGTATATGTATATGTATATATGTATATGTATATGTATATGTATATGTATATGTATATGTATATGTATATGTATATGTATATGTATATGTATATGTATATGTATATGTATATGTATATGTATATGTATATGTATATGTATATGTATATGTATATGTATATGTATATGTATATGTATATGTATATGTATATGTATATGTATATGTATATGTATATGTATATGTATATGTATATGTATATGTATATGTATATGTATATGTATATGTATATGTATATGTATATGTATATGTATATGTATATGTATATGTATATGTATATGTATATGTATATGTATATGTATATGTATATGTATATGTATATGTATATGTATATGTATATGTATATGTATATGTATATGTATATGTATATGTATATGTATATGTATATGTATATGTATATGTATATGTATATGTATATGTATATGTATATGTATATGTATATGTATATGTATATGTATATGTATATGTATATGTATATGTATATGTATATGTATATGTATATGTATATGTATATGTATATGTATATGTATATGTATATGTATATGTATATGTATATGTATATGTATATGTATATGTATATGTATATGTATATGTATATGTATATGTATATGTATATGTATATGTATATGTATATGTATATGTATATGTATATGTATATGTATATGTATATGTATATGTATATGTATATGTATATGTATATGTATATGTATATGTATATGTATATGTATATGTATATGTATATGTATATGTATATGTATATGTATATGTATATGTATATGTATATGTATATGTATATGTATATGTATATGTATATGTATATGTATATGTATATGTATATGTATATGTATATGTATATGTATATGTATATGTATATGTATATGTATATGTATATGTATATGTATATGTATATGTATATGTATATGTATATGTATATGTATATGTATATGTATATGTATATGTATATGTATATGTATATGTATATGTATATGTATATGTATATGTATATGTATATGTATATGTATATGTATATGTATATGTATATGTATATGTATATGTATATGTATATGTATATGTATATGTATATGTATATGTATATGTATATGTATATGTATATGTATATGTATATGTATATGTATATGTATATGTATATGTATATGTATATGTATATGTATATGTATATGTATATGTATATGTATATGTATATGTATATGTATATGTATATGTATATGTATATGTATATGTATATGTATATGTATATGTATATGTATATGTATATGTATATGTATATGTATATGTATATGTATATGTATATGTATATGTATATGTATATGTATATGTATATGTATATGTATATGTATATGTATATGTATATGTATATGTATATGTATATGTATATGTATATGTATATGTATATGTATATGTATATGTATATGTATATGTATATGTATATGTATATGTATATGTATATGTATATGTATATGTATATGTATATGTATATGTATATGTATATGTATATGTATATGTATATGTATATGTATATGTATATGTATATGTATATGTATATGTATATGTATATGTATATGTATATGTATATGTATATGTATATGTATATGTATATGTATATGTATATGTATATGTATATGTATATGTATATGTATATGTATATGTATATGTATATGTATATGTATATGTATATGTATATGTATATGTATATGTATATGTATATGTATATGTATATGTATATGTATATGTATATGTATATGTATATGTATATGTATATGTATATGTATATGTATATGTATATGTATATGTATATGTATATGTATATGTATATGTATATGTATATGTATATGTATATGTATATGTATATGTATATGTATATGTATATGTATATGTATATGTATATGTATATGTATATGTATATGTATATGTATATGTATATGTATATGTATATGTATATGTATATGTATATGTATATGTATATGTATATGTATATGTATATGTATATGTATATGTATATGTATATGTATATGTATATGTATGTGTATATGTATATGTATATGTATATGTATATGTATATGTATATGTATATGTATATGTATATGTGTATATGTATATGTATATGTATATAAATGTATCGCAGGGAATTATGACTTACGACAGGTGAATAAGTCTCCTCATAGTCTACCCTCTTTCGTTGTGAGTGTATAACCAATCGTGCTTTATAGCGATCTATGGAGTCAATTACATCACGCTTTGTACGGAATACCCGTTTACATTAGTAGCGTTACGGTTTGGTGGCAAATCCTCAATTGACCATGTGGCATTTTCTATTAATGATTGGAATTCTTCCATCGACAATTTCCACATATCCGAATCAGGACGTGATAATGCTTCTTCAAGTGTTTTTCTATCTTGTAAGAATGACTGTAATACATTTTTGCGAGTATTCAATTGATTTCAAAATTAATTATGAGGATACTTCCGTGTATAAAAGCGCAACGTTGTGCTTTGATACTTGTTGACTTTGACAATCTGGTCCATTGCATTTTAAAGTTTGAAAAGCAGTAGGATTTGAAATATCTGGTTGGTTTTCTCTGAAATTTGTTTGATTTGACTCGATTGGCTGACTTATAATCGGCTAGTCTTCAATATTACCATAGGTGTTTGGGTGTAATGCGTTTGTGATGATGTTTGGAACGAATAGAAAAAGTTATCCAACACCCACCTTAAAGTATACCAATCGACTCAGAATCACTTTTTAAATCGATCTAACGATGTCCGTCCGTCCGTCTGGCTGGCTGTAAATCTTGTGCACCAAGTACACATTGAATTTTAAAGATAATTCAATGAAATTTGTCACGTAGGATTTTTATAATACAAGGACGAAGCCTACTTGAAATTGGTTGTAATCGGTCCATTATTTCACCTAGCCCGCATACAATTGTCTCCCCGGAATAGAGTTTAAACACTCAAAAATGCCTTAAAAATAAGAATATCTTAATGAAATTCGGTGCAAAGAAGTTCTGTACAAGTATCAATCTTTGTACCAAATTTTACGAAGATCGGTCCACAATTGACCTTAGCTCCCATATAAACCCCTCTTACGAAAATCACTTTAACGTGCATAACTCCCATAAGAATGTTAGTATCAAGTTAATATTCGACACAAATAAGTTTTGTATAAGTAGAAATAACATTGCCAAATTTTATGAGAATCGGTCCATAATTTACCATAGCTCCCATATAAACCCACTTCCAGGAATCGCCCTAAAGTGCATAAAATCATCTAGATGTTAGTATCAACGCATTATTCTGTATTTGTATATTTTATTTTACACTTAGTAAAATTGGCCACAGGTGTAATACACTGCCTGCCACTTGAATAAGGAATCACATTTTTTTAACTTTAATTAAGTATATCTCCTAAACTAAAGTTTAGAAAAAATAATTTTTTGCGCAACCAAATTTCAGTGTTGGCTTTAGTTTCCTGAAGAAATAAAAAATATACGTATTTTGTTATACTAAAATTATGAATTTATTTAAAGACATGTATTTCTGTGGTACTAGTTTTCGGAATTTTTATGCTCGTTCACAATGATGTAGGTTATCATATAGTCGGTCTTGACCGAGTATATCATTATTTCTCGTTTTGTTTTCAATTTATTTTTTATGAGTCACGATTTTTATGACTGTATATCAAGTCTTAACTTTGATAACTTATTCATCACTTGATAGTAATGAACAAGAATTGACAATAGGTGTTTTAATAAATTCATAAAAGTATAAAAGGGTTTTCTTTGATACATAAGATTCCTCCTGGGGAGCATTCGCCAGATTGCTGGTAGGCCGATCTAACTTATCCTCCATTTTGGAGATCAGAATTATTAATTGAATTTTTATTTATTTTACATAAAATTCAATTAAACATAATAATTTTTGTTTGGTTTTTTCAATTGCAGTATTAAAATAAAATGAAGCAAGTGAAAATGTTATATTCGACCGAATCTATATAAAGTGGAACATCTTTTATAGATAAATCCATCCCATCACTTGACAAATTTAAATTAAATATATATATATATATATATATATATATATATATATATATATATATGTATATATCAAAATAAATCTCAAATAGAACTTTCCTCACCTCACGCTCACATTACTAAAATTCATATTTTTTATTTAGTGCACATCTCAAAGAAGAATTTAATACCAAATCATCAAATGTCTTTAATCAGGATAAGTATTATAGTAACATATGAAGATCTTAATAAAATGTGACTTAATTAAATAAACTTACGGAGAAAAAAATCGTCCAATATCTATTCCTTAAAATCGATCACTTCAGATTTAGTTGTTATAATTAATTATCAAATGTCTTTAAAATTCGGATCATTTTCGCTTCAATTTGATTTACAGAGCATAGAAAGCTGTAGTTTTCAGTACTGATTTTATAAATTAAATCTACGACTGAAATGTTTCTATTGTAGTTTTTTTTTTGTCCTATAAACTTGTTTGAATTGTCCTAATTACGTGTATAATTTTTTGGGAACTCGAAAAACCAGAATTTTTTCAGAGATAGTGTTGACTACAGTTTATTTATTACTTCTGAACACCAAATGTAAATCTAAATCAAAGGTGATAAGAAAAACATAGGTTTCTGTTCGAAATTTATATATTGAGGGCCTTTTAGGATTTCATGAAACTGCGTTTCTGATGCCATTATACTCCCTATAATAACCCTTATCTATGATATAAAATTTAAATGAAAATTCCTAGTTTTTCAAATTTTATCAACGTTTTTGTATTCCTCTATCTTACAAAATAAATATTTTATTTTTTAGTACAAAACCCTCAATCTCTCTGAATATTCTTTTTTATTTTTTGACAATTTAAATATAACATATATCAATTCTGGCTAATTTATACATGCTAAATATGAATCTGGTCAAAAATTTAAATCGATTGAATAGTTTTTCAGATATACAACAATAAATATTCACTTTGTATGGTGGCTACTACCTACGTATTTTCGTAACAATTGTGGAACTCGACAAGAAAATCATTCCCACTAAATCTCGTGACTTTCACCATAATAGTTCCTTAGATGTGCGATAATTATGATTTATCTTGTATGGGGCCTAACACTTTCCCTATTTTCAATTTCAGTTGTGGCTCTTGATAAGGAAATTATTCCCATACAGTTTTAAAACTTTTGCTCCAATAGTTTTTCATTTACGCGACAAATGATTTTTAATCCAATAATAATTATTATTTTATTTGTATGGGGGTACCATTCCCTCTGCTCCGGTCGCAAAATAAAATAGCCTATTTGAATTATATTGGTTTTTTAAATTATTAACTAGTTTAAAATCTTTAAAAATCATCGTAATTGTATCTTTTAGAATGCAAAACCCACTGTATCGTTATTTTATTTATACACATTGAATATTTTAAAGTAAATCTCTATATCTCTTGAAAATTGTCAATATTGTAAAATATTAAAAAAAAATATATATATATGTAAGATTTAGTCGTGGTTTTAAATAAATATTGTAAAAGAAAAAATTTTGAATACTTGCAAAATAAGAGAAATAAAAAGCTTTTTTGAGATAGAGGGTTTTGAATATAGGCCTTCGATAAGTATCTTTAAAATATATTTTCATTTAAAAATTTTTAATTCGAATTGTGAAATATTAAGCTAATCGTTTGACAGGATGAAATGACTCGAGGGAGTGCTTCGGTACTTTTGATATGAACTCAAGCATTGTAACGAATATAAGTGTTAGCAGTTTAGTTGGCAACAATAGTATTGCAATGACTATCAGTGTTGTTCTTGTGTTTTGTATATGCAAGCAGTGCAATGTTTGTATACACATTAGAGATCTGCAATACGTGTTGCATTATTTAGTTGTGAACAGAAGCTATCATTGTTTTTTTAAGTATAAATAAATATTTATGCATAATTTAAGGCATTAATTGTTTTTGCTGGTGAAGTGGTAAAGGGTATAAAACATTCGAATATAGCGCTCTATCTCGTTTTAATTAATGTCTTCATTTGGTATTGTTGTATTTTCATTAAATTTAAAATATGTACATTAAATTTTCATATAACATCTCAACACGGCCGAAGATTGGACACAGCAGAATTTAGCACTTTAATTGTTATCCCTAAGATTGTGTAGCTGGAGCACGGACGACGATACTGTGGGCCAAAGTTGACCACCTTGAGAGTGAATCGGAGCTTGTAACTAGTACAAATATGAACCGATTTTAAATATTTTTACATTTCAAAAAAAATTAGATAGAAACGTTAAAAACAGAAAATGGTTATATAATCAAGTATGTCACAGAACACGAATTCGTACGAAAGTGAAAATGAAATCGTATTCTTCTACAGAAAACGAAGAACGAAAGAACATTTTCGTTTTCAATCAGAAAAAAAAAAATAGTAAAGTGGAATTTATATTTTCACCGACAATGAATATTACTTTTATTAATTTCATTAAGAAATATTCCACATTAAGAAATTTAAGCATTTTTTAAATTAACAATAAGTGGCAAACCCTCTATTTTTTAACGTGAACACAAACAATTTTTAAATTTAATTAAAATACATTTTTTATTTTCCAATTATTCTTTTAAATATTTTTTCTCTATTAATCAATTGGTTCTAATGTAGATATGTCAAGTTTTTGTAAAAAAAATCGATTTTAATATTTTTTCAGATTTGTGAAAACGTATTAGAGCTGAAGAAGCATAACAAAAGCGTTACGAATTCGAATATATGAATATTTGCAATTCCGAAAAATTTTTGTAACATACCACAATATATAATTTCAAATTTCTTTAAAATTATGTATAATAAATTTATAAATTTGACAAATATATTATATAATATATATATATATATATATATATATATATATATATATATATGTTTACGGAAACATAATTCACAACTTTGAGCATGAATATTTTCGAAATGCTTATAGGAATTAAAATATTTTTTGCATATGTTATAATGAGGAATTGAGAAATAAAAGAATTTTTCTGTTCTTCTGTATAATTTTACTATATATTTTTAAAGGTCAAAATTTTTGTTATTGAAAATATGTTTTTTTTTTTTTCAGAAAATTTCTTCGTGTGATGAAATTTACTAGTAGGCTGCCACAATTTTTTGGCAAAGCCTTTAAAAACATATCGAGCTATCTACAACAAGCAACAAAAATTTGAACATTTTGAAAATTGATAATTTTAGACCACTATTGGACGTAAGGTGCACGCTCAAATTTTTCAAAAATTACATTTACATGCTTTCTTAAGGTGCAGACTTTCAGAAAATGTCAGAAAATATTGAATTTCTTTGACAAATTTAAAAAAAAATTATTACTGTTTTGGCCGAAAATTGCAATTTTTGAAACTCGTTTCAAAATTTTTAACTTAAACATTTTTTTCTAGTTATCCATTTGAGAATTTCACCATATTAAAAAAAATAGAATTTTTATTTTAAAAGTTATAAGGCAAAATTGCACAAAAGGCAAAAAATGAGAAATTTAATTTTTAAAATAAAATATTTCTTATACCATAAGAGATAATTTAGTATATATTTGTAAAAGTTACAATTCCGATATACTTTTCACTCTCGATGTGGTCAATTTTGACTCCCTGTAGAGTCGTCAGTGCTGCAGCTGCACACTCCAGTCAACAATATTCCGAAAGCTTAACTCTTCTATCGATGTTCTTAGTTTCATCAAAATCGGTTCAGCGGTTTAAAAGATGCAGACTTATTACCATTTATCTTGCAAATGAATTTCGCATTTTTATCGCACTCAAATAAATAAATAAGCGTTTTTAAATTTGTTTTATACATTTTTAAATTTTTTTTTAATTTTATTTATTTTTTTTTTAAATTATTTTTTGCAGACGAAGTACATCATCACTCACTGTACGTAGCGGAAGTAATACTAGCAATAACGATTCTAACAGTCCACCCATACCACAACATTCGTCAACCAATAATTTTATTAAAATGGAAATGAACGAAATGGACTCCAATTCATCGTATGTAGTATACACAGAATAACGGAATTTTACCGGGTTATGAAACACAAAAATCTAACAAATATATTTTTTATTATTACATAAGTTATTAAAAACTGATTGCACAGCTGTATCTATGTACTTCTTTAATTAATGGTAAATAAGTTAAAAAATATGTATTTTCAAAAAGAGTTCAATTATTGGCTGTCATGTAACTTATGTCTTACTTCGTAATTATACTATATACACTCTCGGACAAAATAAAGTGCGACTTTCTACTCGTGCTATTTTCTTCACATTAATTGCCTTCCAGGTGTCCAGGTATTTGTCGTATTATATTGTTTAATTTAATAAACAAATAAAGTTTTTGTGTAGTCTTGGTCGTAGATTTTTTGCGTCAAAATAAAATGAAACTTTACTATTTCATTTTTTTAATTGGGTTCCCAATTTTTCAATTTTTTCTTACAAAACTAAAAGTAGATGTTTTAACAAAGCTCAATTCTATTCATTAAATTCTATTCAGATTATTATTACATTTGAAAAATAAGGATATATCCGCCCATATTATTGTGAAGTATTCGTCCACAATCCAGAAAGATTTCTTGATTCCAGATCGGAAAAATAAAGTGAAATTAATATAAAATAAAATACAAAATTTCAGGATTTGAGGCTAAAAGAACCATTATTCTCGCCAAAAGATAATGAGTTTCATCAACCAGAAAATTAGGAGCCAAATTAAAAATTTTACTGAAGTGTAACTTTATTTTGTTTCACAACATCTACGACCAACACAGCACTTTTACCCCAAACACGAAATGCAAATGATTCAAAAACTTTTTTGTTTATTAAATTAAACAACATAATACGACAAATACATGGACACCAAAAAAGTAGCCCATAATTCATTAAGAAGACAATTGTTATGAAGCAAATAGCAAGAGCATGAAACCGCACTTTATTTTGTCCGATAGAGTATGTGTTTTGCTAAATATCGTACACAAATACATATGTATAATTCTGGATTAACTACTATTTTAGTTTTAAGTTATATTAAATTTTATAAAAATTATTCAAAAAGTATAAAATTGGGTTTGTAATCTTATACATATATGCATAAATATAAACAGATCATGTACCTTTTTATAATAATATTAATAATAAGAAATAATAAAATCAGTTAATTACCAATTTTATACTTTTTTATTTAAATTTCAGTAAACAATTTCTTACGAAATTTTGAATTTACTTTCCATTTTTAGACTAAGTAATATGCATACCCTTATTATTGTTTAAAACTTTAGGTTAGTTTTATTAATTAAAACTTAGTGTACACATGTAAATTATATTTATTTCATATAACCTTAGGTTACTACATTAAAAGAAGAAATATTATAAGTTGTATTTAACTGTAAAAGTAAGATTTATTCGTTACTTTGGTTTTATTTTATCAAATAACAGCTATATGAATTTTATCGTAAAAATTCCTCTATATTTTCAATAAAAACAAATGAATTTTTTTAATTTATGTCATTTAAATTTTTGGAACTTATTCAAATAATTTTATTATTGTTAAAAAAGTTAAAAACTTAAAAGTAATAACTGATTCGCCTCGTGATTTGATTTAAGTGCATCCACAAATTTTTGCTGCTATCATTCCTTCATGTGTTACTAAGGAGATAATTAATTTTATTTTTATAAAAAAAAAACGTCACAACTCCAGAAATATATAAAAATTGCGTATAAACAAATGAGAGCACTATATTCCACAGTGGGGCAGAATCGAAATGTTTTGGAAATAAATCTGTAACTTCTGATCGGCTGGTTGGATTTTTGAATTTTTAAGCACCATAATTTTGTATGTTCTTGGTCCAGTTTTTTTCATAGATATCCTAGTATTTCCAACCGATTTTATTAGTTTTTTTTGCTTAACTAGTTAAAGAACAAAATTATCTATTGAATAAAAAAAATTGAAGTCGATAACTTTACCGAGTCCAAAAATAAACGATTTTGAATTTGAAAATTGCAAAATAGACAACTTTTTGTGTTTTTTTAGCCGAAAAAGTATCTACACTCTTTTTTATCTAAAATAAAATTTTCTTTAGCAACGTATAATAATTTTGCACTTTTCTGAAAGGTAACTTCACAGAGATGATTTTAAGATAAAAAACAAGCCCAATTGGTCATGGTACACACCCTCCCGAATTCGACCCACTTTATATGAAAGTTTTGATTTTAGACCATATTTTCTCAACTCCCAAAGCACGAATCGACAAGCGGAATATATTTTAAGAATCTTCAATATGTTGTTAAAAGTTTTAAATCAAAATCTACGAGACTTCGGAAAAATGCGGATTTTATAACCAAAAACGGTTGCCACATTTCCCAAATTTGAGTAAATCTTTATCCTTTTCTAAGCATTCATATATTTCTATTAATGAATTTAAAATAACAAAACAAACCTAAATTTAACAAATGTATTTATCTATTGTTGATGGTTAAAAATTTATATATTTATGATCTAGTGGTAATGTACAGGTATCCTTTCCGGTGATACCTGGCTGCAGCATTTATCTATTACTGATGATTCAAAATCTATATTTTTATGAGCTAGTGACAATGCACAGGTAATATCCTTTCTGGTGATACCTAACAGCAACATATAATATCAATGAATTCGGTATAGGTACTCTTCCAAATTGACTCTTTCAGATATTTAATGAAAATTCACTGAATACCTGTAAATATATATATATTTGTGCGATATATCTAATAGATATATATAAATGCGTAGCTAATCCTTATCAACATCACAACGAAGTTGATTACCATGGTGATTACATTGAAACATGAACAATTGTGTTGTGTTCTGTGCAGAAATATCTGAACTACTTGTTTCTCTATATCCATGACACCAACAGTACATAAAGTATTGTGCCATGGCGCAATTATAATTGAACGAAATATTCTTCCACTTGGAGAGCTTACAGAAGAGGCTCAAGAAGCAAGAAACAGAGATTTTAAGCACATTCTATTATTCAGCTCCAGGAAATGCTCCAGAACGTCACAAAACGAGGATATTTTTAACAGCCTATCGATGAGAAAACGTTGGATTTATTATGAGCCTTTATCAACTCCAAATACTGAAGACTTGAAGGACATTTATTATCTTTTAGATATGTATACAGATACAACAGATTATTTTATAGAAAATAAGAAAATTGTCTACATAAATTTAATGTAAATAAGTAATAAAAAATCGTATTAGAAATAGAATATTTATTAAGGAAGATGATAAATACCAAAAATAATAATATTGATTAAGTTAAAATAGACATTTTTTGTTTGTTTTGTTATTTTAAATTCATTAATATAAATATATGAATACTTAGAAAAGGATAAAGATTTACTTAAATTTGGGAAATGTGACGACCCTAGTAAAAATAAAAAAATATTTATTAATTATTTTTATAAAAATATTTTGTGTATAGATATTAGTAAAAGTATACAGAAATATTCATAATTTTCTAAGTAATTATTCACGCAAAGCTAAAGGCAAAAGTTGCAAGTTTGTAAAAATATGGTCATATATAAAATAAATTGGAAATATAAAAGTTTAAAGGCGCATATTTCTGAAATGAGGCACCATATTGACTTGAATCTTTTTGCAAAAGATCGGAAATTATATATGCTTAATTTGTAATATATATTTTTAAAATTTCTTTCGCTATTTAGAAATAAACCCAAAAGGCCCAATTTGGGGTTTTTGGAGAAAATACAAATTTTTTAATTGTAATAACATATTTGTTTATAAAGATAACTTAATGAAATTTGCTGGAAATGTGAATCTTATTAATATAAATAAAAGCGCGTTAACTAAATTTCAATCAGGGGTAGGGTTTTCCTGAATTCCCAAAAAAACTAATGAAAATTCCCAAAAATGGGATTTTTTACATTTTTGGCTATAGAATCCACATTTTTCCGAAGTCCCGTAGATTTTGATTTAAAACTTTTAACAACATATTGAAGATTCTTAAAATATATTCCGCTTGTCGATTCGTGCTTTGGGATTTGAGAAAATATGGTCTAAAATAAAACTCATATAAAATGGGTCGAATTCGAGAGGGTGTGTACCATGACCAATTGAGTTATTGGGCTTGTTTTTCATCTTAAAGTCATCTCTGTGAAGTTACCTTTTAAGAAAAGTGCAAGATTATAATATGTTGCTAAAGAAAATTTTAGATAAAAAAGAGTGTAGATACTTTTTCGGCTAAAAAAAAAAACACAAAAAGTTGTCTTTTTGTAATTTTCAAATTCAAAATCGTTTATTTTTGGACTCGGTAAAGATATCGACTTCAAATTTTTTTATTCAATAGATAATTTTGTTCTTTAACTAGTTATGAAAAAAACTGGACCAAGAACATGCAAAATTATGGTGCTTAACAATTCAAACGCAAATAACTCGAAAACTATAAGAAATCGGACGAGAAACAAAAATTTGGCAAGCGATTAAAAATTTTTTATGTCAGAGGTACCTAACTTTGAGCGCCGTTAGCTCCGCCCCTGAGGGGTTTGTTGTGCCCCCCTTCTAAAATTAACATTGCACACTGCTCTGCTATGCCTATACCAAATTTCATGAAAATCCAACCAGCCGATCAGAAGTTACAGATTTATTTCCAAAAAATTTCGATTTTGCCCCACTTTGCACTCCATACATAAGTGGTCTAAAACACATTAATGGTTTGGGGTATTCGTAATATGTTTAACATTTTTTAACCGATATTTTTTACGTTTTGTGTGAAAGATAATTGTATGTATATTACGATTTTTAAACATTTTGTAACAAAGCAATGTGTTTAATAGCTAAATTTTTATAAAAACTGTAAAAAAACATATTTTCTGCATATAAACCTACCATACAAACAGCAGCTCCGTTACTGGTTAAAGATATTCGATTCGCTAATACTTTACACAATTTCTTTTAAGGATTTTAGTGGGAGTCACCGTAAAATTTCAAGAAATCGGTAGATTTTGGTGCGGCCCATGTATAGATTGTTATTGTTATTACTATATTTATATATATATATATATATATATATATATATATATATATAAAGGATTGCACCAAACTTTTTTAGTTTCATTTTGGTTAGTTCCGAAGTACTAATTAGCGCAAATATATTTTTTATTCGAATTTTTATGAAAATTGAAATTTTACAACTATTAGCATTTAGTCAGTAATTTTAATAAAAAAGAAATGGAAATTAATAATTAAAAATCAAAAAATATATTTTTTTTTCTTGTATATACATTAACATTTTTGCTTATATCTCAGTAACTACTTTCCGGATCACTATGAAATATAATAATAATGAAATATACTAACAAAGCTTCCTATGAAGAAAATTATAAAAAAAATTAAAGATGGACTTTTTTGAATATACGTCTCTAAACAAAAAAATTGTAAAAAAATATGTTAAAAAAAAAACATTTTCTTTAATTTAAATACAAAATTTTAAAATACAAGCTCTGACAATTCCACTGCAAAATTATTTTTATATCTTTCATACAACAAAAGTTATGGCCATTTAAAAAAATATATTAATCACTTTCAAAGCTACAGAGTTGCCACAGTTTTCAAAATAAAATTAATTTTATATACTTGTGTATCCTCCTCTACACATGCACTAAATTTTATCCAAATCGGTAATTAAAAGTAAATTTTTTTTAAATTTAAAATGGAAATACTCTATTATGAATTTTTAACTTTATGTTCAACAATTATGTTCAAGTAGTTATCATTTTGAAACAAATTTAGAAAAAAGGAGAATCACTTACACATTAAAACTTACACGATAAGCATCTTTTTCTTTTAATAAAAAACGAATCTCTTTGGTTTTCATTTTTTTCCTAACACACATACAAACCTTTAATTTCTGAGTGATGATTCATCAAAGGATTTATTTATTCTTAATTAAATCCTAGTGTAAATAATACAATGTATAAAAATACATTCTCATTTATTATTTTATTAACAATATGTGATAACAACTATAAATATACATAATTTGTTCCTATTAATGTATTACAGCCCAGTTATTACTCTTGAATGTTGAATATTGGAGGCGGTAAATATCAATACCAACAAAATACCCTGAATATTTATATAAAGGATTATAGGTTTACTTGATTTAAGCCCACTTTTTTTCGAATAAAAAATTAAGATGTAAATTATTTTATCACATTATACGGATCAGTCATTTGTAAACAATCTCTTATTTTCTGATCTCAGCAGTGTGTCGCCGACGGTTAGAACGAAAATAGTTTTGTAAAATTTCCGATTTGTCCAAATCTAAATGATCATAATTCTAAATAATAAAATTGAATTCATTAAATTTGTCGAATTTTGAAAAATATACTCGTTGCACATACCTGAAGAGCATAAATTGTTCGGTTATTAAAATTGTTATTATTGTTGTATGACAACTTTTCTTTATCCTCCCCTTCTCCTTCTTCACCTGTTTCATTAGTAGAACTGTGTGCTGAAGATTGCATATCTGTTGGAATGTTATTCTTTAGCGAAACATATTTATTGGTTTCAGAAGTTTCCTTAATATAGTCTACAGGTATAAAACTAAAGCTATTGAAAGTATTTTGTAGAGAATTAGGAGAGTTGATACGTTTTTGAAACGCATTATCCATGTATTGTTTATTACGTAAACTAGAAGCTAATGGTAATTTGAAAACGTCCATTGAGGTTTCCGGCAACTTCCATACTTTTAATTCATCGTTCCATTGAGAGTTCTGCAAAATTTCATCGGGATTCCTAAAAGTGGAAACATATATATATGTTAAATAAAAATCATAAACATATTACGGAAACCGTTCATTGGTGTTCCATGATATTGGCATCAGTCGATTTAATGGATTGTTACAAAATTTAATTATGTATTTAAATTAAATGCATTGCAGTTTTATCCAGGGCTTGAAAAACTACAACTGCTATAAAGTTTTTTGATTTGGCTAAAATTACTGGTACTAAAAATTGTCTGTAGGGGTAGCAACAACATTATCACGTTTTGTAGTCTTAAATTTTCTATAACTAGAGCTACAGGTGAACAAATAAAATCTGAAATAAAGCAGTAGTAATAAAACATAATTTAAAATTAAATCGTTTGTTACAACTCCTATTGTAATTTATGTTTTTATTAAGGCCATGTGAAAAATCCATTGCAAAATCTGACAAAAACCTGTCTCAATCAAAAAAAAAAAAAAAAAAACGCAAGAAAATTTGTTATCGGTGCCACAATATCACACAAATAATGTATTTTTTTTTTTTACAAAACGCATTATAAAATACTATTTTATGACATTTTTGAAAAAAAAAAAAAAAAAAAACGAGATCAATTAGGATAGACTTGTCAAAAAATTTGTCACACATATTCACTTCAAATCCACACTATTATACTTTTTGAACATAGATATGTTTTTCGAAAAATCTAACGACTAAATATGATATTGAATCATGGCCTTAAGGTCCAACTACATACAACTGCAACTGACAGCCGAAGTAAAATTTATATGGACCTTACTTCTTACGTCAAACTTCCCCGTAAAGTAATTCAAAGATGAAAAATGTACGACTTTGAAGTACCCACCATCCAAAAATATGGAGGTACGGACCACCTAGGGAGATGAAATTTGGCTCAAAAATTTGTTTGGTATTGAAAATGAGCAAAATCGATTCATAAACAAAAAAGTTATGGGCCAAATACTCCGCCGATATCTCTTAAACAAAAGCATGTACGCTATCAAAATTTTGCACAAATAGTTCAAGGATAGAACTAAATTCGGAAACCAAAAAATGGGCATAATCCGCTCACTTCCCATATAAGGTGACATTTTTAATTTAGGTGCCACAAAAAGTTGCAGATAGTGGGTATAATAAATTCGGTCAAGTCGAATATAACATTCTTAGTTATTCTTTTTCTTATTATTTTTTCGTAGAGTCGGAAAATTAAATTTGCAGTAGACTCAGTCATTGCATTATTCTAATATAGATTTTATATTAAAATGTTTAGATATTATCTAAACATGTAATATATACATATTTTAATAATATAGTCTATAGGAGGCATATTTCATTTCCTATATGTCTGATCTCTTGGCACTGTCTGTATCACAAGATATGACAGAATCTATGGCCAAGGTAGATGAACTAAGATTTCTTTAAAACCGATCGAAAAAGTGTTTGCTCGGATACTTTTCTATAATCTCTAGTTCGTATTCTATATATATAGTCTCGTGGAACTGACCATATCGCGAGATATAATATGCAAAAGAGTGTTGCCATTGTACAATTTTCAAATTCGTTGCTACCGTGGCACACGTTGATATTTAGATATGGGATATAAAATATAAAAATAACAGCTGTTTCTATAAATGTGTCTTATAAATGTATTGGATTCAATTACAAATATTAAACTTTTACGATTTAAATCATGGATTCCACAAAAAAACATACAAAAAGTAGAATTTTTGACTCAATATCAATTTTTTCATATTCACAAATGTGTTTTCTGTAAAACTAATAAAATTTCTCCAACTTTTGTTAAAAAAAAATCAAAAAAAGTGTTTTTCGCGGCTTTAAATTATTAAAAAATTAATAAAATCGAAAGAGTATGTTGTTTTAATAGACGATATTTTTCATATTGGATCTTCATTATTTAAAGTGCATTCGATTTATACATTATGTTATAAGAATAAATATATTATGTTGGTGTTTGATGCTGCCAGAGCTTTGAAAGAATTAATTAAATCTTAGCTTAATTCCCTGAAATCTTACTAGTTTTTTTTTTAATTCAATAATACCATTCCCAAAAATATAATTCTATAGCTTCATTCAAAAGCTTTTGTTTGAACATAATTTATTCTTTATTGAACTAATTCATAAAGAATTCATTCAATTTTTGTTAATTCAAATCTTCTCAAAATTGAATGAAACTATTTTTCTTTAGTTAAATATTTAATATTTTGTTTCTTAATCTTTCATCAAATGAATTAAAAAATATTTTCTAATGTCTATTTTTAATAGATTTGTATTGAAGAAAATTTAAGTGATTCAATATATTTCTTAAGCATGAATTGTATAATTGATTTCCAATTATATTAAATATTCTACAAAGAATTAATACCTTAAAGAAGAGTTATGCATTTCGAAGCTCTGGATGCAGCCCCTTTTATGGTTAGGGCAGTAGATTCTCTGAAGGCATTTTACCCAAAACGTATTAAAGATTTCATTTTCAAGATATAGATGCAAATGAAAAAAAAAAAAAAAAAATATAAATTTAAAAACAATTAATTTTTTTTGATTTTAAATGAAGTAATTTAATTAAAACTTACAATGATGCTATTAAAATAAAAGTAGATGGAACAGAATAAACATTTTTTTCTTAAATGTAAATAATTTATCGGATGTTTCGTATCTTACGGTTTCTGTTAATATTAATGTTATTTTTGAAGGTATGAATACGAAATATTTTGCGTGAATGTATTATGAATCGTTTCAACATAATTCAATAAAATTCCACATTGAAGTGTTTACGGCCTTTTACATTCTAAGTAACGATGCGATTTACACTTCACTGAATTTTTCAAAAAGTTTTATATGTACCATTTTTATTCCTGTAGCTGTGAATTGCAACAGTTTCATAAATTATATCAAATATTGTTAAATTAAAAATACTTTTTTGATCATATTTTTAATTTTAAATGCATATGTTTTAGTAAATAATAATATAATAATAATAATAATAAAACGCATCCAAAAAATGCATTTGTATTATACACAGATTTTTAAACAAATGATTTCTTCTTTTAATTATGTATGATATTAAATCAATGAAATCGGACTTAAACTTCAAAAGATATTTATAATTAAAATTACATAAAAAGTGAAATATTTTCATTTTTACAAAATTAAAAATGTAAATAAAATCGCGTCTTTTTTGAAATTATAAAAAATTAAAATAGATAAGTCAATGTGGTTTTACAAAGCATGCAAGTGCCAAATTTGAACCAAATCTGAGACCTAGGGTATTCTTCAAACGTGATATCTCATGGAATGCATAATATACTAAAAACTTTAAATATATTACATTTTCATATAACGTTGAAATAGGATTAAAATTTTAAAAATAAATAATAAATTTACTTCACAAAAGTTAATGCATGTCTTTAAGAAAGGTGAAGATCAAATTATTTATACATGTATAACAATAATACATGTACATTATGGTAGCCCCAAAATAAAAAGTATCGATGTTTCTAGCTCAAATGAAAATTTACTTCATTCTAAGATACCGTTTTTCAAAATTTTCATCCTGAGATTGTCCTTTCGTGAGCTAGATTAAAATAAAAAAGGTCATTTTTACGAGTTTTCGGATTTTTTTTCATATTTCTGCCAAAGGAATAATATGAAAATTTGGTGCCGTAACGAAGCCCTTTAAGACGCACATTTAATGACATAACAAAAGTTTTGAAACAGGTCCAAATTTTGCAGTTAAGAAAAAAAAAATATTTGTATTTTTTACATATAAATATTAAAAAAAATAAGACCAAAACAATATAATATAATCCTCCAGCAGTTATACTAAAACGATTTTTTCCTCTTTTTAAAATTCGACCTTGTTTGAATTTTATTCGATTTTTTCGAAAAATATTTTTCTTCATATACAAATGTTTTTATATGAGGAGAAATTAAATGAAATTTAGCATCAAAATACGCGTATTTTGTAACTCACAGCAAGAAATTACTTTCTGTGTATAAGAAATTGTAAACAAATACATTTCTTACCATAATTTCTGTGGGCATTTATTTCACTCAAACTTAATTTATTTCGTTGTTTGTTAAAAGAAGTATGAAGTATTATATATCATTAGAAAGCTTATAAAAATATGCGTCTGAAACTAAAACCCGAAAAAAGGACCTTTTAAATTTTAATCTAGCCCACGATAGGATAATGTCAGGATGCAATTTTTGAGAAACGGTATCTTAGAATGATTAAATAAAATGTGCTCTATATTACTTTAGAAGCAGTACACACACGTAAATACATTTTAGAGTCCTGCAATAAATACATTATATGTAAGAAGTCACTAAAAAGAGTCTTACAGAAGTTGAACCAAAACTATTGTCAAATTGTCATCCAAATCATATTAAGTCGAGAAGAATTGTTCCTAACAGGAGGATTTTCTAGAAGACTCGAAGAAGATAATTTTAGAAGTGTAGTCAAAGAGTCTTCTAGACGACCCCAGGCGACGCTTATAGAAGATGATTTTGCACGACTACTAAGTACTTGTCAATTTTATGGAGTTTTCCTAAAATAAATTAAAATTTTGAGAAAAGTCCGATAATACTAAGTTAAAGTTTAATAAGTTATACTTACATTTTTAAAATATCCTTTGTTCATTATTTACAAAATATAATACTTATGATTTAAACAAACAATAATATTACAGCCAAACTGTACCTAAGTTAAGTTATTACTAATAATGTATATGATTTTGTTTCTCTATTGTGTTGTTTTCTTTTCATACAAAAAACTGATAATCTTCCTAACATAAGCCAAGAAGATTATTGCGCAATAGTAATGTATTTTGTTTTTGTAAAATTTTAATTATTGTTACATTATCTTCTGAAGTATAAAAAAAGTATACTTTTGGAAGATGAGCGAACGAAAGTAATATATCTTGTTTTTTTTAAATTTCTTACACATTTCTGGCAATCATCTAGAAGTCGCTACCAAGTAACATCGGACGATTAGCAACAAAGTTATTTTTTAAATGTTTGAAGGGTTTATGCAGAGGTCAAATACATACATATGTATGTTTTTGCTTTTGTACTCTGGTGACTAGTGTTGTCAAAACTTTGAGGTCATCTCCCATCAGATTGTATTGTACTGAAAAAAAGTATTGAAGAACCGCAACACTAAATAAAAATTCTAACTTTTACCGCTAAATTATTTCTTATTAAAGGAACTAAAAAATCGTTATTTTTTAAGTTTTAAACATGTTAAAAATCTATTACTTCAAAATCTTTATTTTAAGAACTTGAATATATTCCAGTCATCAAATCGTATTTGAAAACTTGCAATCTATTTTTTTTTTTTGGTTAGATATTATTATATTTGGCTAATATAGACATATAGAGCATTTGCAAATTAAAATCAGCTATGTAATTCTTTATTTTATTCTGTATCTTTATATTGCAAAACATTAAACCAAGAGGCTTATTGTATATTTTGATTGTATTTTAAATACATTGACTTTCGAAAATGTTTTCTTTCGAATCGGTTTGAAGTATTTTTGCATACAATAATGTTGAAGTGATTTAAAATTTAGAGAAAAAAATTTGTTTCAATAACTTTTTGTAGAAAAACGGTTGATTTTAGATATAATTTCCTGTTTTATGGTAACTTCATATTTTAGATAAATTAGTTAGTTGCAGAAGTAAAAAATATCTTTGAATTTCCTTATTTCTGTCTCAAACCCATGTTTTTACAATAAAAGAAAAGTCGCTAAGAACCGCCAGTTAGAAAAAAATGTTACAGCTAGAAAATCCACTTAGTGTTTTTTTTTTTTTATGGAAAGTACCAGCCAGGAGCAAAAAAAAAAAAATAAATAACGCCAGATCTAGCGAGAAAACTTCCATTTTGGCAACACTGTTACTATTTCAGAAGAGCAATTTAAGCCTTTATTGTAAATTAAATGATCTCAATTAATGCAGATATATTTTTAAGGTTTTAAACAACTTTTACACTTTATTAAAATAAACATAAAACAATTATCAAAATTTTAAGGTATAATTTACTCAAATAACTCGAGTAATTTAAAGTATTCACTCGATTGTTCGATTAATTCATTTAATTTGCCGTCGTAATACAACAGATCCAAGTTGAGTTTTTTAAACATATCCAAAATATGTGTAAAAACACAACAGTTTTCAAAATTTTTCATTAATTTTTTATTTTTTACTGAAAGAATTTTTAAAAAAGGTTATTAAGGAAAATAGATCTGGTGATAAGTACTTTTATAATTTAATATGAAAATACTAACTACTACTCGGCATCATGTGGAACCCAGGAAAAAAATAGGTTCATAAGAAATTAAAATTTTAATAGGTTTGCAAATTTTCGGTGAAAGTTGGAAATAAAAAAAATCAATTCAAAGAAATAGACTGATATCTGTTTCAAATTTTCCATTTTGTCTCGTTTTGCGATTTTTTTGCGTTTTTGGAGAAAATCAATTAGCATTGGCAATTCTTATCTTTTGCAAAGATCAAACCAAACAAGAAATATGTAAATGTAGAAATTAAACTTACAAATGTCGATATAAATATTTCCTTTCTGTATAAAAATGATTGCTGCCAAAGGTAAATTCCGGCATTTGGGTGTAGTTATAAGTGAAATATGTCCAAACTTCCTTCGGAATAAGTTTTTTCTTTTTAACAAAAAAGTAAAACTGATTTCCAAAATTTTAGCGCCATTCAATAATAAACATATAGAAACTAAGGTGGTCCAACAATTAGATCAAAATATTGGTAATTGTGGGCGTGTCATGCTGTTAAATACAAATATTTTATGCTATTTTATAAAAAAATGTGATTTTTGTAAATTTGATCAGAAGTAAATTATCATTACTCGCAAACTATTACCGATAATTGGCTGCATTTTTTATGTTGGTAGGATAATAGTCTTTAAGAAATGTTATGATGTGTCACTATACTGTTTATACCTGTTATGTTATTAAATGTTTTCTCAAGTATTATAATTTAGTCAAATTTGAATTTTAGTGGAATAGAACTTTTGAAGGACAAACGGGGTTAATTTTACTACCAAAAGAAAGGTGAAAGTGTCCTCCTTAACCCCATATATACTTTTGTATCATATAACTCAAATGTAAATACATCAAGCCCTATAAGTTATGATAAGTATCTTAAGTATATTATATAATTACTATTTTATAACTAACTTTTTTTTAACGTATCTTTTGCTCTTTTCAGTTTTTTATCACTTTTTTTGTGCTTATTTATGCTACCTAGGAACATAGTATAACGTAATGTAAGAAAAAGATAAAAGTCAGTGGTATTCGAATATAAACTCAGTTACTAAAGGGTGATTCAAGTAGAAATACTTTTTTCAATAGCCTTTTTTTGACAGATCACGTGTGAGTCGTGTCATGCTGTCATGTTATTTTTGTTTAGTATTGTTTGGCATTTCATAATGGAAAGACTTACGCCTGAACAACGTTTACAAATCTTTCAACTTTATTACGAAAATTCACGTTCTGTGAGGAATGTGTTTCGTGCAATAGCAATCAAATTTTAAAATGTTTATAAAACATGGAGAGCTTCAGCTATAAAGAATTATCCGAAGAGTGTTTTAAAAACAAAAAGCGGGATGATGTTCTATGTTACGTTCAAATAAAAGTAAACTTATATTCATGCAGCTTCGAAATACAATTGGACTTGGAAAATAAAATAACTAATGTAGTCAAAAACTTAACAAAGCGCTACAAGAAATTTGGATGGAGCAAACAAAGATTTTATACCAGCTTCGAAAACTGGTTAAAGGGCGAACTTACTGTCCAGATATGTTTAGAAAGTACAAACCAAAACAACCTTGGGAGACCACCAAAATCACTCAACAACTGTAGCGAAAGATCTAAAAGGCGGAAACTTAAGGATATCAATTAGTGCTAACGATGATAGATAGAAAAGTAGGCCAGGCTTTAAATGACACAAAGACTTCATCCAGCTGCATTATATGTCAAACCACATCGAGCCACTTAAAACTTATGCATATGAATTTGGATTATCACCGCTATATACAAGAATATTATTCATGGAACACATACTAAAAATCAGTTATAATTTGGATTTTATACATAAATGATCAACAGAAAACAATGACACCAATAAGCACCATTTAGTACCACTTGGAGATCTATTAGAGGATGCCCAGGGAAAAAAGGAATAAGGATTACAGATTTTATAGAGAGCACAATACCCAGAAAAATATACGAAATTCTACAAATGAAGATTTATTTAATATATTACTGGCACCGTCAGATCCGCTCATCTCTAGCATTCGAAGCCAATGGAAAGTAGAACAACGGGTTTTAGGTGAAGAAGCAAAAGGGCTGCTAGAGGACAGAAATAATGTAAAACTAAATATGAAATATTTGTAGGCTATTTTCCAACCGAATGAATAATAATTATAATTTTCTTTTATTGTTATTTAAGTAAAAAATAAAATAAACATTAAAAAACTTTTATTTAAATAAAAAAAAAACAAAAAGAAAAAACATTTAAAAATCTTTTTTTCCAGGGTATTATTAAAATGTTTTTTTTAATCTGCTTATAACATTTTTTATAAGTGAAGCTGATTCAAAAAACAAAAATACTCATTTTCATAATAAATGATATAAAAATATTAAAAGTCTGAAAGGATTTTAATGAGAAAAACTGAAAAAAAAATATCTCTCCATCAAAAAAATTTAGAATATCTCTATTCTGATTCTGAGCCACTGTGTGATGCATAAAAAGTGTAAAAAATAATTAAAGAGTTGTGAAACAAAATATATTTTATAAACCCTATTTCAAAGAAGAAAAATTTTCACTATTAATGTTGGACAAGAAAAGTGGTCAACGAAACCATGGTACTAGCAGCCATTTTTTTCGTGTTAAATAAGACTGAAAGAAAAATAAAAAGAAATTTGTTTTTAGAAATTGTAATAAATTAAGTATTTCTATACAGCACTTTTTTGCTATTAAAAAAACCAATGGGTTTTAATTTTAGACCCCAAGTTTCTTAGGAAAATTTTCTTAGAATCCGTCGCAGTGACAATATTTGGTTATCTGCTGCCTACATTGGTAGATATCCCAAAAAAAATCCAATGAAATTATTTTTTACCCAAAATATTTAAATGTAGACGGTGCAAGAATTTCAACTATCTCAATTTGGCAAGATCTTGGTCCAGTTTTTTCCATATATAGTTTAGCATTTATTATCGATTTTATTAGGTAAAAAACAAAATTATCTATTGAAAATTTATGTTGAGTCCGAAAATAAACAATATTAAATTTGAAAATTTTTAAAATTATGATTTTTTTTCTCTAAAAACATTTTCTTAATAACATGTAATAATTTTGTGCTTTTCTTGAAGTTATCCTCACGAAGATGATTTTAAAATAGAAAACGAGCCCAATCAATAGTGCTAAAGCGTTTATGACGCTAGCTTTTTTTTAATATTTTTGTTGGATTGAAAAATTTATTAAGCGCAAAGAGTAGAGCTGTATTAAAAAAAAATCCAAAGTTGACAAATTATTTATCAAAGTTATCGATAAATAAACTCAAGTGGTAAAAAAATTAAAATTTTTAACTTAAAATTGACATTTCAAGATTAATTCTTAAAAGTGTTGCCACTCTAGTGATTCATAGATGAGATCAGCTATTTGAAGCATTTTTTATTTTGGTTTCAGCGCTTTGCTTTATCGAAATGAAGTGGGCAACATTGTATGTTTCTCTATTTTCTATTTCGCTGCCTTATTCTGTTAATCCAATATCAATAAAATACAAAAAAAGCTAGTGTCATAAGGGCTTAAGTATTACTAAAGACCCTCTAGAGTTGGACCTATCAAAATTTTGACTTTGGTCTATATGTTTTAAAATACAGAAGTATGAATCTGCAAACAGAATGCAGTTTCAGGTGAGTTCTTAACGGACGTCGAATAAATGTGGAATTTATTGGCAAAACTGAAAAAATCAAATTTTTGGGATTTTCGCCATTTTCTTTTTGTCTATAGGAATGAAGAGACGTGTGCCTGAGGGGCACAAAGCTAATTTGTTGATAATACTGACTGTAGAGGCTCTACAGTTAACAATGACTGTCTATGCATGATGTCTATCATAACCTGCATGAGGTTTCCCTGTACTGAACAGAACATAGTGGATCTAGAGTTGTTATGAAACGTAAATGTTTCTTGGAACGATGATGCTGTATGATGTCCTCACAATTAGTTTATATTCTTTATTTCAGACGGAATCAAAATTAAATACACAAGAAAGCATTAAAATCTCAGAAGAGGAACGATGGAAGATTCCTTAATGTTGAAGAATATCGGTTGTTACAGAATATTGGAATCAGTGCCAAATACGTAAACTTCTACTTCTGTTGATACAAGCGCCGGTGATTTTGGCAGAAATTTACGCCATCTTGGTGTGCGTCATGGATTGCCTGAGGAGAAAATCGAGAGGCATACGCATTTACGTAATGTCGGACAGTCAGACTGCTCTAAAAGCTCTGTACTCTTATGAGACAGAATTGAGGATCGTCAACGTACTAAGGACACATAAAGCATTAACGCTTTGCTAAGTACCCGGCCACGAGTGCCATTCGGGAAACGAACGGGCTGATTGCTTAGCGAATAGAGGAACTCGGCGCGCTTTCATAGGGTCAGAACCTTTTGTCTGTATCTCTGTGAGGATTAAATATCTTTGAACTTGAAATTTTTATTATGCTCCACTATACCCTAACATTTCCCATTTTACCTCTAAATTAGCTGATTTGAAAAAAGTCGTAAAATAATACCAAAAGATAAATGAATCTCATTATTTTTATGCAAAACGAAGGGATTATTATCCTTCTATATAACAAATCAATTTCAGGTTTCAAAAGATTACTGGTTTGTATATTATTGAAATTCGAAAACTATAAGAGACAAATAGGACATGCAAGCATGTTTTTTGTATGTCCTATCGAGAGCTTTAAAAATATATAAGCATTCTTGATAAGAATTTATTATAATATCGACATAACAAAACGTATACAAAAAACATTGTTTTAATATACAAAGGTCTTTCCATTCGGGTAATCAAATTTATTAAAAGTATTTTATTATTTTAGCATAAAAGAAATTAATTTTAAAGTATTGTTTCTATTATACTCGTATGTAATTATTGCTTAGTAAACAAAAACAAAGATAAAACCAAACAAGTTAGAGCACTATATTCAGCTGTGTTGAATCTTATATACCCTTCATCACTTTACCAATAGAATAATTACCGATGAAAATTGTTGAAATTGCAAGCGAAATGACAAACTTATATACCTATATACTTATATACCTTTCAGACGTGTGGTGAAGGGTATTATAAAGTAGTTATAAAGAATTAATGCGATAAATTTTCTATAAAGGATAAAATAAATATTCGAATAACGAGTTTATTTTATTAGTTTTGATTGAATTTACACCACTAAAACATTTGTTATATTTTTATTATTATTTTTTAAATATTTTAAATATTTAAAACACTTCAGTTATATTAATGCTGATAATCGTTTTTGAATACAACTTTGAATTTTGCTTAACAAGGGTTTGTAAAGATGTATTAATTTTTTTTTTAAAGTATTTATTTTATGATCAAACAGAAAAGCGGCATATATTCTATACATCTTCCAAATTTACCATTAACACTATTAATTCAAACACAGAGTTTTAATATGACTTACGCAATTATTTCTCTAAGATAAGAAAATTTGTCTTTAAAAAATACACATATCTTTCTATAGTAAAAGGTAATAAAATTACCTTTAAAACGATAACGAAAATGTGTTTTCACTTAAATTTGAATGGTCGGAATTTCGCGATCACATATCTCAAAAAATTGCGTTTTTAAATTCGTTTTAATGGTAATTTTATTACTTTAAACTATACCTCTTAATGAACCTTGTAACGTATATATTTTAAAAGATATGAGTATTTTTTAAAGACAATTTATTTTATTTTTGAGGTATTGTAATTTGCATTGGTAGTATTAATGGGAAAATTTCATACATTTCTTATTTTTATTTTATTAATTTAAATATATTGTTACGAAATTGTACTTGAATTCAAATATAACGGTTTTAACGGCTGGTTTAAATCTTTCTCAATGCTTCTAGACATTTCCGTTTATGTTAACAGCAGTTAACATAGCTGTAAAAATTATTAACATAGTTCTAAACGTACAACATTGAATAAAAAGCTTTCACCATTGTTTTTAAGTATGGCAACACTAAATGTTTAAGCTGCTAACATTAACATCAAAAGCTCTAGTTTGTCCGTTAAGAGCATTGTAGAAAGAAATAGAGCTTTCAAGAAACATCTAGTAGGTAATACAGTGTATATAAATTGGCCGTGAGAACACCATTGAGTCAGTCTAATTGGAAGCGTCGTTAAGTAAAGACAAATTAACTGCCTTGGCTGTATAATCTTGTACATTATTAAAGTGTGTTGTATAAAGTGTGTGATTTAAGTGTGTGTTTATATTAGAACGCAAGTGACTATTTAAACTGTTATTGTTGTACATTTTTTTTAAATAAAATAAAGAGTCGTTACAATTTTTAAACTACTAAACTGCTGTTATTTGCAATCAAATTACCGGTTTATTTAAAGGAAATAAACGACCGTTTTTAAAAGGTAAAAACGTAACAATTGGTGTCAGAAGCGGGATTGCAAAATAATAAGCAGTCATGAAGTTTGAAGAGCTGAAAGTGAAGCAACTCAAGAGAGAATTGAATAAGTTGGAGTTACCTACAGCTGGTAATAAAGCAGAATTACAAAAGAGGCTGATAGATGAATTCAAGCGGCGTAATATTGTCATTGGAACTTACGAATTCGAGTATAAAGAAGAAATGGAAGTTTCTACCCGTGCAACAACAAGCATGGATTTATCCACAATGTTTGCTGCTTTGATGGAGCAATTTAAAGAAGTTCAAGAAACTTCTAAAGCTAATAACGAGAAACTTCTTGCTGAAGTTCAAGAAACTTCTAAAGCTAATAACGAGAAACTTCTTGCTGAAGTTCAAGAAACTTCTAAAGCAAATAACGAGAAACTTCTTGCTGAAGTTAAAGAAGCCAAAGGAACTTCTAGAGCGACAAACGAGAAACTTCAACAAATTTCTGAAGTTATAAACAGCAGAGTGGATGGCATTGATAAAAAGGTGTCCGACTTAGAGAGCTGCCTAGATATACAAGCGAACGTCATTGATAAAAAGCTGACCGATTTGGAGAGCTGTCTAGATATACAAGCCAAAGTCGTTGATAAAGTTGATAAAAAGCTGTCCGACTTAGAGAGCTGCCTAGATATACAATCCAAAGATGTTGATAAAAAACTACATGATATAGAAATAAAGATGAATAATCTTCAATGCCATGGACAGTTGCGCCCCTAGTTTTGATAGCACCACACCATTTAATGTGTTCAAGTTCCAGTTTGATACAATTGCCATTAGAAACATGTGGAACGACGAAGAAAAAGCTATAGAGTTGATATTGGCCTTAAAAGGAAATGCAGCAGTAGTTCTTGAAAGCGTGCCAGCATGTAACAGAAACAGTTATGATGATATAATGGAGGCGCTACAACGTAAGTACGCTGGTGAACATAAAAAGGAACTATACCGAATGGAATTGCGTGGTAGAGTGCAGAAGCCCAATGAGACGCTACAAGACTTTGCGTTGGAAATCGAACGTTTACTGCAGCTTACTTATCCAGGGGAAAACAGCCCGTTTTTGGACCATTTCAAGATAGAGGCATTTGTTAATGGCATTCGCGATCCTGAAATAAAACACGCGGTTTGTGCTACACCTAAACCATCATTTACTGAAACCGTATCGTTCGCACTGGCACAAGAAACGGCGAAAATAATTTCAAAGCCGCAAATATGCATGGTGCAAAATATTGAAGTTATTGCTGATAATGAGAGAAATATAGTCGACGAATTAAAAAAAGTTTTGGAGGAGTTTAATGATAAGCAAAGTAAAGTCAGAGTAAGATGTTATAACTGCGGTAAATCTGGTCATATTCAGCGAAACTGCAAAGCATCAAGAAAACGAACCAGATCTGCCTCGCCTCAAAGAAGTAACCAGCAGTCGAATCATCAATCATCACAAGAATCACCTTTAAAACTAAAACGAGCTAGCACTTTGGGGCAAGAGCTAAATCCCACATCTGAGGGTCCCACAATCTTCATATCCGTAATTCAACAGAAAAATAGCAATCTTACTGCTTCGGGGTACATCAACGGTCAGAAGCACGGTTTTACTGTAGACACCGGGGCATCATAATCTATCGTCAGGCCAAATTTAGTCAAGAACACAATTGAACCATTATGTGGGGTAAGTCTGCGTACAGCTACTGGGGAGCCGGTCACTGTCTATGGTAAAGTAAATGTGAAATTAACCATTGCCAATGTTACCGTCAATCATCTATTCATTGTTGCCGATATTGTGGACGAAGTTATCATTGGTGCTGATTTCATGATTAGCCATGGCATTACTTTGGATATGGGACAAAAAGTTATGATTTGGCGAAATGTGGAGATACCCCTTGACGTCGGATATGAAAATAGAACTCAAGTAAGAAAGCTAGTTACCGTCGACCATCAGAAGCTACCACCACAAACAGAAACTTTAGTATGGGCTCGTATGGAGGGAGATTGTAAGGACAACAGTTTGTGGGTGATAGAACCATCAGAAATAACAAGTGATCTTGTAACAGCAAAAACCTTCGTTAGGCATTCATCAACAAATAATGAAAACACTTCCCAAGAGCAAGATGACCTAAACGAACTTCATGAATTCTTATGCAGACGAATTAAAATGACCAGCGACAAAATAAAAGCCAGATACGATCGAGTAGCGAATTCTGAAATATTTAACGAAGGCCAGCTTGTACTGTTGTATAACCCACAACGTAAGAAAGAACTGTTCCCCAAACTACCATTGGTATGGACCATACAAGGTGATTAATAAATTAAACGACGTGGTGTACAGAATACGGAAAGAAAAGAGGCCGAGATTTAAAATGAAGAACTAGCTACCTATGGGAGAAGTGATTCTGTGCCTATTCGGGACGAACAGGCTTAAGCGGGGGGCAGTGTTACGAAATTGTACTTGAATTCAAATATAACGGTTTTAACGGCTGGTTTAAATCTTTCTCAATGCTTCTAGCCATTTCCGTTTATGTTAACAGTAGTTAACATAGCTGTAAAAATTATTAACATAGTTCTAAACGTACAACATTGAATAAAAAGCTTTCACCATTGTTTTTAAGTATGGCAACACTAAATGTTTAAGCTGCTAACATTAACATCAAAAGCTCTAGTTTGTCCGTTAAGAACATTGTAGAAAGAAATAGAGCTTTCAAGAAACATCTAGTAGGTAATACAGTGTATATAAATTGGCCGTGAGAACACCATTGAGTTAGTCTAATTGGAAGCGTCGTTAAGTAAAGACAAATTAACTGCCTTGGCTGTATAATCTTGTACATTATTAAAGTGTGCAGTATAAAATGTGTAATTTAAGTGTGTGTTTATATTAGAACGCAAGTGACTATTTAAACTGTTATTGTTGTACATTTTTTTAAAATAATATAAAGAGTCGTTACAACTTTTAAACTACTAAACAGCTGTTATTTGCAATCAAAGTACAGGTTTATTTAAAGGAAATAAACGACTGTTTTTAAAAGGTAAAAACGTAACAATATGTTCACAGTGGATTATTTTTACATCTTCTTAGTCATATGAAAAACACGATTGCATGTGCTATTTACCTCTTATAGTTTTCAAGTTATTTACATTTAAAATTTCAACTATCTCAATTTGGTTCAGTTTTTTATATATAGTCCAATATTTTCATCCGATTTTGTAAAATTTTTATCCAATTAGCTAAAGAACAAGGTTATCTATCGATTACAAAAAAAAACTCGAAGTCGATATCTCTTCCGGCTTCAAAAATAAACGATTTTGAAATTGAAAATTTGAAAAGTTATGATTTTTTGCGTATATATGGAACATATATATTTATACTTTTCTGAAAGGTACCTTCACGGAGATGATTGTAGAATTAAAAACATGTCCAAACAATTATACTAAGTGCAAATCCTCTCGAATTCGACCTATTTTATATAAAAATTTTGAATTTAGTGTATATATATATACAAACAGAATACTGTTTCAGAAACACTAATGTGTTCCAGACCTGTAACAAATGTGAACTTTATGGGCAGAATTAACTTTTTTTGAGAATTGTGGGATTGTTTTACAAAAATCTTAAATTTTTCTACACATTAGCATTTCAAATGATAAAGTCAACAATCACCGAAAATTTTGTTAAGATATATTAACAAACAAAGATTTTATTAGAAATAAAACATCTGGTTTTGGTTATTTTAACTATAAATTAAGCCAAGTGACGGATAAATTAAAGGTAAGAACATTTGACCTTTAACTTTTATCACAAGAGCTGCCACATTTTCTGCTTTATAAAAGAAATAAATAAAATCATATTTTTTCCGCTGTAGATTTTAGTCATTTGTATGTCTATATTTATATTTGTTCTGCGTTGTTTTTGGTTTGTTTTAACTCATTTATTTTAAAAATTTCCTTGTTTTTTATTTAATTATATTGTCGTTACTGGCCGTTACGTTCAAATAGTGCATGTTGTTGCCACTAAGTTACGAGTGCGGATCAATAAGTCCGTGACTTTTCGAACTTTCCTCGTAGTTATATGAAATGCAACACTATTTCCATTATGTACCACCTGTTAATAGATTACTGTCAAATTTTGAGCAAGCGTCGTCATTTACTTTGCGTAAAAAATAGGATTTTTCGAGGTCCTTAAAATAGGCATTTGTTTGGTCAATAATTTCATCGTTGGAGCTGAATCTCTTTCCACCGAGCCATTTCTTTAGGTTTGGAAATAGGAAGTAGTCAGTACGGGCTAAATGCGGAGAATATGGCAGATGGGGTACCAATTCGTAGCCCAATTCATAGAGTTTTGCCATTGAGACTGCACACGTGTGCACTCGTGCATTATATTGATGAAAAAGAACTTTTTTCTTGGCCATATGGGGTCATTTTCTTTTTAAATCATCATTAAATCGGTCTAATAAGTTGGCATAATATTCGCCGTTTATTGTTTTTCCATTTTGAAGGTAATCGATGTGGATTATCCCGCGTGCATCCCAAAAAACTGTTGCTATCACCTTATTGGCCGACAAACTTACCTTGTGGCCTTCTTTGGAGCAGGTTCACCCGGAGAAACCCATTGTTTAAACTGCTGCTTTGTCTCCGGGGTACAGTAATTGATTCATGTTTCATCCAGTTACAAAACGCCGCAAAAACTCAAACGTGTGAAAACTTTGAAGTTTTCACACGTTTACGTTTACAGTCAATTGAGAGCAAACCCATCTTGCAGACAACTTTCTTAAACCCAGCTGATCATTTAAAATCGAAAGCACACTGCCATATGAAATGCCTATGGTATCAACAATCTCACGCACTTTTACTCTTTGGTCGGCCAACACCATATCGCTGATTTTTTCGACATTTTCGGGTGTACTGACCTCAATTGGCAGTCCAGAACGTTCAGCATCATTTGTACTTGTGCGACCACAACGAAAGTCAGTAAACCACTTTTTACCATTAAAATCGATGGTGCTGGTTTGATTGACGGTTTTATTTTTCAAAAAATATTGTTTAATGAGCACTCGAAATTCACTTTTTCCATTTTTAGAAAAATACACGAGGTAAATGACGACTCTTGCTCAAAATTTGACAGTAGTCTATTAACAGGTGGAATAGTGTTGCATTTCATATAACTACGAGGGAGGTTCGAAATATTGATCCGCGTAAGTGGGCAAAAGTAATCGGTTTTTCTTTGGCCTTGCTGCATTATAAAAATTATAAAATTTATTTTAAAACCAAGTTGCAATAACCAAAAATAGGTAAAGCTTACTTTATTGTTGACTTTAATTTATGATACCTTTAACTATCTGATACCTTATAGGAAGGTTATAATAACGAACCTTATAGATTCTTCAAAATCCAATTTTTTACGAAACTTTTATTTTAATTCTAAAAGTCCGAAAGACTAATGGGCTAAAAACATCATATATTATTATAATCATAATAAAAAATAATAATTTTAGATATTAATTCCTTTAGATTGTATATGGTAAATCCAAAAAATTTCGACACAGCATGGATTTTGACCATCACCAATTTTAATGAAATTCAGCACATATAATTTACTCCTCCATACGCTATGGTGTATGAAACTGCACCATATCGCTAACGGTTCATATTCTATGAACCTCTAAATTTGAACATCTTGAGCTTTTTTTGCCAAAAATGAGCAAAATTTTATCTTGAGTAACATTTATGTGCATTATCAGATTTCAACAAACTTGGTATCATTGAAAAGGACTGAGATTCTTCTTTATCATGAAGTCATAATAACTAAATATCTTCCTAGCGCAAGGACCTCTAAAATGAAAAATGTCCTTTATTCTTGGATATCCTAAAAAAGAGTATTTTAATTTTCTTCGTTTTTTTACACGATGTTTACAATTAATTTGTCTTTATAGTGTAAAAATTTCAAAACGGGATCTCAATGGGATCAGAAGTTACAGTAAGTTTTCTTTACTAACACGTTTTCTATTAGATATTAAGTGGTTTTTAGGCATATTAACAAACTTATTCAAATTTTGATATAACAGATTATTATATATTGAAATAAGTCGCCTATATAGCATATTCCTGATCCCGAAAAAATAATTTGATATTATTTTAGAAGTTTCAGGCACACATTAACAGACCTTTAACCCACTGTTACCCACTTGACAAAAACCGCCGAATTATTTGTGACGATTTTAAAGATTATTTACTAAAACTTGATACATGGTCTTAAGAAGATAAAATCTACTAAAATTGGTCATGATCGCACAGTGGTCCCAAACGATTTTTTTAGAGATAATTTTGTAACTTTAGATCTACTGGATGTATTTTAATGAAATTTCACATGGCCAATCCTGAGGTGTATTCCAATTGATTTGGAGAAGCACAGGTTCTTAGCGAGACAGGAGGTTGACCTCCAAAGTTGGTCACTTCGGGTATGAACATTTGAAAGAAAAAAAGCCAACATTTTATTTATTATTGGATTGAAAAAAGAATTATGCATATACGGGTAGATGGTCCCTACAAGAAATACGCTTACTTGTGTGGGATATTTTTTTTTTTACTATAACAGATATTTAGACCAAAGTAAAATTTTTGACCCGTTTATGGACATGCTTTTGTTTTATACCTCACACTACCATAGGTGCTTGATGTTTGTAAAGCAAAGAAAAAATCATCCAACACCAACCGACTCAGAATCACTTTTTGAGTCGATATAACGATGTCCGTCCGTCCGTCTGGCTGGCTAGTTGGCTGTTCATGTAAAACTCGTGCACAAAATACAGGTCGCAATTTCGAAGATAATTCAATGAAATTTGGCATGACACAAGAGCGAAGCCTATTGAAATTGGTTATGATCGGTCCATTATTACACCTAGACCCCATACAAATGTCCTCCCGGAATAGGGGTTTAACGACCATAAATGCCTTAAATATAGCAATATTTTAATGGAATTCGGTGTAAGAAAGTTTTGTATAAGTTTCAATCTTTGTACCAAATTTCATGAAGATTGGTCCATAATTGACCATAGCTCCCATATAAAACCCTCTTCCGAAAATCACTTTAATGTGCATAAATCACATACACATGTTATTATCTAGTTTATATTCGACACAAATAAGTTTTATATAAGTAGAAATCACAGTGTCAAATCTTTTGAGGGTCACACTATAATTTACCAGAGCTCCTATAAAGTGCATAAATTCATGTAAATGTTAGTATTAACGTATTATTCTGTATTCGTATATTTTACTTTACACTTAGTAAAAGTATCGGTCTACAATTGTTCACATGTCTAATATACGATCCCTCTACGAATTTTGATGGACATACACAATGGTGTGGCGTCGGTCTTGACCCACTATGTGTTTCTTACTTGTTTTTTTTTATTTCTGCCCATTTCATACTGCTAAAGTGGTGGTCCTGCATTAGTGGTTTTAATTGCAATTTATTTCATTTTTGTTTCGAATAATTTTATTCAATTCTCCAATGACAATTGTTGAATCATTTTGCGCTTCAATAAAATGTGTAAGTGTAGTTATATATTCAGCTCTATTCCTTTTAGGCATTTCCCAAAACTTTATATGTCATTGTTATCGTAATTGTGGTAAAAATGTTAATAATGTAAATAAAACAAACATGTTCTAAAATATATATCTGATGAATTGACCTACTTAATTTACCTATTCTAAGGAATATCATATGGCTGGACACATGATTATTTCGTTATATTACCGAAACTTGTAGGATATACCTGATTGTTTCATTCTTTAATATGCTGAATATGATAACTTGAATACACTAAATTTTATTAAAAAATTTAAAAAATACCTGTAACTCAGGTGTTGTTTTTATAACAGATAAACATTTCGTTAAAGAAATCCAAATATTTGTACAGAACTTCATTCAGTTTTTAGTAAACAGTAATTATTTTAATTTATTTTTGGTAGTAAATAAAGTCAAATAAGAAATAATTAAAGAAGGTGACCAATTTCGGAGTTCCGCCCCCTGCACCGAGATCAGCTAGAAACTTGTGCTCCTCCAAAACAGTTGTAAAATACCTCAGCAATAACTATATGAAATTTCATTGGAATATTTTTAACGAGGTAAAAGTTACACAAAATTATTAAAAAAAAAAAAAACATGTTGAAGGAAAATGTGCAAATATTGCTGAAAGGGGTAAAGTTTCAGGTAGTTTTTAAACAAATTTGTAAAATATTTATGCAAATATTTGGTATCATTGTAGAGGTTATAACTTAAAAAATAATAATATATAAATAGTAAAGTATTAGAGCTAAATTTCTGCATAAAATTTATCAAAAAACTTAAAAAAAAAATATTAATTGAACTTAAATAAAATTTATATAAACAAAGCTATCAATCAATATGAAATTTTAGTTTAATGTAAAAAAAATTATCCTTAAACAAAAACACAAAATATTCGCACTTTTTTATTCCGAAATACCAAAAATCCTAGTTCGGGAAAGCTAAACATATGTAGGTATGTAATCAAGGTGTTTTTTTCAGCTTAGATGTCTTTGAACTCTATAAATAAAAAAATTAAAACTAACGAAATTCTGATAGGGCTAGCGGGGACTGTTACCCCAAATGCTCTCGGATTTTAAAGTGAAAAAAATAGTGGATTTTAAAGTGAAAAAATATCAAAATAAAAAAAACTTGCTAAAAAATGGGTCAAAATTTTTCTTCGGTCCAAATATCTCTAAAAAAGTAAGAGTAAAAGTAAAGAAGTAAAATAAATATCCCACACATATAAGCGCATTTTTTCTGTAAATTTTTTCAATCAAATCATAAACGAAATGTTGATGTTAAAAAATGTTAAAAAATGTTCATACTGTCCCCCAGACCCGCTAAGAACCTATGCTCCTCCAAATCAATTGGAATACACCTCAGGATTGGCCTTATATACATAACTATACCTCATACAACTTTTTTTTGGAATAGTGGTTTAACGCATATAAATATTTGAAATATATCATATTTATATAATTTCAGCTAACATAATTGATCATAACTATATCATTCATGTAGGCTCCGATGCTTAAAAATTACTTAAAAGCGAATAAATTATGCGCTGATATTAAAATAATAATGTTAAAATCAATACAAAATTGTATAATATTTGTGTTGTATATAAATATAAATCATCATACAAAATTTCACAATCATAGGATGCTAATTAAACATGTTTCCCATATAATCCCCTTTCCCGAAAATAAATTAGGATTGCATAAATATCAATATCGAGACAAAATTTAACATAACTTAGTTATGTATAAGTATATATCGCTCCAGTAAGTTTCGTAATGATCGCTGCATATTTCATCATGGTTCTCATATAATTCACATTCCCGAAAATACTTAAATGTGCATAAATCTCACAAAAAATGCCAATATCGATAAAATTGTACATAAATAATTTTTATATACGCATAAATTATTGTAATAAATATCATAAGGATCGTTCCACAATTGACCATACCATTATACTCGTATGCTCGAACTTGACTTGCTCGTTTTTATCCTTTCCTATTTGTTTTGATACTAAATTTAAAATAAAGTATCAGAACTCTTAAAAAATTATTCATTTGTTAGTAAAATTATACTAACAGCTATAACTGTTATAACTTCTTATCTCTTTGAGATCACATTTTGAAATTTTTACACTATAGTGAAAAATATATTGCAAACATTATGTCAAAAAATAATTAAAATTAAAAAAACCATTTTTCAGGATATCTTAGGATAAAGGGTATTTTTTTCATTTTAGAAGAAGATGTGTAGCTTATAAATTTATAATATAGAGGAATATCAGCCTTTTTCGTTGATGCCAATTTTGTCAAAATCGGATAATGCATATAAAAGTTATTTAGCCTTAAACTTTGTTTATTTTTGACAAAAAATGCCCCAGGTATCCTGCTTTAGAAGTCCATAAAACATGAACGGTAAACGATATGGAACTGATTCATACGCGATAAAATGCACGATGACTAGTTTAATGAATACCCCAAATTTAAATAAGTTAGAGTGTTATATTCCGGCTTAGCTTTTTACCGGTGTTAGGATGTGTTATATTGTGAGGAGCAAAATTCTTGGAATTTTGATCCACATAATTATTAATCAAATAAAAGAAAATAAAGTATATATTAGCGTTTTATTGGTCGGGAGATGGATTACATCCATCTAGATTTGGGGCGAATTACATTTGCCTATGTATATCTTTTTTTCAGATTTTCCGGAGGAGTGTTCTGGTGGTCGATGGGGTAAAGAATGGAACGAAATGTTCCGGAGGTCGATGGGGTACAGGGAGTAAAGCATTCAGGTCAGGGGCAGGTGGTGGGTTTGATCTTAAATGGCCATGCTAGCCACTGAAGAGTTAACTATTAGAAAACGCAGCAGGCAGAAGTAGAAGTAGAAAGCAGCAGGGAGAAAAACCGAGTGAAGACGTCAATGCCTACATTGTTACAGCTGAGCAGGCGAGTAGCAGAACTGACGAATCACGGAGGTAGAAGCGAGAACACAACAGTAGAGAGAAAAGGCAGCAGGGAGAAATACAGAGGAGTGTAAGATAGCAGAGAAGTAGAGGAAAAATTTAAATACAGTAAGCAAGTAGGAGAAAAATAAACCAACAAGAAGACACATACACAGACACTCACACACAGATCAACGAAACTGTTATAACAGCGAACATAAAGGAGACAACAGAAGGGAAGGTTCGATGCAACAACCGATAACGGTTCGAACAAAGTACAGGAAAACTGCAATAATATTAGTTTTAAGAAATGTATATAAGCAAGCATAAAGTTACAAGGGCGCTTCTTTCTCTTTTGTGCTAGACGGTGAACAAGGCAGACGTGGTGAGTAGCCGGTTAATAAAATAAACAAAAGAATTAACAGAGCAGTGTTAGAGAGAAAAAATAATAAAGTTGGTTGGATTGATTACATTAATTCAACGTAGGGTATACTGATTTACAATCAGTAAGATTAAAGCTTCAACAAGTTTTACAATCTGGTTGAAGTTGTAGGAGATAAGCACTACCCAGGGCCAAGTGATAGAATATTTTCTTGGAAGTTTTCACTCGGAAAATATAGGGACTAAGAAATCTCGGATTACATCCAAGATTAAATAATCAAGTAGGAGATAGTAAATAGGAGGTGTAGAACCGGCAAGGCGACACAGAGGCTTCACGAAGCAGCACTGTCTCAACATAGAAGAAGTTTGTGGAAAAATATATATAGTGAAGAATAAGTAATAAAGAAACAAGGGGAAAAAATTAAAATAAAAGTGTTGTTATTTTATGTGAGAACCTTGGACGGTACTGAATTTATCCCAGCTGCAAACCCGGGTAACCGGAAGTTCATTTTTTATTTATTTAATAGCCAATGAAATTACAATTTCTTACAGGCTAGCATACATATTATTCTTAAAGCTATTTACAATAAAATGTTTTTCATAATCATTCAATAACAAAGTCTTATTATATAACTAAGTTAAAAATACGTATTCGATCTTACGAAGTAGGAACTCGGAGTTAATTGAACCATTCAATAAATTGATTACAAATGAAATATTAATATATTTACTCGTACTTTCAAGAGTAGGGAGATCAATAAGCTGTAGTCGACTTTCATATGATGGTAAATTAATACTAGAATTCCATAGAAGATTACGAAGGCAAATAAGAGAAATTGTTTCTGAACCGTTTCAATTTTCTTTATATGAACTTCTTATGGAGGATCTCAGACCACGGAAGTATATTCAAGGATTGACCTTACGAGAGATGTGAATAATTGCTTGGAAACGTAATGATCATTAAGCTCTCCTCCCTAGCGCTTGAGGAAACCTAGAACTCCTTTTGCTTTATTAACGATTTGCGAAACGTGGGAATTAAAGGATAGTTTACAATCGAGCAGCACACCCAGATCAATATATTCATCGACTAGATCAAGTTGATATTCATTTATTGTGTATCTACAGAGTACTGGACTTCTTCTGTAGAATATCATACATATATATATATATATATATATATATATATATATATTTTAATTGCCTGTATGAGTTCCGGAACAAAACGCAATTGAAAATATTTATATATATATATATATATATATATATAGATATATATATATATAATTTTTTAATGTATCTATATTTTTGTCAGGCGAATCGAGTAGACTGAAGCGTGTTTTTAGTACTAAATTGTTAACGGTTTTTCAAATGTAATCTGATCTAACATAACCTTAAAGTTGACAATAGTTTTATGCCATAAATATTCAGTTTGCTAGTTTGTAATGGATTTGCAGTAGGAAATTTATTGGTGTTCCATTAGATTCATCATATACCAATCATAAAGATTTTCAAGATCTGATTGGAGTAAGGAACACTGATAGGAACAGTTAAAGCTATGGAACAGCTTTATATCATCAGCATTCATTAATATTCTAGAATTCTTAATGCACAGGAATTGTTTTCGATGTACATTCTCTAAATAATACACATTGGTATCTATTTGCAAGTTATGTTTATCCAGTTTGAACAATAGGAAATCGTGCTTTACTTTATCGAAAGCTTTACTGGAATATATTGTGTCTGTGTGCAATCCGGAATCAAATGCAGTTATAACTGAGGTTGTGAACTCCAAAAGGTTAATTGTAGTGGAACATCCTTTTTTAAATCCATGCTGAAATGGGGAAAAATAACAAACAACTTGATGCAAAAGGATTTCAGTAACTATCTTTTCAAAGAGTTTTGGAATAACACTTAATTTAGCAATATCTCTATAATTGGAAATGTTGGATTTGCTTCCGGATTTAAACAAAGGTATAATATAAGATTTCCTCCAAACTTCAGGAAAATAACCACTAAATATTGATATGTTGAATAAGTAGGTTATTGGAGATATAAGAGAATACAAACATTTTATAGGAAGACAGCTTGGAACACCGACAGGTCCACATTTATCAGAATATTTTAGATTATGTCAGTACCATCGATTTATATAATGTTGGACAATTTATTAAGTTTGCATCAGGAATTTGATATGGATAATTAGAAATTTGATGTAATTCTTTATCAGAATAGGTAGATGAGAAGAAAGAAGCAAACATATCGCAAACATCTGCATCATTTGAGGATTCTTTATCTTCAAATTTCATCATGGATGGATATCCAGAGACTCGACGCTTAGAATTTACAAACTGGTAAAAATATTTTGGATTATTTTTAAAGTTTCTTTTCACCTTAAAAAATAATTATTATAACATTGGATATTTTCTGAATTATAAACTTATCTTTATATGGAGTATCTCATGTAATCAATAGATAAACCGGACTTCTTGTATTTTTAAAATTTTTCAAGCCATTAAGCTGCTTTGTATTCTAAGGCGGTCCTTGTGCAATTCTTTTTCTCGTCATTGATTTCTTAAAACATTTAAAAAAGACATCATAGAATTTATTCAAAATAATGTCAATATTACGAGGGCATACTTTATTGCAAGGAATATATTCAAACCAATATTCAGAACAAAGTAGGTGAATTAAATTCGAATAATCAGTTTTGCTAAAAGCAAAAACCATCTCATTTACAAGTTTGTCGAATTAGATACCGTAGGAGTAACTAAAGTCAACTCTGATGGAGTTACATTATAATATGAATATGAAATACCTTATATTGGATATAATTACAAATATATTTACCTTTATTATATCTATGTAAACACTAAAAGCTTAAATAATTTTCATTTTTATATAAAGTTGAAATAGAATCAAAATTTTATAAATCCTTATATCCGTATTATTTGTTTGTTTGTGTATCAATCACGTTTAAACGGCTGAACTGATTTTCAAAAAATTTGACGCATAGATAGTATCTGTGCCAGAGGTAGTTATAGGTTACATCAAGATTGGGCATCACACCCACATTTTACGCCTACTCTAAAAAAATATATTTTTTTCCACGTATGGGTATTTAAATGAAATTTGACGCACAGATAGTGCTTGTACTGTATGGTGTTATAGGTATGTTGGATCTTGGTCGGATGCGGCGCTCATATTTTGTGCCCACTTTTTAAAAAACTCAAACGGATGAACCAATTAGCTTAAAATAGGAGCATAGGGGTGTAGTACCCCCCATATAAAGCAAATATTCATTATTGCATATCTAAGGAACTATTACAGTGAGAGCCCTCAAATTTCGTGAGAACCTTTATCCTACCATATCGCATTGATGAAACAAAAAAAGGATGGATAGGTCCATGGAGAGAGGTTGCACCCATACAAAGAAAATAAAATTTTTTCATCTAAAGGACTATTACAGTGAGTTTAAAAAATTTAAAAGAAAGTTTCATATAAAAATTCGAATAGGGAACCTATTTAAGGGAAGTAGTATGGTGTACTCAAAAACCGAAACCAGTTTTTACTTTTTAAAAAACCGATCGGTTTCGAATAATTTTTATTTTCGAATAATTCGACATTCCGGTTATTTTCTATCGGTTAACCGGTCCTTCTTTTATTGTCCTTTACTAAATTAATCTTCATGTTTTTCAGTACCCGTCAAAATAATAACTATAAGGAAAACACCGAAATTCAAGAAAATATTCGTGATCGATCTATATCAGAACCAAGTCCGTAGCTTATCTAAGAATGTGTTTTAGCCGGTATCTGTATAACTAATGGACCGACTAAGTCCATTTCTTCGACGGAAGAATTCAGAAAAAAAATTTCCGATTTTGTTCTTCAAAAACGAAGTCCCCGACTTATCCCAGAAAATCGAAAACCGGTTTGAAAATCCGTTTTTTTTAATATCTCCGCTATCTTTGAATCGGTTTTTTTCCGAGTTTCAATAGACCAGTTCTGGAAAAAAATTCTTTTGATATATATGTCATATATCTTATCGGGAGGCTTCATAAACGCCATTTAAACCATTATTAAGTAGTTTTTTTTGTACATATCTCCGTCATTCATGTGATCTGGTAACCTTGTAGAGTTTGGCTGTGAAAATTCTTGTGTTGCGATTTTATAAAACTTTTTTAATTTAAAACACCAACAATAATTGTCTTTTCTGGTTATTTAAGATAATTATTCCACATATATATATAACTAGTAAATATTCAAGTTCATTGAATTGGATTTACAATTAAGTCTTAACTAAATTTTTTTTATTTATTGTTTTGAACAACAACAATAATAAAATATATACTTTAAGACTTTTTTGCATAAAGTTGTTTTTGTATGTTCATTTACATATATTTTTTATAATTCTATTTGTCAAATTCGTAACTTGTCAGATAAAACAGCTCCGTTTTATATTTTCAGTATTATAGGCACTCCGTTTTCCATTATTAAGATCAATATTATAATTAGTGTCCTTGCTAATTATCCGTAGTGTTGCCATTCAATTACATATTATTGGTTTTAATCCCAGATAATATTTGTATTGGTGTATTGCTAATTAGCCGTAGTGCTGCCATTCATGTACATATTATTGGTTTTAATCCTAGATAATATTTGTATTGGTGTGTTGCTAATTATCCGCAGTATTGCCATAAAATTGTATATTACTGGTTTTAATCCTAGATAATATTTGTATTGGTGTGTATCCTTAATTTTAGTTCGAAATCGACTGTATGAATAAAAACTGCAGTATTTCCGGAGAAGAACGCATTGTTTCCTGTTGGTTGTGTTTGTGAAATTACCACTTAAAATGTAGTGGCCTCAAAGCTTGTGTTACTGATGCATTATCCGACAATGCTAAAAACTTGTCCAAATTGCAGAGTAATTAGCATTGAATTTTACAATTTCTTCAAAAGTTATAAAACTGAGTTCGATGGAATTAGAAAAGACTTTTCTTCTCTACAAGGAAAACTAACTAAATTCGGTTAACTTTTTTCTAAATTCACAAATTTAGATAGTTTTGCTGTCTCCGCGAGATCAGAACGTAAAACAATTGCTAAGTCGTCATCAGCACACCCTTGTATTCCTAAAAATACAGGGGTTATTACTAATAATGATTCTATCCCGTTAATAATCGCAAATCCAAGATGTAGTCATGCTGCTGTTGTAACTCCTAATTCAAATAATTTTATTCCACCTCATCATGCTTCAAATGCTTTTAATTATAATGTAATTCTGTCAGAGTCTACTTTAGTTACTCCTACAGTATCTAATTCGACAAACCTGCCCATAATAATAAATGATGTTGAATTCCATATTAAAATGAACTTTGGCATTTAAGATTATAACGATGTCCAAATTTACAAGATGAATGCGCGCAATAGAGCTTCATTTAAGATAATTGTCCCAGAAAGTATTTTTGATCCTTTTGTTAATCCAAAATTTTGGACAAAAAATACAATTGTTCGTCAATTTATATATCGTGATGACAATAACATAATTCTTCCAAGGGATTCTGATCCAAATCCAAAAAGCTAATTGAGTTAAATAATCCGTTAAGTATTAATATTTGTCCAAAAATCTATTGCAACTCCTCAGATATCTCTATCGCACATCAAAATGTTAGAGGTATGAACACAAAGTTGAAATCCCTTTATTTAGAGAGCTTTGATATTGAGCATAATATCATAGTACTCACTGAAACATGGCTCCGAAATAACTCTGAAAAAGAAATTCATAATTCTGAAATGATGTGCAGTAAATTTTAAATTTATAGACATGATAGAGTGGGTAAAGAAGGTGGGGGAGTTTTGATTTCTGTCTCAATTCTTTTTTATTCGAAAGAAATAATTCTTAACAATGATAAAAATATTGAATTTATCGCCGTATGTGTTAAAGCCAAATTTAGAACAATTTAGAATTTAGAATTAGAATTTAGAACTCCTGCGTCAAACATTCAAATTTATGAACAACATGCAAACACGATAAAATTTGTAGCTAATCAATCCAAACCATCATTGTTCTTGGTGATTTTAATATTCCAAACATTAAATGGTGCGAAACTACTGAATCATGCTTTTTAAGTCCATCAATAAGATCAGAAACATCTATTGAACTACTAGATGCTATTGCTGATTTAAGACTCTTTCAAATAAGTTACATAGTAAACAAGCTTGGTAAATTACTTGATTTTGTATTTGTTGATCAACATGAAGAATTTAATATTCTTCGCATTAATCGATTATTAACAACTGAAGATGCTTATCACCCCACTCTTGAAATAAACATATTCGTTGAAACAGAACTACCATTACAATCCAATGTAAAAGATGGTTTTTAATATTAGCAAAGCTGATTATTCCAAATTAAATTACCTATTTTGTTCTGAAAATTGGATTGAATATATTCTTTACAATAAAGTGTGCCCCGGTAATATTGACATAAATTTGAATAAATTCTATGATGGCTTATTTAAATGTTTTAAGAAATCAATTCCAATGAAGAAAAAAAGAATTGCACATGGACCGCCTTGGAATACAAAGCAGCTCAATGACTTGAAAAACAAACATTATAGAAAATACAAAAAGGTGGGTTTATCTACTGATTATATGAGATTCTCCATATTAAGATCAGTTTACAATTCAGAAAATATCCAATGTACAATAATTATCTTTTTAAGGTGAAAAGAAACTTTAAACTTTATAAATTCTAAGTGTCCAGTTTCTAGATATCCGTCCATGATGAAATTTGGAGATAAAGAATACTCAAATAATGCAGATATTTGCGATAAAGATATCTGATAAAGAATTATATCAGCTTTCTAATTACCCATATCCAATTTCTGATGCAACCCTAACCTAATTTAAATTTTTTAAACCGCATTAGAAAGAAAAGAAATTACACTTTTTAAAAAGTATATCAGGAATTCTATAAGACATCACGTATGAAAAACACTATAGGTTCTCAGATTTGGTTCGTTTTTAATACTTGGATGCTTTGTAATTCTACATTGACGTACCTATTTTAATTTTTTGAAATTTCAAAAAACTTGCGATTTTATTCACGTTTTTCATTTCGTTAACAGTTGTACAGAATCTAAAATATTCTGATAAGTGTGGACCTGAAGGTGTTGCAAGCTGCGTTCATATAAAATGTTTAAATTCTCTTATATCTCTAATAACCTACTTATTCAACATATCAATATTTAGTGGTCATTTTCCTGAAGTTTGATAAAATCTTTTATTATACCTTTGTTTAAATCCGGAAGCAAGTCCAACATTTCCAATTATAGAAGTATTGCTAAATTAAGTATAGTTACTGAAATGCTTTCGCATCAAGTTGTTTGTTATCTTTCCCCATTCCAGCATTGATTTAGAAAAGGATGTTTTGGAGTTCACAACCTCAGCTATAACTGCATTTGACTCCGGTTTACAGCCAGATACAATATATACAGATTTCAGTAAATCTTTCGGTAAAGTAAAGCACGATTTCCTATTGTTTAAACTGGATAAACATAACTTGCAAATAGTTGCCAATGTGTATTATTTAAATAATGTACATCGAAAACTATTCCTGTTTTATCCGGTGTTCCGCAAGGTAGTAATCTCGTCCCCTTATTATTCCTAATATTTTTAAATGATTTACCAGCTTTCATTAAGAATTCTAGAATATTAATGTATGCTGATGATGTAAAGCTGTTCCATAGCTTTAACTACTCCTATCATAGTTCCTTACTCCAATTAGATTTTGGCAATCTTTATGAGAACTTTTATAGATATACAATAAATGAATATCAGTTCAATCCAGTCGAAGAATTTCTTGATGTGGGTGCATTGCTTGATTGTTAACTATCCTATAATTCCCACTTTTCGCAAATCGTTAATAAGGGATATATATATATATATATATATATATATATATATTTTGTGTATAAAACACAAATCAAGCTTTCATTCCTAAAAAAATCAATAAAATAGCTCCAATAACCTATTTTTGGTAATTTTTCAAAAATATTTTTTTTTTTTTTAAATAGCTGAAAATCCAAAAAATTTTAATTTTTTTAATACAACTCCACTAATTTTGCAAACACTTTAAAAATGTTAAAAGAATATAAAAATAGACTTATTTAACAATTCAACGATATATAAAATGTTGATAATTTAGGTCATTTAATAATAGTAATATAATGGCCTCAAAACTACCAAGTCACTTCAAAAGTTGCAAAATTCACTATTTTGTTCCGTATTTCCATATGTGTGTATACGTAACACTCAACTGAATTGCTTATTTTTGTTACGAGATAATAATATTTATTAATGAATTTATTTAAAGTGTTCATTATTTTTTTCTACTGAAAACGTTTTTAAAATTACCTAAGTATATAAATAAGTATATTTTCCTTCGTTTTTTATTACATTTTTTTAAGTTTTTAAATAATTTACCTACTACTTAATTAATGTATTATAACAAAAATGATTTTTTTACAATCGCATAGGTACATTTTTTGAAGTACCTGTTTAACACTACAGGTCATAAAAATAAACTGAATGAAATTGGGGGTTTTGAGCAAAAATTTAAATTTTTTAATTCATTTTTGTCTGTCACCATTTACCTGATATAAATATTCTTTTTCTATATATAAGTATCCTTATAAATATGCAGATTTATTAGTGAATTTGCCATTATGGAGATTACATTAAAACACTTTTCTATTTGCAAAGTAATCTGGGATAATCTGTCTGATATTATAAATCGTCCAGAAAAAATAAGAAAACTCATTGATACAGTAGTATCTTTTGGTTTAACTCTTACTGCAGAAGACAGTTTAAAGCTCAAAAATTTTTATAAATCATACGAAAAAAGAATGCAAGCTTCAGATTGGTCAATACCAAAGTTCAAGAAGAAAAATGAAGAATGGTTGGAGGGAGAAATACCAATTTTCATCGCAAAGCAGAAAAAGGGTCGACCAAAAAAAAAGTTAGGATGAAGTTCAGCTAAGAACAAAGAGGACCAAACAGGAATCTATTCTAAATTCACATACGAATGCCGAAATAAAAGATACATTTAAAGCTTTAGTAACACGTACGCAACCAAAGGAAGTAGAAAAAGTTATAGATGTGTTACCAACAGCTTCTCCCAATCGATTACATCGGATAATCCAAAGCGTAGTGACACCGAAATCAACATCGTCCTTTACCTCTGAAGATGCTTTAGCTCTAATATTAAATTTAGGATTATCAAGAAACCAATACGAGATTTTGAGGAAATCTGTTAGCGAAAAAAGATATGATATCTTTCCCAGTAGCAAATTCAGTGAGAGAAGCGAAAAGTAATATTTTACAGCCTATGGAGCACGCGGTTAATGCTTCTGTTAAAAGTGCTAAAGTTAATATATTGCAATTACTTGAAAATACTGACTCTAGAATTATATCTACCTTCAGCAATGATAACATTGAAAAATGAAAAGACTCTGAACTTATTCTAATATTCAAATGGGGCTGCGATGGAACATCAGGATTTTCGGAATACAAACAACTGGATGGAAGTAATTCTGGAAATAATTATTCCTCGCTGTTTATAGCGTCTCTGGTACCACTTCGAATGCGCTTAAATAAGCCTTCCCCATCGACAAGAAATGACTCGCTTTTTGATGATATATGGATAAATTTAACTCCAGGTTCCAAATTTTTGTCCCGTCCAATCCTTTTTGATTACACAAAAGAAACCACGGTTACAATAAACAGCATTGTCAACCAATTGGAAGAAGAAATTAAAGCATTGCCCCCAATATATGTAAAAGTATCAAACAGAACTATTAAAGTTACATTTCAACAACAATTAACGATGATTGATGGAAAAGTTGCAAACGCTATAACAGATACCACATCTACATGGAAATGTAATATATGTGGAAAAATAAGTTCACAATTTCAGGATAATTCTGAAGTCCTTGTTAATAAAAATTCTTTAAAATTTGGAATATCACAACTCCACGCAAGGATAACATTTTTGGAGTTCTGCTTACATCTTGCATATGATATGAAGGTCAGAAATATTCCCGGGCAGGAAAATGCTACAGTAAAAAACAATTTGGAACTTCACGAATTACGAAAAGAGATGAAGAAAAGAATTCAATTAGAATTCAAAGAACAACTCGGATTAATAATTGATAAACCTCTACATGGCTATGGAAGCTCAAATGATGGAAATACAGCAAGACGTTTCTTTGAAAATCCGGAACTCACATCTTCAATCACAGGCATTGACTTAAATATTTTGAGGCGTTTTAAGATTATATTGGCAGCCATTAATAGCAAAAAACAAATTAATGCGGACAAATTTAAAATTTTTGCTTACGAAACTAAAGAACTACTTAACATTACATACCCCTGGAAATCAATGACTCCAACAAATCACAAAGTATTGGCTCATGGTAAAGAAATAATAGAAAATAGTATTTTGCCATTGGGAGAGCTAACAGAGGAAGCACAGGAAGCCCGAAATAAAGATGTTAAACATTTCCGACTCTTCAATACCCGAAAATGTTTGAAAATAGCGCAAAATATGGACTTAATGGAACATTTATTAATATCATCAGATCCAGTTATATATTCTATAAGAACACGATGGCTACCAAAAACCACTCTTGAAATAGAGAAAGAGGATTGCGAAGCTAAGGAAGTTAAAAATTTGCTAACGTTTGATGTTTCTGATTATTTTCAAGAAAATCTCTAATAATATCTTCGATAATATATTCTTAATAAAATAAATATACGGGATATATGTATAATAAGTATGTAAATATGTAGAACAAATTAAATAAACATTACTCAAATAAAGAATTTACTACTTTATAATAACAAATATATACCTACATAATACATTAGAAAACTAAAATGTTACGTATACACACATATGGAAATACGGAACAAAATAGTGAATTTTGCAACTTTTGACGTGACTTGGTAGTTTTGAGGCCATTATATTACTATTATTAAATGACCTAAATGATCAACATTTTATATATCGTTGAATTGGTAAATAAGTCTATTTTTATATTCTTTTAACATTTTTAAAGTGTTTGCAAAATTAGTGGAGTTGTATTAAAAAAATTAAATTTTTTTGGATTTTCAGCTATTTTTAAAAAAAAAAATTATTTTTGAAAAATTACCAAAAATAGGTTATTGGAGCTATTTTATTGATTTTTTTAGGAATGAAAGCTTGATTTGTGTTTTATACACTACATAAGAAATAATATTGAAAATATTATGCTAATATGCTTTTAATATGCTTTTAAAAATAGTCGTTAAAAAAACTGACTTTTAACATAAAATCTCCACTACTGCATTCGTTTTTGGCCGGGCGGGAAGCAGTTTAGTGTTAAATCATTCTAAATCTATTTCTATAGAAAATATGGGTACCAAATTTAAAAAAGCTCGCGTGACATTTTTTTTTATTAATCGATAAAAATGAAACTATTTTTTAAAATTGACAATTTTCGGTCAATGCTGGATGTAGGGTGCAAACTTAAATCAATTCAAAATTTCTTTATTAACCATTTATGAAGCCTTATCTTTTGAAATTAATAAGGAAAACATTTTTTTATTAACGGAACTTTGAGAAAAAAGTGAATGAATTGTACTATATTTTTGTAAAAAAATAGCCATTTTTCATGCCAATTTCAGAGTGCTGACTTTGAATATTTTTCACGTCTAGACGAATTGAGATAATCCAAAAATTCTTTCAGCATATTATTTTGAAATATGTAGTAAATTACAGAATATTTTTAAAAAATTTTTACCTCATATATCTCCGGACTTATTCCCGAAAAACGAAAGGAAGTCGAGCCTAAAAATCAAAAATTCAAAATTCAAGCGTAAATATCTTTTTAACTGTAAGAGATAACTTAGATGAGTAAGCTTATTTGCCAAGAACTTTCCAGAAATATAAAAAACTTTAAAATCGGACTTCATTTGTACAAGTTACGATTTTTTTTAACTGTTACATACTCGAGCTAGTCAACTTTGACACCCTGTAGCTTATCTCGTGTTATCACAGGGTGACTACAAGATGATTTTTCTGAAAGCTTAGGTCCTCCTCTACAAGTCTTCCATACATTTCAATTTGATCCGACCCGTAGTTTAGGAGATTCAGATTTATTACCAAAAAATTTGCGTTTGACCCCACTGTGTGCCTCTTCAAGTGTTTCTCAAAGAAATTGTGAACTAACAGGCTATTCAGTTTCAAGAATGACTAAAATTCCTGGTTTTTGATTTATCGATCGCGACTATCGTTTTAAAGGAGAAGGCGTTAACATGAAAAGTATTTCTTTCTATCTGCTTTTTTTATTGTCCTCTTCACTTCTTTTTTATTGCTTTGCGTTGGTGAGTTCGGCGAACTATTCTATTGTTGAACCCAAAAATTGATTATTATTGCTTTTTTTTGTTATTTATTATTATTAGTTTTTTGTAAACAACACAAGTGGAACTAGGCTACAAAAGTAAAATAAATTTTGTTAATCTAAACTTTTAAATAAAATTAGATTGTATTGAAAATACTCTCTTTTTATTTATTTCTTTATTTTGTTTAATATTTGTTTATTAAATTATTTTTTATATTGATTTTTCAATTACTTATTCTAAAATTTTGGTTTGTAAGATCATCTTTTTGAAAAATAAAAATCATTGAAAAAGCTGGACAAAAATTTTACAAAATTGAGATAGTTGAATCCAACCAGCCGATTAGAAGTTACAAATTGATTTATAAAAAAATACGATTCTGCCCCACTGTACAATATATTAAAAACTTACCAGTACTTGCCATCCTTGCGTAAGATTGGCAGCGCTTTGTCCATTATTTGCTGATAGAATTTTAAATTTTTTTCCAGTCTTCGTATAGTTTCCAAATAATCTGCGCGATCTAATTGAAATTCAACTTGTAGATCAGAAACTTCTCTTTCAAGAGCTCGATTCTTTTGGCGTAAAAGTTTTAAATGTTCATTTTTAGCATTTAATTCTTGCTGAATGGACGTATAGTGGCCTTGTAGTATATCACGATCTTCACTTTGTTCTACACGACTCAAAACATGAGCCAAGGCACTTAAGCGTCTCTGGGCGTCAAGTTTTTTCTTCTGCCTTCTTTCCTTCAGCTGTACATCATTTGCTCGTTCACCTCCAATTAATGCTTGTTTGATCATTTCTATGCGTTTGCAGGCTTCTAATTGTAAAATTTTATTACCAGACGCCAGTTGTTGTTCGGCAGATTTGTCCCTCACAGACTCAAATTCTTTATTTTGTGGTTTTAAACGCATCAACTGTTCCTCATAATTTTGTTTCAACTGTTCCATTTCTTGAATTCTTTGCTCCTTTTCACGCTTTTCGCGTATATGCTCGTCACGTAAACGTTCCATTTCTGCCTGCATTTCGCTTCTTATTTGTTTACTTTCCTCATCTAACCATGCCAAAGAAGTCTGGGGTGGTTTTTCAGCTTCTCCTGCTATTTGGTTACATAAACTACTGTTTGCACTATTATCACTAACATTATTTGCCTCTAGCATCTTTTTCAGTTTTATAATTTCTTCTTGATATTCTCGCAGTTTCGCGTCTTTAGGATCTTCATTAATTTTGGGTTTATTAGAAATGTTTTTTGCACGTGAGGCATAGCGTAATGTTGAAATCGTTTCGTCGTAATTTGTGTCCGCTGGCGATATACACGCAATCATCAATGTTTTAGTATTTCCACCTAAAGAATCCTATATATTATATATTTAAATTAATTAATTTTAATCATCTTTAACATAGTTGAAATTATATACATATGTACTCTCCACCAAAACATACATATTGTCTATAGAAGGAAATATCTAATTTTTCTTCAAATTCAAGAACCCAAAATAATTATTATCATCATTTTCAAAATCCCAAAAATTGCGTGCTTTTAAGATTTATTAAAGAAAAATGATTTATAATAATTATTGAATAATATAAAAAATATTAGTTACACATAACTAATACTTTAAATTTAAATTAATATAATTATTGATAAGTAAAAAATATAAATTTTTAATTATCATTATTATTATTGCTATTATTAATATAATTTTTTTTATATATAAATAAAAAGTTGAATACACTTGGAATGTGACATAATGTACTTTGTAGGTATGGGTGAGAAGATTATTCTAAAAATGGCGTTTAGAATTCTCAATCCTAAGTAATCTAAATGTATATCAATTTCCAGAATACGAACCGGAAATTTAAATCAATCAAATATTGTCTTACGATCTTTTTGTATTGAAGTAGTATAATCATCAAAAAACTTGGGTAATACTTTTAATATAAATCTTTCCTGGATTGACCACATAAACAAAGTAACAGGGGAAACATATGTTATACTCAAAGCTCTGTGGACCACTCAATATTTTACACCATTTAATCAGACTTGTATTGACTAAAACATACTTGATGCCAACACTTCTATAAGGCTGTGAACTGTTTTCCGGATGCAGTTCTTTAGAAAAGCGTAAATTAAAAACGACATATAATAATATTGTCAGATACGTATTTATCTTGAAAAGATATGACAGTGTATCTAAATTTGCCAAATTTAGATATTTAAGGCATCCTTTGACAACTTGATGAAATGCCAAAGTTTAATTCTTTTACAAAAATTAATTTATAGAAAAGAACCTCTTCACCTTTATAAAAAATTACCATTTGCTCGCTCTAATAGAGGGACAGTATTAATACCTAACAGGTATCGACATAAAATTTCTAATCTTTGGAATCAACTTCCGCCTAATATTCAAAACACAAGCAACGCAATACAGTTTAATAAACTAATTTTTGAATATTATGAAAATGACTAAATTAATTAAAATAAATGTATTAGTAATGATTATTCTTTCATATCATGTTAATTTTTATGTTATACTCTATTTTAATGTTAATGTTATTTTTGCTTTTTTTAATATTATATTAAACTTTAATGTTAATGTTATACTATATTATGTTTAATTATGATAAAAGAAATATGTTTGCCATTTTTGATGTTCGATGCTAAATTAAAACATATTTTATCTTACTGCACTGATATACAATTTTAATAAACAAACAAACAATATACCCCCAAAATCGATAGTTATTTCCCATAAACTGATTTTTTCGGACTTTAAAAATTGTTATCTCGAATATCTGTTATCTAATTTCAGTTTTTTTTAAACGGCGTTAGAAAAAAGTTTTTCGCTTTTTAATTCATAGAAAAACTGTGTAAGATATTAAGGACACGATTTCAATTTTTATTTTTTATTATTGTTTTGTGAATTTTTAGCCATTTTAGACCTAGACTTTATTAGAAAGCATTTTTTTCTTATCTCTTCCTAATACTATATTTCATTAGGAGTTAAATGAGCTACCATTTAATAAAATCGGATTAGAATTGTGGAACATATGATTTTTTTTCCCAAGCTGTAAAACTTATAAAAATCAGTTATTTTACGTGTGTTGTGTTCTTGCCATATTTATGCATACAAAATAATGACAATAACAAAATACATGTAAAATAATCAGATTTTATAAGTTTTACAACTACGTTACATTCCAAGTGTTTTTTCACTGTCGCACCGTGTAGTGTCCCTGCGCCAACCATTAATTAAATCAATCATAACTCAAAAAATCATTTTGCAGTAAACGTATTTAAAGTTTTCAAATTACTATTAACTTAATAGAAAAATAGATTACATATTCTCTTCTAAATCGATGACCATAGAAGATATGAACACAATATTTTTTTCAGAAGATAAAGCTTGATATAATGTATATTTCTGCGCCATTAACTCAAAAATCTCGTTTTTTGTGTTATGACGTTCTTTAAGTAAATCAGTGATATATTGTTTTGATTTAATTTCAGACAAAAGTTACCAATAGGGATATCAATTTTCCGGTACAGCGGGAAATTTTTTTCAAATTCCCGAAATCCCCGATTATAAATTATAATTATCACTACTCTCATTAGTTGAACTACTGAGACCCAGGTAGGATATGCATTTTTGCATTAGCAAGTTTAAAACAAGATTATAAATGTACTGAGAATAGGAAATTTTATCAATTGCTTAATCTACTGATCAATCAACTCGAATTAATACTGACATAGTATATGACGTGAAAAAGTTTTGTGAATATCGATAAAATATTAAAAAATATTGTTATTCTTATTTAAAAGATATGTACCATAAAAGAATATCGTATTTGCGACACAAAAATAGATATATCAGAAATTAAATAACAAAATATTTACTGCAAATATTTTTAATATATTTAAGCAAGTTTCGTAAATCTCTTTAAAAATTAAATTTATTTATTTATTTATTTATTAGTTTCATTATATGGATACAATATTATTCTTACAGACATCAATGATAATTTAATATATATAATTAAATTAGTTACTTAAACAAACTGTTTAACAAATTTTTAAACTCAAGATTTGATATACTTAAGTCTAATTCATTAGAATATTTATTAAATAATCTCATAGCTTTTATTAAAGATTAATTCAAAGCATATATTGTTCTATGAATATCTATAGAAAAGATATAATTATTTTGCCTTAGAGGTCTAGGAGGTACATATAGTTTTATGGTATGAACGCAAATCAGGACAATCAATTAATCCACGAATTATAGCATATAGGAAATATACAGAAGAAATTTTACGTCTTGTCTTGTTTCTAAAGTTTTCATAGAAATCAAAGCACACTTATCAGGGAATGTAGGAATCGAAATTTGGGGGTTTACAAATAAAAAATTTTAAAAATGAAAGAGCAAATTTTATAAATTTTACTTGAATTTTTTCAATTCTATTTATATGTAATTGAGTACAAAGGTTCCAGATAATTGAAGCATATTCTAATCTAGATCTCACAAAAGATGTAAATAGAACTTCTTTTGTGTAATGATCAAAATTATTAGAATTGCGGCATAAAAAGGTTAACATTGAATAAGCTTTAGGTATAATATAATTTAAGTAATTATTAAATGAAAATTTTTTATCAAATAATACCCCTAAAAGTAAAATTTCATCCACGGTATAGAACAGTATTACAACATCTATGATAAGTCAGAGAAAAACATTTGTTTAAATTAAAAGGTAAACCATTGCGGACTGACCAAGAACTCACCCTATCTAAAACCTCATGGAGATTAAAAATGTCATTGACGTTAGAAATTGTTTTAAAAATGTTTAAATCATCAGCATACAGTAAATAATGAGATTTTCTGAAACATAGGTCAATGTCATTAATAAATATATTCAATAACAAAGGACCCAAAATAATATCTTGTGGAATACCAGAAGTAGGAATAAATGATGTAGAACAAACACTTTCAAGAGAAACTACGAATTGCCTATCCGAAAAGTAATAACTAAATCAAGATAACATTCGGGAATGAACGCCCAATTTATATAAATTTAATAATAAAAGTTCATGTGATGCTCGTTCAAATGTCTCAACACAATACTTGGTAAAAACAGCCAAATTAATACAGGTTGATAAAGAAATATGTCTTTTTGCAGTGAAGAAAAGCTTATTATAAACAATATGTTCAAGAATTTTTGAAATATTGGTTAATTTGGATATTGGTCTATAATTAATGACATTATTTTTATCACCAGATTTATAAATAGGCAAAATTGTAGTAAATTTCCACTTTTTAATAAAATAGCTTAAAATTGCTTAAAGACTTATTGAAAATAATTTTCAATGGTAGACATAATGAAGAAGAATATTTCTTTATAAAAAAACTGGTAAACCATCATTATCACCTTTAAATGAATTAGAAAGCCTAACAATAGCTTCTGCAACATTTTCTTCAAATAGTTGCAAATTACAGAAATCCTTAAAGGATTATTAAAAAATGGATTATTTGAAGTTAAGTTATTATAGTTCATACATAAAGGGATGTAAGAAAATTCTTTTTTAGAATTTATAAAAGTCCAAAATCGTTTTGGATTGTATGGAAAAATGTTGGCTTTCGAATACTTGTACAGACAATTTTTTGTTTTTTTTTTAGAAATGTCGAAATAAAATGCTATTTTTAGTCAAATTTGAACCATTATTACTGAAAAATAAGTTTTGACTCATGCGTCTCATGTTTTATTAAAAAACTTTGATTTTTATTATGGCTATTTCAAAGCAATAAATTCAATTTAAAAAAAAAAATGTTTAAACAAATTTTAAAAAAAGTTACGAAAAGCTATGCTTTGTTATAGACAATACCACAGAAAGTCAGAATTATTTCGGTATATTTGTGTTAATAATTTTGAGGTATACTTTCTTTAAAAATCTCAAATATTCCAAAATTTTGCTTTTGACTTTCCTGACTTAAGGGTTATATGTATATATATATACCAAACGATCGGAAATCCTTTCGAGAATTTTGCTATTGCTACTCAAAAAGATCTGTTCATAGATGACAGTTATCGATAGGCTTCATAAATGCCATTTCAATCCTTATAAGAAATATCGACATCATTTCTTATAATGATCCAACAAAAAAAATTTTTGCTCTCCGACGAAAATTGTGGAAATTACGAACGGAATGACAAACTTTGACACCTGTGGTGAAGGGTATAAAAAGAACAATCCTAGGGGGAGTTACGGTCGGATTTCGAAAAACGGGATTTTTTTATTTTGGAGTATTCCAGTGTAGCATCCTGTTGCAATAATCTTAGGAAAATTTTCCAAAATTTTGTAAATGATGTCCCCTTTCATAATTTTAGGTTCGTTTAAATGTAGATCGCAAAAAAGAAATTTTGGAAACCATAATGTACATATACTTACGCATAGCGCACACAATGTTACATTTGACATAAACGTTAGCTTTATTACTTTTTTTTAGTTTTTTTAACGAAATATTCAAAATTGTTCTCGAATTCGCAAAAGTATTTAATTTATGCTGTACATGCAAAAAAAATGCACTTGCATTAACTTTCGATCCTTAGTAATTAATAAGGAAAACTAATTTGTAAATAACAATTACTCTTTGACTAAAACACAATATCCTTAATAATTATTATGTCCTTGGTGAAGGGTTGTAAATCAAATAAACTATAGCAAAATATTTAAATTTACTTGCAAGAGACGTGTTAGTTTTGAATCCCGATATGGTATATGTTTCGTTTTACCATCAACTAATGCCGATATCACGTTACCTAGTGCTGACAACGATAGATTAATTTTTGTAGCCTCTCTAAAGCGCTCACCAACTGCTCCGGTTTTATTTTGACGTTCTGAACCAGCCAAGTCTACCAAATTTAATTTTCCACGACGAATGCCACCGGCAACTGGTATTTTTTCAACACTGTCTTCCTCGATTGGTATTTGCTCCAAACTTATTGTAAATATTGAATGTGAACGTGAACTGCTGGCATTCATCAAAGTTGCTCCAACAACTCGATTACGATTACCCATATTTAGTAGATTATAACATTCTTCAGCATTTACCACCGTGTGAGTGCTGAGTGTAGGAACTGTAATACCAACACCGTGTTGTTCTTTTAAAACATGATTGGCATTGAGATCTTCATATGGATTAAGTAGATCACGTATATTCTCATTATAGATTTCCAGATAGCTGACCATGGCCAAATAACGTATACCAGTCGCCACTGAAATTCCCTCAAAAATGTGATCAAAAGAACATGTAATAATTCCACCACGCTGCTTGGAATTATCAGAGCCCTGAAATTAGTGGTTTAGATTTTTTATTTAAAAATAGTATTTTTTATAAAAAGATAAAATGCTGTAACAGTAAACTTTTTAAAATATAAATTTTAATTACATGTACCTGCATTGTAAATGTCTTGCCGCATCCTGTTTGTCCATATGCAAATATTGTACCATTATAACCTTCAAGAACATTATCAACAAGAGAATAGCATGATTCATTGTAAAGTAATTCCGTTCGTTCTAATTCGCCATACACACTATCAAACGAAAACATTTTGGATGGGGCAGTTGAATCCGATGGATTAGTCACAGACACCGAGCATTTATCAATCGAAACTATATTCTGTAATAATATAATTGTTATAAAATTAAAATATGTTTTGTCTTAATGTCAATTGTGGAAATCAAAATACAATATGAGCCCGATTAGCGGAACCGATATTGCAATTATCGAAAATGTTCCAATTGGCGACCACTGAATATTAAAGAGTTTCATTATATATATATATATATATATATATATATATATATATATATATATATTATATTATATTATATTATGAAAAAACGCAAATTAATAAAATAATTCAATTAAATTAAATAAAAGAAAAAAAAATCAATGCTTTATTTCAATGGTTACATCTCGGAGTCACTATTTTTTGAACTCAAAAAAAATTACATTTGACAAAAAATAATCCGGATTCATTGCAATTCTAATTGTAATTGGAAGATAATTTATTGCGTTTGAATATATCTACAGGTCATTAAAACTACGTTTATGAACAGGAAAAAATCTTACGATATGTATTACAAATATCAATAATAAGTTGCACTTAACGATACCTTTTTTGGAAAGAATTTGTACTTATAAACCTTGTAATGTGAAAATGTACTGGTTGCGAAAGATACTGGTTGCTGCCAGATACTTTTTAAAATATTTCCCCAAAAAATTCCCATTAAATAAAAAAGACATTTTATCATTCAAAATAATTACTCTTTTTGTTTTTTAACAGGTATCTTCTTCCTATAGAGATAATTTTTGAATGAATATTTTTACATACGTAACTGCATATGTATTAGAAAAAATACATTATATATTAAACTTCAGATTCACCATCTTGTAAATAAATAAATATTCAACATGTTTGAAAAGAAGATAAAAATTCCTAAACAATGGTGTATAAAATGCCTACATTGTCATTTTTGCGTATGCAATTAAGGGATTCAAATTTAATAATTTCAATTAATTTGGTTAATTTTGCTTCATTTTTATATGAGGTGTCCAATTTTGGGACCCTGTGCTCCCGTCCCCTGTTGGTCTATATGATCCAAGCGCAAAACTTAAACTCGCCTACACCTCTACTATCATTATGTTAATTTTCATTGAAACAGCCGTTCCGAAATTCCCTAATTATTTCCATTTCATTTTTTGAATCGCACACTATGCGAAGTCTTCCACTATGAAACTTGTTAAATATAACAAACATTGTTGCCAATTTTTTTTCCAATTTGTTTTCGCTAAATTAGACTAAAAAAGAGCTAAAAAGTAGTTCAATTTTAAAAACGTTCAACAATTTAGCAAAAAATCGCTAAATTTTCTGTTTATATTCAAATTCAGCTGTAAGTTTCCCAAAAAATAGCAAAATTTCCAGTTATTTTAAGAATTTGTCTATTTCTTGGATTGAATAAAATCAGAAAACATATGTGCATTAAGATTGCATCATATTGTATAAAATAAAATACGTTTTAGAAATTCTCATATTTCTTTTTGACTTAATTTCTCAAAATAAAGAAATGAAATAAATAATTTTTGTGTCCTTCTTTACACTACACAGTGGGGCAGAATCGAATTTTTTTGGAAATAAATCTGTAACTTCTGATCGGCGGGTTGGATTTTCATGAAATTTGGTATAGGCGTAGCAGAGGAGTGTACAATGTTAGGTTTGGAAGGGGGCACAACAAACCCCTCAGGGGCGGAGCTAAGGGGGCTCAAATTTAGGTACCTCTGACATAAAAAATTTTTAATCGCTTGCCAAATTTTTGTTTCTCGTCCGATTTCAAATATTTTTTTATATTGTTGTATGCCCAGATAAGACCTATAGAAAACATGCTCACATGTCCTATTTATCTCTTATAGGTTTCGAGTTATCTGCGTTTGAATTTTTAAGCACCATAATTTTGCATGTTCTTGGTCCAGTTTTTTTTTCAAATATATCCTAGCATTTCCGACCGATTTTATTAGTTTTTTTCTTAACTAGTTAAAGAACATAATTATCTATTGAATAAAAAAATTTGAAGACGATATCTTTACCGAGTCCAAAAATAAACGATTTTGAATTTGAAAATTGCAAAAAAGACGACTTTTTGTGTTTTTTTAGCCGAAAAAGTATCTACACTCTTTTTTATCTAAAATTTTCTTTAGCAACATATAATAATCTTGCACTTTTCTCAAAAGATAACTTCACAGAGATGACTTTAAGATGAAAAACAAGCCCAATAACTCAATTGGTCATGGTACACACCCTCTCGAATTCGACCCATTTTATATGAAAGTTTTATTTTAGACCATATTTTCTCAAATCCCAAAGCACGAATCGACAAGCGGAATATATTTTAAGAATCTTCAGTATGTTGTTAAAAGTTTTAAATCAAAATCTACGGGACTTCGGAAAAATGTGGATTCTATAGCCAAAAATGTAAAAAAACCCCTTTTTGGGAATTTTGATTAGTTTTTTTGGGAATTCAGGAAAACCCTACCCCTGATTGAAATTTAGTTAACACATTTCCAGCAAATTTCATTAAGATATCTTTATAAACAAATATGTTATTACAATTAAAAAATTTGTATTTTATCCAAAAACCCCAAATTGGGCCTTTTGTTTGATTTATTTTTAATAGCGAAAGAAATTTTAAAAATATGTATTCCAAATTAAGCTTATCCTTTAGCATATATAATTTCCGATCTTTTGCAAAAAGATTCAAGTCAATATTATGTCTCATTTCAGAAATATGCGCCTTTAAACTTTTATATTTCCAATTTATTGTATATATGACTATATTTTTACAAACTTGCAACTTTTGCCTTTAGCTTTACGTGAATAATTACTTAGAAAATTATGAATATTTCTGTATACTTTTACTAATATCTATACACAAAATATTTTTATAAAAATAATTAATAAATATTTTTTATTTTTACTAGGGTTGTCACATTTCCCAAATTTAAGTAAATCTTTATCCTTTTCTAAGTATTCATATATTTCTATTAATGAATTTGAAATAACAAAACAAACAAAAAAATTTCTATTTTAACTTAATCAATAAGTATTTTATTAGTTTACATTTATGGTGTTTACCTAAATTTAACAAATGTATTCATCTATTGGTGATGGTTAAAAATTTATATATTTCCGGTGATACCTGGCTGCAGCATTTATCTATTACTGATGATTCAAAATCTATATTTTTATGAGCTAGTGATAATGCACAGGTAATATCCTTTTTGGTGATACCTAACAGCAACATATAATATCAATGAATTCGGTATAGGTACTCTTCCAAATTGATTCTTTCATATATTTTACCTAATGAAAATTCACAGAATACCTTTGCGATATATCTAATAGATATATATAAATGCGCAGCTAATCCTTATCAACATCATAACGAAGTTGATTACCATAGTGATTACATTGAAACATGAACAATTGTGTTGTGTTCTGTGGAGTTTATCTAAAAATGATCTTAATCGTGTAGAAGCTATAGTGGAATTCATAAAAACTACATATCATGCAAAAGTCGACGTCATTGGTAAATCTCAGATAGAGAGGTTTTTAAAGTTGTATGACGTAAAAATGAAGTCCTTGAATCAGCGTACTAACAGATTAAAAATTAAACATTCCGATTGGATGGATACTGATATAGAAATATCGGCATGCAAAATATCAACTGGAGCACCCTGCAAGACATATGATGATTTAAGTACAAGATCTAAGAATAAAAGACTGGCCCATAAGCTTTCTATAATTTCGAATGAAGAAGTTTCTGATACATTCAAAGAAATGTTAAAAAAGGAGAAGCAACATAAGAGTGCAATTAATATTGCTGAAATACTGCCAACTGCATCACCAAAACGTCTTAAACGGATTGCCGAAAGTGCACCTACTCCAACATCACAATCCAATTTTACAGAAGAAGAAGCAATTACTTTAATGCTTGAACTGGACCTCAGCCGAAACAAATATCAAACTTTAAGAAAAGCTCTGCTTGAAAAGGGACACTCAATTCTACCATCATAAAGGATATTCAAGAAAAAAAGCAAACTATTTTACCACCTATTTCGGTTACCGAAAAGGAAGCATGTGTAGAGCTATCTTCTTTGCTTGAGAGTACAGCTACCAGGATAGTTCCATATTTTTCTGCAGATCAGTTGGAAAAAGTAAATAACAGCGACGTTGTATTAATCTGTAAGTGGGGATGTGACGGACTATCAGCCCTTCATGAATACAAGCATGCTAGTGGAAGTAAGAAAATGGCGGATTATAAAAGCGTATTTATAGCATCTTTGGTGCCATTAAGAATGCGATTTTATTCCTTAAAGCAATCTTCATCCAAGCGTAAAAACTCATTTGAAGATATATGGCTTAACACCACTCCAGGATCAAAACATTTTTGCAGACATATTTGGTTCGAATACACAAGGGAGTCGAAGACAACAACAAAGGATTTAGTGGAATATATTAAAGATGAAATAAATGATTTACAACCTCTTTCAATAACCATAAACCAATACACATTCGACATATCCTTTCAACTTAGTCTAACAATGATTGATGGAAAGGTTAGTAATGCCATTACGGAAACATCTTCTTTTTGGAAATGCTCACTATGTGATGAGACGAAATCACAATTTTCGGATATTGGTAAAGCAAGGAGTATTAATGAAGAATTTATGTCTTTCGGAATATCTCCACTTCACGCCAGAATACGAGCATTTTCTGCACATAGCATATGATTTAAAGTATAGAAGTGTGCAGAAAATTTAACAAAACCTACCAGAAACAACGAGGATTGAAAAACACTTAGAATATCTGAGAAAAGTAGAATCCAGGATGAATTCAGAGAAGAGACGGGATTAAACATCGACAAATCTCTGCCGACTGGTGGTAGTACAAATGATGGAAACACAGCAAGAAGGTTTTTCGGAAATTTCGAAATTACATCAAAAATAACTGGTATTAATAAAGAGTTATTTGAAAGGACTAACATACTATTAATGGCAATTAATAGTAAGCATAAAATTAACTCTGCTCGATTTGGAGAATATGCAACAGAAATATCTAAACTACTTGTTTCTCTATATCCATGGAAAGAAGTGACACCAACAGTACATAAAGTATTGTGCCATGGCGAAATTATAATTGAACGAAATATTCTTCCACTTGGAGAGCTTACAGAAGAGGCTCAAGAAGCAAGAAACAGAGATTTTAAGCACGTTCAATTATTCAGCTCCAGGAAATGCTCCAGAACGTCACAAAACGAGGATATTTTTAATATCCTCGAGAGAAAACGTTGGATTTATTATGAGCCTTTATCAACACAAAATACTGAAAACTTGAAGGACCTTTATTATCTTTTAGATATGTATACAGATACAACAGATTATTTAGATACAACAGATTATTTAGAAAAATTGTCTAATAAATTTAATGTAAATAAGTAATAAAAAATCGTATTAGAAATAGAATATTTATTAAGGAAGATGATAAATACCAAAAATAATAATATTGATTAAGTTAAAATAGAAATTTTTTTGTTTGTTTTGTCATTTTAAATTCATTAATATAAATATATGAATACTTAGAAAAGGATAAAGATTTACTTAAATTTGGGAAATGTGACAACCCTAGTAAAAATAAAAAATATTTATTAATTATTTTTATAAAAATATTTTGTGTATAGATATTAGTAAAAGTATACAGAAATATTCATAATTTTCTAAGTAATTATTCACGTAAAGCTAAAGGCAAAAGTTGCAAGTTTGTAAAAATATAGTCATATATACAATAAATTGGAAATATAAAAGTTTAAAGGCGCATATTGACTTGAATTAGGCATGATATTGACTTGAATCAATTTGCAAAAGATCGGAAATTATATATGCTAAAGGATAAGCTTAATTTGGAATACATATTTTTAAAATTTCTTTCGCTATTTAGAAATAAATCCAACAAAAGCCCCAATTTGGGGTTTTTGGATAAAATACAAATTTTTTAATTGTAATGACATATTTGTTTATAAAGATATCTTAATGAAATTTGCTGGAAATGTGAATCTTATTAATATAAATAAAAGCGCGCTAACTAAATTTCAATCAGGGGTAGGGTTTTCCTGAATTCCCAAAAAAACTAATGAAAATTCCCAAAAATGGGATTGAAAATGGGTTGAATTCGGGAGGGTGTGTACCATGACCAATTGAGTTATTTTTCTTTTAGTCATCTCTGTGAAGTTACCTTTCAGAAAAGTGTAAAATTATTATATGTTGCAAAAGAAAATTTTATTTTAGATAAAAAAAGAGTGTAGATACATTTTCGGCTAAAAAAACACAAAAAGTCGTCTTTTTTGCAATTTTCAAATTCAAAATCGTTTATTTTTGGACTCGGTAAAGATATCGTCTTCAAATTTTTTTTATTCAATAGATAATTTTGTTCTTTAACTAGTTAAGAAGAAAACTAACAAAATCGGTCGGTAATGCTAGGATATATATGAAAAAAACTGGACCACAACATGCAAAATTATGGTGCTTAAAAATTCAAACGCAAATAGCTCGAAAGCTATAAGAGATAAATAGGAAATCGGAAGAGAAACAAAAAATTTGGCAAGCGATTAAACATTTTTTATGTCAGAGGTACCTAAATTTGAGCCCCCTTAGCTCCGCCCCTAAGGGGTTTGTTGTGCCCCCCTTCCAAACTTACCATTGAACACTCCAACCAGCCGATCAGAAGTTACAGATTTATTTCCAAAAAATTTCGATTCTGCCCCACTGTGCACTATTATACATACATACATATAATATATATATATATATATATATATATTTAAGTTTATTTTTACACTTTTATTTGAAAAATTTAAATAGTTTCAATTTAAACAAAATTTTTAAAATAATTTCAATTTTGCTATCAAACATTAAGAACAGTAATAAAACATCCCAACAAAAACTTTTTGTTTTTTGACAATTGAAACTACTTATTAAAGTAGTTTCTTGGTAAATTTTTCAAATAAATGTGTCAAAAATAAACTTAAAAAAATAACGAAATCTGTATTGTAAAATTCGCTAGATTTCCCGTTAATAGCGGCAACAATGATAACATATCCTAAAACTACTTTGTCTTGTATATTAATTCAACTGTGCCAGACATGCGGTGAGAAATATGAGTACTCCACAAATTAATGTAATTGTTATCCTTAGTTATTTTTTATATTTGCGTATTTGTATGTGTTTTATGTTTCAATATTTTTTATGTAGACTTGCACAAGTCATAATCAGTTTTATGAAATTAAGTAAAAGGAAGGGTTGTATATACATAACACCCCGGACGAAGATACTTGCCCTGTTTCCAAAGGAATTATGGGTTCGATAATATTTTAGTAAGGTTGGAAACCAATACCGTTATAAATACCGATACCGATTAAATACCGTATAAAATGAGTTACCGTAATTATTATTTTCTAAAAATACCGTTATTCAAATACCGTTATTTATATTTTTTTCTATGTAATATGTTTTGTAAAAATTATTTCTGATATAATACTTGCTTTAAGAAAGATGAAATTAATTTTAATAATAAGATGTTATTTAATGTAATATTTTTTGAATCTTGTTTTTTTAAAGTCCTTTTGTTATTTGTGTCTTTGTTCCAATAGCTTTCCTAAAACGATCCGTGTTGATTATCTTAATACAGGAAGACTATTAACAAAATATATCTTCAGTTCTTTAGCAGCGATTAAAACAAAGCACTTACTTATTTCTTCTAAAATATGTTAAGGTTTTTTTTGTATATAGGTTCTAAAAATTCTTAACACAAGTCAATAAAGTGGTAGAGAAAATTGTATCGCAAATAATTTTACGTAATTCATATCCATTGTGCTAGATATAGTAGGTGAGTTCGACGAACTTGGCTAAGTTACCCAAAGTTATCCAAATACACTCAAAACAGGAAGACCTCATTCTGGAATGTTTTTGTTTCACAGTTTATTTATTTATTTTTTTGCGTTCCCCAGCTTCTGAGAACTTTTTACCATTTGGGAGAGTAAATTTTAAAATACTCTCATTTGTCTGAACTTTCCCAAAAGCTAGTCAGACACAGCGAGCATATAGAGAAATAAAAATATTCCATAACGTCACCATTTTATGAGACAACTACCCTTAATTTTAATGTTTTTTTTAACAACTTTTACGCATAAATTTTAACTACTTATATTAGGCTTAAAAACTATTACGTTATTCTGGCTTCTCTTCCTATATCGTTTACATTTGGTATTCCCTATGACAATGAAACGTTTTGTTCGGAAAGTTACAGCCTGGACTTGGGGTTTCAAAAATGTTAACAAAAAAATTTCCGCGAACTGCCCATTCTTATCCCCCTTTTATAAATTTAAATTTATTTATTTTCTAATAATACTATCCACACGTTTTTTATAGTGTAATTCTGATACGTTCATGATATAAATCGTAAAGTAGCTCTGGGTTAGAGAACAAGTCTCGCGTCGTTGCAATTATGTCTTAAATACAGTTAGGCGGGTTTTTTTTATTGGCCTTCGAGAATTTTGAGTCTTATAATCGCATTGGCTAAGTATGTAGCTGACGCCTAGCTGTACCACGTTACAGTTTTTCGAGGCTTTTACATTTGTCACATGCAATCGTTTTTAACCTTACTTTTACACTGAATTAATGGTGGAGTATGATATAAAACTCAAAGTATTGATATCAGTAGAGACCATGAAACTCGGGGAACTCAATTCGGAAACGTTAGCCTACAAAGATATTGATCGAGTGAATGATTTGCGAAGGAGTCTTATTCTAGAATGAACGACATGGCAATATATTAGCTACGCTATTTAAACTATTAGACGAAAATTATAAAGTTTTATTGAGTTTATTTGAATTGAAACTAGGTTCGAAGGTATATGGTTTTAAATTTCATGTATTTAGAAAATCAGAAAAATGTGAACTTTGAACCGCCATAAAAGAATGTTCATGTTTTAAAGTGATATAAAATATAAAAAAAAAAAATCAATTCAGAGATTTATTTAATAAAATTTAATTGAAAATAAATAGATGTAACTTTTTAATGTTTTTGCTATGTCTTTAATAATAACGGTATTTACCGGTATTTTAGTTTCGATATCGGTATACCGATCCGATATAATTTAAAATACCGTTACCGATACCCTTACCGAAATAAAAATAAATTGAATACCGATACCGTTATCGATACCGTTATTTGTTTCGGTTTCCAACCTTGTGTTTTAGGTATTTTCAGTTATGATTTTTAATTTAGTTTCTATTTTAATACGGCCGTTGTCACCAACAACACCGGATCCATTTAAGTCCTGTGCCAAGTACGTTTACTAGTTCTCTAGTCAGCCTATATCTTTGATGATTTAAATATTCTTTTTCCAGGGGTTCCATTTTCACCTTCAGTTCTTGTATATAGTCGGTGTATTTGTCTGTTTTAAATATATGCCAATTCTTAAAATAGTTCTGAATAAGGGACAATTCTCTTATTTATATTACTGTGAATCCGTTTCCTTGATTCAAATCAGTTGTCAGTAGTTTTTGGGCTATTACCAGGTTGATCATCGGAATCATCAACAGGAGCCTCCAGATATCTTTAAAGATATTTTTTTATTTTTAATAAACTTATCTTTGTGGTAAAGATTTTGTTTTGTGAATATATTTCTTAGAACAACTCTGCTTTGCATTTACTTTCATAACTTTTTGTTCCTGTTTTCCATCCTTACCTACATTTCCCCACATTTAGATTTCATGCTATCGTCATGTCTATTCTTATTGATGTATTTAGAGTATCCAAAAAACTGGTTTTCGGTTTAACCGAAAAATGTCATTTTTAGCAAGAAAATATTATTTTTTGTAATTTTTGGTTATGACCGGTCCACTATTTCACCCAGCCCCCATGCAAATAATCTCCTGAAATAGAGATTTAACGATCATAAATGCCTTCAATATAGGAATATTTTAATGAAATTCGACAAGAATAAGTTTTACATACTTAGAAATCATGTATCAAATTTCATGCAGATCGGTCTATAATTAACCATAGCTCCCATATAGAGCCCTCTTCCGAAAATTACTTTATCGTGCATAAATCCTAAACTACAGTTGGTATTAAGTTAATATTGGAAACAAATAATTTTACATAATTATTAATTACAGTACCAAATTTTATGATGATCGGCCCATAATAGACCATAGCTCCCATATAAGTCCCACCTTCTGGGAATCACCTTATAATGCATAAATAACATAATACATGCGTATGTTTCATAGAAATATACACTACGCTTATTACATATTTGACCACGGGTCCCAACTTTGATGCATATTCACAATGATTTAGTTTATCATATAGTGGGGCTTGACCGGCTATATCTTTCTTACTTGCTTTTAATTTGAAATTGTTCTTATTCATTTGATTTATCTTATCTAATAAACTTTCTTTAATATTTTAATCGTAATCCCGGTATCTGAGAATATGTCTTTCCAAAATAAAATATGCTTTGTGATTGAAACACTTATAAGTGAGCACGAAAAAACTGCTGCATAAAATTCTGATTATAAAATTTATACCAATAGAATCACCTTTTCGTATGTTTTTTTTTTAAATAATTTCTTATTGATTTTAATAAAACTTGTAAGCTTTTTTGCAAAACTTTTACTGTATATTCGGTAACTTTATAGTTACAGCTTTATAGTACAACAGGGTGTATATTCTAAAGTATATTCAATTATACACTGAGCATAATAACTATGCAATATCTTCTTTTTTTTAATAAAATTTTGTTTATAGAAATATATAAAGAATATTGTATATATAGAATTTATATATTATATAATTGATTCAAATTATTAAATGCATCTATTTTTAAAGATCAAGTTTTTTAGGAGGAGATACTTTTCTACCGCTTCTGGTTATTTAGCTACTATTTGTAACTTGGTTAACGTTTACAATTTCATTTCTATCTGTAGAGCTAGTTAAGGAGTTTAAATTCGTAATATGTTGTTCACTTTTTCTATATTGTACACCATCATCATCCCTAACAATAAACGATCTTGGTTCCTCACAATTATCGATAACTTGACCATTTGTACTGTACATTTGTACTTTTGTTGTAATTTTCTGCATAATTCAAAATCTTATTATTTAATTGTTCCTTATATAATTCCTCATCTACAAGTTTTGGTTTGAAATTTTTAACAACATATGGCAATTTAGTCCTCAAATTTCTGGACATTAATAATTCAGCCGGACTGGGCAAATTTCCCTCTAAGATGGAGCAGAGCCATAAATGGACCGTTACACTTATATAACATTTTAATGGTTAATGGTTTGTATTGACCTTTCCGCAAGCAAGTTTGATCTTGCAAAATAAGGACTAGATGTCCTGTGAATTATACCCCAGTCAACACAAAATTTCGTAAAATCCTTTGAGTTATATCGAGGCCCATTGTCTGAAATGAAAATTTGAGCTATGCAACGTCTAGCAAATATAGATTTTAATTTAGTAATCACGATGGCACTTGAATAACCGTTATCTAAAATATCATTTTCAAAATATTGCGAATAATTGTCAACAACAATGGCATAATATTTCTGATTATATTCAAAAATGTCGCAACCCACTTTGAACCAAAGTATGTCAAAAATTTTGTGCGGTAACATTTCAATTCGAGGTTTTGAATTTTTATTTTAGACATATTTTACAATTGGAAACAACATTCGTAATTTCATTGTATATATTGGGTCAAAAAATGGTTTCTCGAGTCAACCTCTGACATCTTTGTATACCCATATGTCCCTCATGTAAACAATTTAAAATAGTATGATACATTTTTTTGGTATTAAGATCTGGTTGCCCTTTAAAATGAAATCATTTTTTATTTTATAATACGGTACCACATCTGAATCAACAAGCTTTATAGACTTTGGCCATCCACTTTTAATATAATTTTTTATTTTTAGAAACACTGGATCCTGCTCAATATACTCCTTAATATTATCTAGATTAGAAAATGGTATCTCCATATAGGGTCTCACAAAATTACATTGAAGTTTTAGTTCATCCTCTAAGTCATCTAAAGCTGTCTCATCCAAAGGGCATCTTGAAAGGGTATCTGCTGTATACAGATATTTTCCCGGCTTATAATTTACATTTAAGTCATAGGATTACAATCTAAGCATGAACCTTTGTAACTTTGGTGGAATTTTATGCAAAGGTTTGTTAAAAATTTACACTAAAGGTTTGTGATCACTTTACACGTAAATCTTTGTTCCATACGTGTACTGATGGAACCTCGTGCATCCAAATAAAATCGCAAAGAGTTCATTTTATATTTGGCCATAATTTGTCTGAGCTGTTGTTAATGATGCAGATGCATATGCAATTGGATTTTTGTCATGAATTATTGCTGCTCCAACTGCATATTTGGATGCATCAACAGTTAAAGTCAGTTTCTTTTTAGGGTCAAAATAAGTCAATACTCTGAATTTGGTAATTTCATTCTTTAAACGATTAAATTCTTCCTTTAGCGACTCATTCGAATGCCATTATATATCCTTTTTAAGAAGTTCCCTCAAAGCTTTATTTTTCAATGAAAAGTTTTCAATAAAAGCTCCTAAATAATTCACCATATCCAAAAAATGCTGCACTTCATGTATATTCTTTGGTACAGGCATCTTTAAAATTGCTTCAATTTTATCCAACTCAGGCTTTACTCCTTTCTCATTAAATTTATGCCCTATATATTTAATTTCTCTGAGATGAACTTAGATTTTGATTTATTAAATTTTAAGCCTACTTTCCTAGCTATCTCAAGAATGACCTTTAAAACTCTATTGTGTCTTCTTCTGTTTTCAAAAATATCTTCTGTTTTCAAAAATATCAAAAAATTATCAAAACTTCAATATCACCAAATATTTTTAACATATCTGCGTGAAAAATTTCAAACGCAGCATTGATTCGCAAAAGTCTATATTGATCGAAATGGGCCTACACTGAAATATTTTGACACACTTAACTTTGATTTACAGTCGCCTATGCTAGGAAAAGGATGATGAGGTATCAGAATAGCTCTATTTAAATTTCTTGGATCAAGACACTGTTTTATCTGACCATTTGGTTTTGATACCAACAAAATAGAGTTAACCCACTTGGTTGGTTCATCTACTTTAGAAATTACGCCTAGATTTAACATAATATCTAATTCACTTTTTAATGCGTTATGTAAAAGAAGAAATTTTTCGTGGCGCATCAACAATAGGTTTCACGTTATCCCTCAACATAAGCGTACACTTGTTTTCTAACAAACCTAAGCCCTTTAAAGTATCAGAAAATTCTTTAACCAAATTCTCATTTTGTGTCTAATTTACATTTCTAATTAGACACACTTTCCTTTGCTAGGTCTAAGCCTTTAATATTCTTACAATTAAGATTTACAATATAAAAAGTTCTCACATAATAATTATTATTAAAAAATAATTTTACTTTTACTTTACCATTTACAAAAAGTTTTTCTCAACTAAAAGTAAAAATATTAGTCTTTGTTGAATGTAAATGCTCCTCAGAAATGCCTAATTCGTAATTTTACTAGATAATATATTGATGTCAGCCCCCGTATCCACTTGACAGTTCACATTTTTATTATTTATTTTTACGTTTGCGATCCATCCACCTTGGCTGGTTGAGGTATTTTGTTTATCTACCGGTTGTTTGATTTATTGTTGGTATTGATTGGTTTCTTGTTCCGTATTAGGGTTTGTAATTTGTAAGCTTTTAAACGACAGAGTACCAACAAAAAGTTCTCTCACTTCTTCCTCTTCTCTTCCTTCATCACGATACACATTTTTCACATACTTCTACTTCCAGTTTCTATTTTGTTGTTTGTGTTAGGAAAATCACATTTTAGCATAATGTTCCCTCTTATTGCAAGCATGTCAAATCTCATTATATGCTGGACATCTTGATCTATGTGTTTGACCACATTTACTGCAGATATTTGATTTATTGAATTTCTGATTTAATGCATTAACATAAATTTGATTGTTGTTATCACTTTGTAATAGTTAACTGGCATTTTCATTAGCAGCTTCAATATTTTTGGAAATTTCAATGGTTATTCCAATTCAATTTTTCCTTCGCTTTGCAATCTTTCCTATATGTGTTGGAAGTTAGGTGGTACCACCACATATAAAAATATCTTTTACAAGACTTTGTCATAACGTGCCAAACACATACGTAAGGCTCAAGTTTTTTTTAACACAGTGACATAACTTTCAAACGTTTCGTCTTCCTTTTTTTCCTTGTAAAAACTGTGTGCCTCCATTGCAATATTTAATTTCGGTACAAAATATTTATCGAAACAATTTATAAGGTCTTCATACTTAACGGTATCATAATTTACATTAAATGAATTGGCGAATTGACCCATGTAAATGCCACTTTTTTATTGTTATTTTCAGCTTCTAAATTAGTTGCCCTTAAAAACATTTTAAATTGATCTTTCTAATTTTTTCCCCTGATTGGCAATGTTAGTCACTTTAAGGTTGACTTTTCCAATATCACCATTTTGTAACTCGAATATTTTTAAAAGTTTTCTGCATAAAATATTAATTTATACAAACATGTGACACCATGTTTTAAAATAAATAGACTTTTATAGTTGACTCTTTTAAAATTCTTTATTGAGTGACAAGTCATATTTTTATATTCTTATAAAACTATATACAACAGGGTGTATCGTGTAAAGTATATTCAATTATACACTGAGTATAATAACTATGCAACATATACTTCTAAGTTTTTTGTTTCCTTTAAATATTTGTTGAATAAAGTCCAATACATTTAACTGATCAGTGTTTGAGGCAATTTGATACATGTACAACATCATGATTAATAATGATAAATATATTTCATTTTTAATGTATACATATTGTTACGAAATTGTACTTGAATTCAGATATAACGGTTTTAACGGCTCGTTTAAATCTTTCTCAATGCTTCTAGGCATTTCCGTTTATGTTAACAGCAGTTAACATAGCTGTAAAAATTATTAACATAGTTCTAAACGTACAACATTGAATAAAAAAGCTTTCACCATTGTTTTTAAGTATGGCAACACTAAATGTTTAAGCTGCTAACATTAACATCAAAAGCTCTAATTTGTCCGTTAAGAACATTGTAGAAAGAAATAGAGCTTTCAAGAAACATCTAGTAGGTAATACAGTGTATATAAAATGGCCGTGAGAATACCATTGAGTCAGTCTAATTGGAAGCGTCGTTAAGTAAAGACAAATTAACTGCCTTGGCTGTATAATCTTGTACATTATTGAAGTGTGTTGTATAAAGTGTGTAATTTAAATGTGCGTTTATGCTAGAACGCAAGTGACTATTTAAACTGTTATTGTTGTACATTTTGAAATAAAATAAAGAGTCGTTACAACTTTTAAACTATTAAACTGCTGTTATTTGCAATCAAATTACCAGTTTTTTTAAAGGAAATAAACAACCGTTTTTAAAAGGTAAAAACGTAACAATATACATACAACAAAAGTTATAAAGGAAAAATTTAAACGAATAAATTTTTTTATGTGCACTGAATATTTCGATTTACTACAACTATTTGAATAGAATTTTCCAAGTTAAATAAGCTATCTGTCATGTTATATGAAATTTCTTATTTTTAATCATGTAATTTTTCTGTCATTATCTCTTTTTTGAGTAAAATTAAATAAAAAGTTAAATAAAATGCTGTTAACCGGTTAACCGCCTTTAAAACACCGGTTTTGAAAAAGAGCCGAAAATAAAAAGAAGAAAACCCAAACCGATAGTGTTTGTAAAAAACCAAAAACCGGTTTTCCATTCTATCATATATTTCTTTGTTTGAAAAGTGTAAGTCTATTGTTTTTTTTTTTTTTGTAAGTGGTTGAATGGGTTAAATTATTATAAGCACTTAAGGCTGGAATAGGTAGACCTATGTCAAAGTTAATGTCATTTTTCTGTGCTCTAATCATCAAAATTTTTATTTCTTTATATTCACTCAAGTTCCATGAAGTCTTTTGACATCAGAATTACCTGTTTGTTTGAGTTGTATAATGATACTGAATATTTTGTTTTTCTAAGAAATCTGTAAACAAAGAGGACTAAACCACTTTCATTATCCAATACGATTTTTTTTATTATGAGAAATGTTTTTAAATAAGTTTTAATCAATGTCAAAGTTGTCCTTTCAAGAATTTCTTCAATCATTGCGTATTTTGTAAATTATGTATCATAGTTATGTATATTTGGTATATACGATATATCTAAATGATATATCTGAAAAGGTCCCATAGGAGTTTCTGTTTTCTGTTTATGTAATTTTATTTAAAAATTTAAAGTTATATGATATTGAGAAACATTAATTAATTTTAAAATAATAGATGTCACACTGACCAACTCGAGGGACCTAGTTGAAGACTGGAGGGTGGCCATGGGATGTACTTTCTCTGACCATGGTAGGATAACCTTTAGTCTGAACTTCCGAGGTTCTGAGGGGAAACCTTTCAGGAATCCTAGGAGGACAGATTGGGACGCCTTCGGGCGGGATCTGGGGTCAAGATTGACTGGAACTCCGTTGGAGATCTTGTCGAGGGAAAATCTTGACGAAATAGTGGGGAAGGTAACGGGGTCCATTAACAGAAGCTATGAGCTTAACTGCCCGGTGAGCTATCCGGGTAAGAGGAAACAGCCAGTCTGGTGGTCGGAGGAGTTGAAGGCTCAACGGACCACAGTTGGAAGGCTGTACAACAAGGCCCATAGATCTGGTAGGGACGAGGATTGGGGCACCTATAGAGTGTGTTTCAATAAGTACAAAAAGGACATAAGAAGAGCTAAAAGAGCCTCGTGGATTAGATTCAGCGAGGCCATTGACTCGGTCAATGAACTCTCCAGATTCAGGAAGATACTGTCAAAGGACCCTAGTGTTCCTGGGAGTATCCAGAGATCAGATGGTTCATGGACGGAGTCTAGTTCTGAGTCACTTAATGTACTTTTGGAAACCCATTTTCCGGATTGCAGGGATCCATTGGTGGAGGAATCAGGTGAGGTAGAACACTTCTTCACGGAGTCCACCAGTGGGATGATTGGAACAGTGGTAAGAGACCTAATAACGGTGGAGAAGGTCACATGGGCGGTGAATTCATTCGAGCCTTATAAGTCACCAGGCCCGGATGGTATTTTTCCGGCCATGTTGCAGAATGCACCGTTGGTGGTCCGTAAACTACTGGCTGAGATTTTTAAGGGGTGTCTAATACATGGACATATTCCAAGGGGGTGGAGAGAGGTTAGGGTTATATTCATACCGAAAGGTGGAAGGACCTGTCACTCGAAACCCAAGGATTATAGACCTATCAGCCTATCGTCTTTCCTCTTGAAGACTTTAGAGAGACTGATAGATCTATATTTAAGATCGTCTGGTAGCTCCAGCATCATGAGTAGTGCTCAACATGCTTACCTGAAGGGTAAATCTGTGGAGAGTGCGCTAAGTGATGTGGTGGGTTATATAGAACAAGGGCTTCGGTATAAGGAATACACCATGGCCGCGTTCTTGGATATTGAGGGAGCGTTCAACAATATTGAGATTGACGCTATCAAGCAGGCGCTGGTGAATCTTAAGGTACATGACTTCTTGATCGAATGGATAATCCTCATGCTGAGCAGCAGGATTATCAATTCAAGCTTGGGTGGAGTATGCTTAAGAAAACTAGTGACTAGGGGAACCCCGCAAGGGGGAGTACTCTCACCCCTGCTGTGGCTAATGGCTGTCGATGTGATTTTGCGTCAATTCGATAGTAGAGGGCGGAAGATCGTGGCTTACGCGGATGATGTGGTCATACTGGTAAAGGGAAAATTTCTTCCCACAATCAGTGAGATCATGCAGTCAGCGCTGGGTGAGCTGTCCTCGTGGGCTGCTGATAAGGGGTTGGGAGTGAACCCGGAAAAGACAGAGTTGGTTCTGTTTACTAGGAGGTACAAGGTAGAGAGATTCAGACTACCGGTACTATGTGGGACTGAACTGAAGCTTTCAGACTCAGCGAAATATATGGGGGTGTTCCTTGATAGCAAACTGACCTGGAAGAGGAATGTTCAGGAAAGACTCAAGCGTGGCCTCAATGCCTACTACACCTGTAGAAACTCCATAGGTAAGAGTTGGGGACTCAAACCGAAAGTTGTATATTGGATTTACACTTCGGTGGTGAGACCAATCCTTTCATATGGTTGTTCTGTCTGGTGGCGGGCACTGGAACGCAAGAGCAATAGGAGCCTTTTGTCGAAGGCGCAAAGGTGTGCTTCGATTGGCATCACGGGTGCAATGAGAAGCACACCACAAGCGGCTCTGGATGTCATACTTCATCTCCTACCCATTGAGGAGTTTGTGAGGGGTATGGCGGCAAAGAGTCTACTGAGACTTAGGGAATTGGGACTATTAGGCTCATCAAGAGCAGGTCACTCCAAGGTCATTTACGAGATCAGTTACGGTGAGGTTAATCTGAACTCTACGGGGGCATCAGATTACATGGCCGCTGAATCGGACTTTGGAGTAAATCCTGTCGTGGTGATACCTGATAGGGAGATCTGGTCCGGCACTGAGAGACTATATGAAGGTTGCGCAGTGTTCACGGACGGATCAAAGATGGTCGAGGGTACCGGGGCGGGGGTCTATATTATGGGCACGGATTTGAAGGGCTCTTTTAGACTCCCTGATGAGTGCAGTGTTTTTCAGGCTGAGATTCTCGGCATCCTGAAGGCCGCGGAAATGATCAGGCGAAACATTGCGAGAGGTACCGAGGTCACTCTCTATGTGGATAGTCAGGCAGCTCTGAAGGCCTTGGGGACACATTTGGTGACATCCAGGCTAGTAGCTGCCTGTAGGAAGACACTAAGAGAGTTGATGGAGGACTACATGGTGAGACTCTGCTGGGTGCCTGGCCATTGCAATATTTCAGGCAATGAATTGGCTGATGAACTGGCAAGGCAAGGTGCGGCAGGGAACGTCTCGGATAGAGAGACATATGTGAAACCACCACTAAGTTTCTTCTATGGGAAGATCAATGATTGGATCTTGGTCAGAACCAATTCGGCTTGGGAAAGTAGGGAGGACTGCAAAGTGTCGAGGGCGATATGGCCGGTATTGGACAAGGCAGGCACTACCACTCTCCTGGGCATGAATAGGAAGAGTTTAAAGGTCATGATAGGGGCCATAACGGGTCACTGTCTGATAGGAAAGATGAGGTCTAGAATGGACGCTAACAGTTCTGATTTTTGCAGACTGTGTGAGGACATCGATGAGACCGAGTCTATTGAACACATTGTGTGCCATTGTCCGCGATTACAGCATCGTAGGATGAAGTGGCTGGGTGGCAGTTCCTCGACGGGCTAGGTGACGTTCGGAGTGTAGATCTTGTTGACGTCATAGGCTTCGTCATGGGAATTAGCTGCTTGAGGGAGAATCAAGGGTTTAACCCTAGGGGGATTGGTGGCATTGCTGGTCCCCCTCTGTGATTCGTTACGTTTCTGTTCTCTTTTTACCTTTCACTTTAGTTTTTCTGTACTCTGTATTTTCAATTTTATATATTCTATACCCTTATTTCTTATTTCTATATTCTATACCCTTATTTCACAACTGTTCTGTTGAAGGGACTCACAATGGACCGGGATCGGTCTCTGGGTGGAGATGTGGTACTGTCTGGTATCCCATCTACCTTCTCTATCTATCTATCTATCTAATAGATGTTAATATGTAAAAAATAGCAAATGAATAAAGAGCTATATTTATCATTACTTTGAGTTTTATACTTTGCATTGATATTTTTAAGCTACTTAGTTTTTGTTTTATTAAACTACTTCAACTGCTACCTTTACTGCTACCTCTGCTTTCTATTGCTTCTCTATTTACTGACTTTAAGCAAAGAAGGTAACAGTTTTCTTTTATGAATATAGGAATATAACAAAATTATATAAACTACACTACTGTCGAAATTGTAGTTTTTTACTACAACTAAAAATACTGCTACAAAAAAAAAAAAAAAATGAAGGTAGCAGTAGTTTAGGCAAATTAACGCATACAAGTTTAAAAAATTTTTAAACTAGAATTTGCTACTACGACTATTTGGAGAAACTTGTAGTTACAAATGTGACAATTGTTAATGAATTTTATTATTTCTTTATTCAGATTTGGATAATAATGTAATTGTTTTAAATCTTCATAACTTGTGGTTATTCCTGAGTGAGTATTATCAAACCTATGGTGTTTAGCTATTATTTCTAGGATTAGACTTCCTGTTTTTGAATTCATTTTGGAGTTTTATTAAATCTTCTTTATCTGCACAATATAATACTACTATTCTAAATAATATGCTTTTGTCTAATATTTGCTCTATCAGACCTGAATTAAGTTCTTTATAATTACATATTGTTCCATTATTTGAAAATACCATATCTACTTTAATTTTGAGCGAATCATTTTTTTAAGGATAATTTGGTTTGTAGAGCTTTGGAAAGGTTTTTCTGTGACCTTAATGAAGTCCAAACTGTCTTCTTCTGGAGAATGTATAGTCCAGCTGTCATCTTCAATAATTGGAATATTTTCAAAAATGTCTACACTATTAATTGTTTGTTTTTTACTATAACGGTTTCTTGGGTTCCTTGCAAGATCTTATCTTGAGTATATTTCTCTTAAATGTTTGTTTAATGCACTTATTATTGCACAAGTTTTTCCACATAAAGGGCAACATGTTATTTTTTCACATATTTGGCACTTGAAAAATATATTTATTTAACGTTAGTTACTCTGTTCTCCCTGTACGTGGAAAATATCGAACTCACATTCATTAAGTTTGATTTTCCATCGAATAAATTTAGAATTGAGTTCTTTAAGGTTTGTATGTAAGTCAAAACTTCTTCCGTAAACGTAATGTCTAAATTGTTTTACTGTCCATACTATGGCTAATAATTCTTTCACTATATAGTTGAATAATTATATTCATGTTTATTTAGAGTTCTTGATGCAAATGCTATTGAACCATTCTTTTGTGAAAGTACTGCTCCCAATGCATAATTATTAGCATCCGTTGTTAATATAAATTTATCCTTAAAGTCATTATACTTTATTTTGCCATTAAAATATTTTTCAATTTTTCAAAATTTTCTTTATAGTCCTTAAGGCGCATTGTTAAAGGTTTAAATTTATTTCTGATACTTTAGCGTAATCAGATATAATTTTCGTATAATAGCTTCCTAGTCCTAGTAAGATTTGTATTTCCTTAACTGTTTTTGGAATGTTTCGCTTTTTAATAACTTATATTTTATTTGGATTAGGTCTTATATCTTCGTTCGTAGCTATATGGCCAAGAATTTATTTTTCTTTCTTCAAAAATTCGCTTTTATTCAAAGATACTTTTAAGTTTGCCTGTCTTAATGTATTACATATTTTTTTAAAGTTATTAATGTGTTCTTGTAAGGAAGTTGAAAACACCAAAATGTCGTCCATGTAAATAACACGCTCCCTAAAAACATTGTTAATCATGCGTTAAAAGGTTGATGGAGCATTTTGAAGTGCAAACAACATCCCAATGAACTCAAAATGATCATTTGTGTAGAGAAAGCTGTTTTTTCGCAGTCTTAAGGTCCATATAGGTGCGTTATATGGTGAATTAGAATGTTTTACAATTCCCTGTTTCAACATTTAATTCTTTTGTTTCTCTACTTCCTCCGTATGAATACCGGGATATCTATATGTTTTGGAATATATGGGACCTGACAATTCTGTATCAATTTTATGCTTAAATATTCACTAGTAAAGTTCAAATCGTCACCTTTATGATGGACAACATTTTCATGATTCTGAATCAAAATACGAATAGTTTTTGATTCTTCGGAATTCAAATGGTCTAAAAGTGACGGATTATCATTATTACCTAATTGTTCGAATTATATAATATTCTGGTAATTGATTTATATCTCCTTCATAATATACTCGTAATGTTAATGTTTTCCCATTAATTATTAGAGCTTATTCTTCGTAATTAATTGTTTTTTTTAATTTCAAAGTTAGATATCCGAATAATCCATGGAAAAAGTCATGAAATTTGTACAATCCGAAAGTTGTGTCTGAAACTAAGGGTATTTAAATATTGTTTTGTGGTATAGTTCCTTCGTGTTTAATATCAAAAAGTTCTGATGCTGTTTTAATTGAAGTGGGTTTTTTAAATTTTTTGATAAATTGAGGTGGACAATAGTCTAAGCTTATAAAGAATTTTCAGTCGATCCTGTGTCAATAAATAGTCGTAAGAACCTTAATTTTTATCGAAGTAGGATATTGGGAAGTCCGAGTGGCCTGGATCTATCGGTGGAGAGGCTGTTAATTTCAATTTAACCCTTAACTATATTTACAAAACATAATAAGATATTATACTTTATGATTATACTGTGCTAGTCGCAAATTTTACAAACTAGTAAAACTAATTTGAGTATGCGGAATTCAATGGTGTCAGTCATTTTTTGAAGATAGCGATCGTTTTTTTCTTTATTTAAATAAATTACCATAAAAATTATATTTTTTTGTTTTCTGGATAATTTTTAAATTTAAATTTAGCAAATTTGATTAAATATGCAAAATATTAAGGGATTTTTTTAAATTATACTTTGCTTCGTGTTTAAAATTAATTTGAGTACAGTGAAATTAATGGTACGACACGTTCCCAAAATAAGTTAGCTCTCGTATTCGTAATATTAACTCACTTTGGTTTTAATCAATCCACTTTGATAAATTTTAAATGTAGAACATAGCAGTTATGAATCAAATTTATTGTGCATTGTTATTAATAATATCATTGTTGTGAAAATTTTCGGTATTTCGGTATTAAAATGGGTCATCACGTGGACTTTGATAACTTTTGTTATGTTTGCGAAAAACGTACAATTACACACTCTCGACGGAAAATTGGTGATGATTTTGCTGAATCACCGATACTTTAACCATGTAGTTTTTCGTAATATTGAGTGGTCTCCATCAGTCTTTTGTATTGGATGTTTGTCACTATTAAATAGGTGGGAAAAAGGTGTGATTTATTGCATGCCCTTTGGTGTTACAAAGATTGGATTAACAAGTTCATAGTTCGAATGATTTTTAATCATGCGTAAATTTTGTTTCTGGTAAAATATGATCAAATTACGTAAATTTGCATATACAGAAACAAAGTATACACAATTACCGTTGCCACAATCGGAAAATATTCCAATTTCCATGAAGAAACAGAAGAATATATACCACCAACATTGGAAACCCAAAGAGACATGTTTCTATCAGAATATCAATGAAACTAAAAATTGTAATCATATGGAAGTTACAGAAAACCATTTGGAAATTATGGTACGTCGCCTTAAACTATCACAGCGATAGTCAATTCTTTTGGATGGGCAATTGAAACAAGTTAATATTCTAGCACCTGATGTTCGAGTATATGGAGCAAATGGTCGCCATCGTAATATCAAATTTTGTTTTTCAAATTTATTGATAACAACTTATTCGCATTTTGTTTTGATATCCCTGGTTTAATTTTAACCCGATGATTGACGATTGTCTATTGATTCATCCAAGTGTAGCTTAAAGGCAGTTCTACTTCATATGACAAACTTCAAAAGTTCAATTCCGATTGCACTATGTACTGAAACAAAAGAGATTTATTTGTGTATGAAAAAATCCTCGATATAGTGAAATACACAGGTATGCAAAAGGGTTACACTAAAAATATGTGTTTGCACATTGGGATAGAAACACCAAAAATGGCGCTTAATTCAGCAAAGGGGTGTAGGGCTTTATTTATAATTTTGTTTATTAGCTCAAAGCACATCAAAAATATACTTTTTTAATTTGTGAAAATTTTTTTAGTCCAAACCACTGTCTGTCCTGCTTAGGTGTCACTTGCATTTTATTAGATAAGTAAGTTGAGTAGTGCGATGCCGTCTGAACGACCTCTGAGGCGCCGACGGATGCGATGGGTCCGCCGCTAGCGACCCGCGCTGTTGCTGTCGCTGCATCTGCTGCTCAGGACGCTGTTGAAGCTGCTGGTGCTGTTCGTACTGATAGTACTGATGGTGCTGCTGGTGCTAAGGAGAAGCGGGAAAGCAAAATTGGCGAAAGGTGTCCTGGTACACTCGGGAAGATACGATTCTCTCCTGATGCGACTTGTGGCCGAAAACGAGCGCCTCTGTAGACGATTCGATGTTCATCAATCTGGTTGTGGTGGTCCATAAAGTCCCGACAGTGCCACCTATGCCTATGCTGCCCAGACGCACTCAAGTCATGGCCCAGACGCCTGCCGAAGCCGGTCGGTGGTCGTTAAGGGGAAGAAGGGCTTGATAAGGTCGTCATGGAGGTGGGTCCCACCTTTGCGGTGCGCTACTGCCGTTGCGTGATGGCGGTACGGTTACAAGGATCCCGTCGGTCGCTGAGAGGAGGAGGTAGCAGTCAATGGGAAGTTCAGAGAGGTTGGTTTAGAGGTGTCCATACAGGACAAACTTGGTCACCCCGGAAGAGTTTATGCAGGAGCTTTATGTTTGGAACTTCAAGCATAACATGACTCCTGAGGCGTTCCGTAACTGGTCAATGAAAGCCTACAAGCAGTCCTGTGAATGCGGTGCTGGAAGGATGTAGCGAGGCCATGCAGCGTTTGCTGGACAATGGTCGGTGCTACATCAAATGGTTTAGCTTTTTGATGGGCCTACACCAGGCATTCTAGCTGTTACAGATGTTTGGGCTTCGACCATATGGTACGGGAGTGGAGGATAAAGTGTGCCGCATTTGTGTACAAGCTGGCCATTTGGCTTCACGCTGCACAAACGAAGTAAATTGCCGCAACTGTGTGTTCAAAGGACTCCCGTCCGGTCATATGACGATGTCGGTAGCTTATCCTGTCTACAACGCCATAGTCGCCAGAGCGAACGCACGTCAATAAGATGAATCAAGAACTTAAGATATTACAGCTTAAATGTCAGCGGTGATCTGCGAACTCGGGCAGGCGATATAAGACTTGGGGGCGACTTTTGCACTTGTGCAAGAGCCGTATACTACTGGTGGTCATATTAGGGGTTTGCCGGAGGTTATGCAGTTTTTACGTACATCGCGAGAAACTCGACAGTTATTGTGAATGGCAGGGACATTGACTGTACAGTGGTTAGTCGTAGTCAGTGGGGGGGGGGGGGTCTGCGTTTCCGTGGAGAGGGTTTTTGGGAGGATGTTCCTGGCTAGCATCTATTGTTGGTTTGGGGATCTCTGGAGCCGTATTTAAGTTATAAGGATTCAATGCTACTGCTTGTGAATAGTTATCCTATAATCCTAGGCCTAGACTCAAATGCATGCTCTTGTATGTGGTTCTCTAAGATGAACATTTTAGCACCTGATCATCAGAACTCTGTACAAGGAGTAATGCTTAGTTAGTGGCAGGTCACCAAGTGCGCCATTGTGTTGAATGAGCCAAGTGACCTTTATACTTTTGATGGTCCTAGAGGAGACAGCGACATTGACGTGACAGCTGCAAATGGGGTGGCGATGACTGTTTTTCGATCTAGGTGAAAAGTGTGTGATAATTGGAGTATTAGTGACCATAATTTGATTGAGATTGGGCTCTATTATCGAACTGGGCAGACAGCATCTCTTAGAAGGTGGAGGGATCGCGAAGTTAACTGGGTGACTGATTCATTGCAGTCAATTGAAGACTTTATGGCACTGACGCTTTATTCCCAGATAGACCGTATAGATCAGTGGATGTGTTCAGCAAATGATTCCTTGCTTGGTCGACATTGTAAAGCTAAGCCGGGCAAGATCAGTTAGTGGACTCTCGATCAGATGTGAGGCAATGTTACCTTATCGACTTGGAGAGAATGTACTGATGAACTTTTGGGGGTTTTCTTTCCAAGGGGGGAACCGGCTGACTACTCTCCTCTCATTCTCGTGCTGATCTGGAAAGCAGAGGTGCGCAGATCATGCGCGATGTATGTGTGTGGTGCGATCTTTCAGGCGTCGAAGTGGCGATGGACAAAACCCTGATGATGTTGCATAAGGGCAAGTTTTCACGGGGTCATCCTCCACTTATTCGATCTGGCATTATTGGTCTCAGATATGCGACTGAGGTCAAGTGTCTGGGAATTATGATGAGTGAAAGGATGAACTTTCTGGTTCATCTTACTCACATTAGGGACATTAGTTGTCAGCTGTTGCAGATGAGGTTAGGCGCATCCTCAGGAGTGACTGGGGCCTCAGCAGTCTTGCTGTCCGTACCATATATGGTGGCTTTTCTTTGCTTGTGCAACGTTTTGTGCTCCTGTATGGTATAAAACGGTTATTCCTGTTGTTGGGCGGAACAATTTCTTATCCTGTCAGAGGGTCGCGATGTTGGCGTGCATGCCAGTTTTCAGGAAGGTATCAATGCACGCACTACAGGTTCTGTTAGGTGTATCACCCCTTGATCTGGAAGGAATACGTAGATCTATTGCTTTCAAGAACAAGAAGGGACTACCAAAAAACAGGGCACTCTTAGAAGAGTGTCTTGTATCTAGGAGGAGCACGAGATGGACGAACGACTACAAAGTGGGGGGGGGGGGGGGGGTATAAATTTATACGTGACGCGGACTTCGGACGGCAACGTCCAGATTTGGTTTGAGTCTGGGTTTTATACTGACGGGATATGGCTCACACAATACATTTTTGCATAAGAGAGTTCTATCCGAGTCTGCTGAACAATCACCATAGGAGTCGGACGATCATGGGGAGCGACTCCCTCAAGAGATGGCAATACTTGGTACAGTGGTGAAAAATTGGATTGGCTGTTAAATGATATTATTTGGAATCTTCAAGAAGAAATTCTACAAATTTAAAAACAAAGAATTGCAATAAAAATTTTTCGCAAAACATATTTTACGCGAATAAAAATAAAAAAAATATGATAATTAAATTTGGAAGCTTAAAATTCAGCAATGGTCTAAATAGCTTAAGAAATATGTATATATATATATATATATATATATATATATATATATTTTATATATATATATATATATGTATATATATATATATATATTTGTTTTATTCTTTAAAAAAATTATTCTCGAATGTCGTGAGAATGAGTGCTAACTAATTTCAAGAAAGTGTCGTACCATTAATTTCACTGTACTCAAATTAATTTTAAACTCGGAGAAAAAAAATAGAGAAATTTTATTAAAAAAATCCCTTTGCATATTTAATCAAATTTGCTAAAAGGGCATTCAGATCGACGCGAAATTACGTTCTTTCGTGATTTCGGCCGAAATCAAGTTGAAATTACGTAATTTCCCATACATTTTGACACTTGCGAAATTACATAATTTTGTGTAATTTCGGCGAAATTACATTGAAATTACAATGCCCATTTCCGTGCAGCTCTGTACATGGTTGGAAAAAATACTTTTTTTCAACTATGTACTGCATGTTTCAATCGTGAGAAGAAAAAAAACAATTGACAGCTGATCTTAAATTTAAACACAAATCTTAAAATTAATTATTAAAGTGATTTTGCAAAATGAAACCTATCCTTTTTACATTTTTAATTGTCGCAAATTAATAATTTCCAATTTAGTAAGTAATTGTTTCTTATTTGTTTCCATTTCAAAATACTTTATTTTTTTATTTTTCCTAAATTTCCGTTTAAATATTAATATTTAGCACATATGATTTTTGATGTAAAATATTATTTTCAAACCCGTTTTTTATGTTTAAAAAAACCGGTGTATTCGACATTCGAAAAATCAACATTTTGAAAAAGCCGACAGTACTTAAAAAAACCGGTTGGAAAACTGAGTCTGTCGGTCATTGACAACATGAGGAATTTGTCTCATAGAAATTTGACAAAAAGTTTAAAAAGATAAGAGAATAATTAAGTAGACTGAGACCCTGCTTTGCTACCGAATAATTGCGATACAAACTGAAACGACGCAAATCGAATACCTAGTTTGTATGTATTTACAGTGTTTTCTTAATAATTGGTTCCAGGATAAAAATATTTGAACAGGAAATAAGTTAATCTTTAATAAAAAAAGAGCATACCGTTTAATCTCACTTTTGAATTACTTTAAGATTTATTAAAATCTCAAATATTTTGTAATTTTTAATAAATAAACGTCAATGTCTGAGTAAATACCTTGTTATATAATTTCCGAAATACATAATTTAAAATTTATTTATTATTAATTTTTTTTTTTATTTATTATTAATTTTTTTATTTATTTCTTAATTTTTTGGATTTATGTTTAAAACATTTTTTTAATGTTTCAAAATTATTTTTATTACACATATAAAACAAAAGAAACACTTTAAATAAATAAAATATAAAAATTAATTTCATATATAGGGAAATCCAAATAATATCCAGTACCTTTAAAAGAATAACCAAAAAATTATTATCAATTTTTATAATGAAATTATATTTATATTACTGTTTGTTCAAAATGGTACAAGACATTTTTCAAAGCGAAGTTTTGGAATTTTTTTAAATATGCAAATAAAATAAATTAAAATTGTGGGAAAAGTCCGATACTACCAAGTGAAAATTTAATAATATTTATTTACTTACTAAAAAGAAAGTAAGCTTCTATAAAATATCCTTTGTTAATTGTATACAAAATATTATTTTAATAAACTACAAAAACACTTGATTATCAGGAACATTTTTTTTTAATATTTAATATTACAGCCAAACTATACCTAAGTTTAATTATCATTCATGATTTTGCCTGCTTCTCTACTGTCTTGTTTTCTTTGCACAAATAGCTGACCATCTTCCTAACACACGCCAAGAATGTAATGAGCAATAGTAATGTATTTTGTTGTTTTTTGTTGAAAGGACGACAACAATGTATTTTTTTCTCATAAATTTCGTACAGACTTCTTACAATCATCTAGAAGTCGTTAAGAAGTGATGTACGCCTGGTCGATTAATGCGCAATGATAATGTATTTTGTTTTTTTAAGTTTCGAAAAATCTTCGGACAATCATCTAGAAGTCACTAAAAAGTGTCTGGGTAAATGACAACAAATTTTTCTTCCAATAGTTTGAAGGGAAGCATATATAAATGTATTTTAAAAAGTATTTTAATGAACACTGTTGTTTTGTGATTTTTCTCAATCAGTATAATAAAAATTGATTTTGTTACGTCCCTGAAAACTAACATTGATATGTTTTATGAAGTTTCCCAAAATACTTTGGTTCTTCTGCTGATCATTCGTGAGTTGGACCGTTTTTAAAAAAGGCCTTTTTACGTTTTTTGAAATTTTTGCATTTTCTCCCAAAGCAACACAAAGAAAATGTAGTATTTAAAAGGTTTGAATTTTCATTGAAAATAACAAACAATATTGTGAAAAATAGGATATTTTGTGGAATATAAAATATTGAAGTCACTCTTGGTTATGTTTTATATACCAATGGACGCGCCTTCTAAATGATTTTTATATGATATCACATTTTTTATCTGTTGCTTTGGGAGAAAATACAAATTTTTTAATCATTATTTTTATTTTATCAAGTAATTTTATAGGGCAGTCTGTTCAATGTAAAACAAAGTACAAACTTTATTTTGAAGGTATATTAGTTAAATTTGGTATGAGTAATTATTTTTGCATAACTACGAAGGCTATTGAAATTGATTATGATCAATCTAATATTTCACCTGGCCCCCCTACAAATGTTCAACCGAAATATGGGTTTTTTTCAAAAATGTCTTAACTATAAACAAATTTCAATTAAATGTGGCACAAATAAATTTCATATAAGCGTTAATATGCCTACCAAATTTCAAGAATATCAGTCGCCAATTGGCTTTAGCTCAAATATAAGGCCCAGTTCCGTAATTCACGGACACAATTTTCGTATACATATTAATATCAAAAATATATTTTACAGAAATAAACTTTATATAAGTAGAAAACACACTATTAATTTTTGTGGACATCGGTCCATTATCGACTATAGCTCTCATATAGGGACCACTTCCGAAAATCACATTGGTGTAGGTAAACAGAACGGTTCCGATTTTTATGATGATCAGACCATAATTAAGCATAAAGAAAAATATGGGTTGTTGTTATTAGGTTTTTTGCAGTTTTAATTTAACAGTTAAATTAATAATTAAATTAGCATTTACAAAAAAATGGGAAAAGACACTTTTCAAAGCGAAGTTTTGGAATTTTTTAAAAGTGCAAATACATGTTTGATTGATGGAGGTTTTTTTTAAATAAATTTAAATTGTCAGAAAAGTCCGATATTAACAAGTAAAAGTTTACTAATACTTACTTACTTACTTGCTTTTATAAAGTATTTTTTTTTTTTTGTCAGTTACACTGGTCTGAAAAAAACACGATTAGTTGGACTATACTGATTTTGATGTGCTAAACACGAATCTGTTTTCAGTTTTTTTTTGAAATCAGGTCAGCTTTCTAATATTTTGCCCATAATGCCATTACGCGAGTTTATTTCACCATAACTCGAGCACTTCAAATTCCATCTAAACCACATATTTTTGTTTAAAGAAGGATAACAATTTTTTTTTGTTTGCCCACCAGTGTGTCTACACTTAATTTTAGGTACATTCACTCAATTGTGAATAAAATCAAGACTTGTGCATCAATTTTGATGATATATGGCTTATTTTATTCATAATATTACCAACTTTATGCACGCAGAGAAAAAAAACATGGTTACAGCATTATCACTACAACAATATTATGTTCTCATTATTAATTTTATTGAACTTTAATAATTCTGTGTTCATGATAACAATTATTTTGATTAAATTTTGTCATTCAATGTTTACACTCAATGAGAATTTTAATATGATTGACCGCAATAATTGTATGTTTTTAAGTATATCATATAAACATATCATTACTTCTACAACCATTAAATATTTGCAGTCTTTTTCCTTGTTCTTAAACCATATTCGGTTTTTAATCCATGTTGATATTATTATTCCTATAACAATAAAATGTTAAAAAAAATGTAATACTTATCCTTTTCACAAACTTAGTGGAAAACTTCAATACATGTTTGTTTATATATATATATATATACAATAATTTTAAGTATTTTATCTGAATTAAGAGGCTTGTTTTTAAGTTTAATATGTTAAACATCATATGTACATTTGTTTAACTAAAAAACATTTCTTTTATGAAAAATCAAAAAACAAAAAAAAAAAAAAAATATAAGAATATGTAAAACCATGTAAACAAAAATCTCTTTATAACAGTTATTTAGTGTGATTTATTTTTTTAATAACTCTAAATAAGTCTATAAAGGAACGAGTTATTTTTGGTTCCTGGTTGTAACCTCAAAATATAACTGAGGATTTAAAATGATTAACAATATCATTCAAATGTCAAATGAAAACTAATTTCATGTTGTATTCATACATATAACAAATCTTTTTATCAGATTTCTGAACACTATCATTGATAAAAAAAAAAAAAAATATTGTATAAATTACGGTTTATTTTTTTAACTTCTAGCATCAAAAACTCATTAACATAAAAATGGCCGTCATACTTTTATATTATATTATTTTTTGTTAATTCACTATTATGTATAAAGTTTTAATTTAGTATACATGTATATGTATATATAAAAATTCTGTGGAATCCCGGGATTCCAGGGAAATTAAATTTTTCCTTCCTGGCAAAACAAATATTACGGGAAACCGCAAACCATAGCAACGGTAGTCAAGTTGTTAATTTTTTAGTGTTAAAGGAATTTAAGCGGTAACTGTAGCCAACCTTGGTTTTTATATTTGTTTTTCTTTTTCTTAATATTAAAAAAGTATACATATTTCAATATATTATTTTGACGGAAGATTGATAAAATATAGGGCGATCCGTTTAGTTTTTTTTTTCCTAATCTTAAATTCAAATAGAATTGGACGTCTTATCATGATCCGAAAAAAAATTCTCTGACATTTACTTCTTAAAGATAATTTCATTCAAATGCTACTACGGTGTAGTTGATGTATTCGGAATAGGTTTCCCAAAATGAATTGGATTATCAAGGTATTTTAGAAGTTGTCAAGTTACAATTTCAAATGTAATATGTCAAGTTGAAAACAATTTGTAGTTATATGAAAAGTTAAATGCAGTCTCAAACGTTGATGAAGAATATTTTCTTGAATTTCAAATAATCTTAAAATCATATATCAAATATAAACAAATATTTTTCAGATCAAACTGATTACGACGTGTTATACATCGACCACAGTTTCCTCGAGATCAGTAAAATTAGTACTAATTATACGTTTGTACGATGTACTGATTTTTCTAATGCATAAATGTTCAAAAGCAATAGCAATGGATACTATATGTTTTCTTCATTTGTTTATTTTTTTTTATTTTTTGGAAATCAAGCTCGTTTTTTAGGAATATCAAATTCGATCACAATTCAAATCTGGCAACTCTAATTCGGAATGTCCAATTTTCGATCACGCTTTCCAGCATTGCTACTATTATCTCGCGAATTACGCGAGTAATGTTGCCTTCCAAGTCTCGAATCGTAGCTGTCTTATAGACTTTTGACTTCACATAACTCCAGAGGTGTGGTATCACACGATCTAGGCGGCCAGTTGACAGATCCAGAGCACGAAATTCGCTGCTTACTAAAATGATTGAGTTCGATTTTGTAAGCCTTTACACTAAGATCCTGATATAAAATTCGCCTAGTTGTTCCATACGAGAGGCCAAGATGTTGCGCATGGTGACGAAACGTTTGGTTACAGTCTTCACGCACACTCTCCGTTTCACCCACAATATTCCACAATACGGGATTTCAGTCCAATAAAGTACACTGAGACTCAAACTTACAGATGGTATTGGTAATAGTGGGCGGAAGATCGATGATGCACACCATAGTAATACTTCAAAGTGTGATCGAAAATTTAACCTAACGAATGGACTACTGTAGTCCCGGTCAACATTTGAATGAAATTATATTTAAAACGTTAATGACAGAGAATGTTCTTTCGGATCATATTAGAGATTCCGACATCCAATTTTATTTTAAGAGTTTTATTAAAAATAAAAAAACTCTAAACGGAACACCATATATATATATATATATATATATATATATATATATATATATATATATATATATATATATATATATATTCATGAAAACCGAAAAGTTCTTTTTGGGATATAATATTTAAGTAACAAACTCACCCTACAATTAGAGTCATATTCTTTTTTATTCATAGGTCGACATCTGATAACTACTCGCACATTTTCCGCCATTTCTTTATTTTTGCTTCAATATGCAACACCTTTTTTCGTTGCAGGCTCTATTTTCTTCTCAATTTAAACAAAAACACTCGCGTTTTATCGCGAACCCTGAAGGTCAACAAATTTATTTATATGTACGTATTCACTATGAAATGTAGTTTTTTTATTGTTACTATTTACAATTTATTTAAACTAAATATTATAATAGCCACGTGATGACCAGTACTGTCCACAGGATACTAACGAAAAAGAAGAAAGAAAAAAAAAAACATTACAAAAACAAATAATAATTATTATGATAAGTTTGTTGTGACCACAAGAAACTCACTTTCACAAAGTGCATGCACCATAATTCAATACTAAGAGTAACTAGTAAAGCTTTTTATAAAAATAGTAAAGGTATTCACGTCACAATATTTAGTCTTCGAAAGTGCGAAAATGCTATGTATACGTATATGTATAAATAGAATTATTATTTCGAACTATCACTAATTGAATAATTTCTGTACGAAATTGTAGTACTAAGCGTCCATTTTCTTGTGTTGCTAATGATTTAGGAAATGAAATTATTAAAAGAAATTTTTGCAATTATTAACGAAAAATACTTATTTGTACAAAACAAAATTAATTAACTGTAAAAAATTTAAGTACTTTTAACATTATAAAGACTAAAATTAGTGACGCGAATTACCTTAGTATCTATTATTGTATGTATTAATGAATAAATGTGGTAGTATTTACATAGATAGAAATCTGAAATTCAATGCAGTAATCAATAAAATAAATATTGGTGAAATTATATAGAGTACTTAATGTAAAAAAATATTTAAAAACGCTATGTTGGACTGAAACGAATCTTATATACCCTTCACCTAAGTGGAACTTATTTCTCACGCAAACATTTATACATTCATATGTATAACCAAACTCATATAATCAACAATAAAAAACATTAATTCTAAACATTTTAGCTCTACCATACAAGTTTTAGTATAGCCAAACCACGGGATACACAACAGAGATGGAAAATGCATGAAATTACCACGATATACTTAATACTTTCGTTTCGCGTAAAGGACAATTATAGAATCAGAAATTTTCAATGCTTCCAAAAAGTGTTTTAAATACGTAAATTTACAATAATTCATTTGTTTATCTTGTATATTTAGCGGTTGCCCAATGTTTAAATTTTATTTGGATTTCTGCACTATAAAGAATTCAGATAATTAAGTTATTTTCCTTATGTTTAGACTATACAAACGTCAAAATTTTATCAGGACAAAAATGATTTTTATTTTTCGAGTTGAAATAAAAGTTATTTTGTGATTTTTAATTTTTCGAACAAAAATAAAAGTTGTTTTCCGATTTTTTGCTTTGTTTTCCTTTTTCTGCAAAATAGCGTAAAGATGTAAGAGTTTTAAAAATATTGAGTATTTTAAATAAATATAAATGAATACCGACAAATTTATCTTTCTGCATGAAGGCCATATTTACAAACTTTAGAACTAATACTGGTATTTGGGAGTAGATTAATACGAAAAGTTAAAATCAATAAAATCTTTTTGTAATACAAAATAATAGAAAATAATGTTTGGGGGTTTCAAATAGGACTTTTCGACAGCACACCGATGGTATATAATTTTAAGTTTTTACTTTTTTTTAATTTAAGAATATCAATAAATACTTTGTTTTAATAAAAAAGATTTACAAATTGCATTTTATGTTTTAAAAAGCCATATTTTTTTCATTTTTGGAGCATACTTGTGGTTTTCCTGCTAATTGCAGTTCACAAACTTTGCTTTGATACCGCGAAACAAAAACAACAAGACAATTTACGATTGCAAACTGGTTTTCATACTTTCCATCCCTTATACAAAGTATTGCCCGCAAAAAGGACAAATGAATGACAACTCATGATGGAACTATTTTATAAGGTGATTTTTTTTAGCCCAGCTGATTATTCTTGCTTCGTTTTTTGATTGTGTCAAAATTTATTTGCTTACAAACAAAAGTGGTATTAAAGTGTATTACAAATTTAGTGTTTTTGTGGAAAAAAAGTTAATAATAATAATAATAATATTTTTTTGTGTAAAAAGGTTAATAATACTTTTTACACAAAAACACTAAATTTGTAATATAATATTTAATATCACTTTTGTTGGTAAACAAATGTTTACAGTTTGGTTCACAACCAAAAAACGAAGCAAAAATAATCAGCTGGGCTAAAAAAGTCACCTTACAAAATAGTTCCGTCATGAGTTGTCATGCAAATATGTATATATATATATATATATATATATATATATATATATATTATATATTATATATATTTCCAAATCAAATAAATCTTTTTTTCGTGATCCTCCGCTGTTGTTTTTGCAATGTTATATTTATTGTAATTCTTATAAAATAATCCCATCATGATGACAAGTATGAATAGTAACGTAGTGTCTAGACAATTTTTTATCAAGGCAAACTTCAAAATTATCGTGGATTAATGTTAGTTGGCAACAGTTGCACAAAAACAACAATAAGGCGAATTCATTCATGTTTTTATTTAACTCAGGTTATATGGTATAGAATCTCGTAAGAAGACGTAATAGAAGTAGTACAAAAAAGTGCACGTGAAAAAATTGATGCATATAATTCTGGTTACAAAAATTTAAAAAAAAAATATACATCTTTTTGAAATTGCGATTTTATTCAAGACTGTTACATATGTATATTCTAGTTTTAGATTTTAAAGAATAATTTATTTTTATTCCTATCAAAAAAAAATTAAATATTTTCAGGAATACCTGCTGTAAAAACATTATTACTGTTATATTTAAGTTTTAGATTTAAAATAATTATTTGTTTATATCCTTTTTTAAGTAAACAGATATCTGGACCATTTGGTAACTGGCCTCCTATGGTATATAACAGAGGTGGGCACGAAAATTGCTGGAAAGCCAAATTTAGAAAATTGTAGGTCTATCGCAGTATATTATTTAGGTAAAATATATATACTTCCTCATTTCATAAATACATATTTCTCATACTTATTTTATTTAAAAAATTATTTGTGACGAATGATTAGTTAATTGCTTCGATTTGGATTGGTACAAAAAATTTTATGTAAAGATTTATATGTTATAAAGTAATTATCAAAATATTTCGTTTCAATTATTTCGTTATCATGATCTGAACCTGAAGCATAAATTTATCATAAAAACTATTAAAAATAGTAAATAAATTTGAAAGACTCTCTTTAATTTGATTATTACCGCGGTTTTAAAAGAATTTATTATATTTTTTCATAAATTCATTGATTTTTAGGTATAATAAATTCTTCCATAAAACTTATTTACAAAATATGCTAATTAAAATTATTCCTTATGCTGTTAAAGGGTTAATTACTTGTAATCTTCAATAGTATCAGAATAGACCTTTCCAATTAAAATCTTAATATTTCGCGAACAATTATTTCAATTGACATTCCAGGTGTTAGCATGTCTCTAATATATTTTGAAATTAATTTTCTTATAACGAAAATTTTTATAATGCTATTGAATGAAATCCATATTTTTTAGAGGTGTTTTAAAAATTGTCCAGCTCACGGAAATTAAAACATTCAGATATAATATTTTGGGAATCATATAAGAATATACTAATCTTCATTTCCAGAGGGGTATATTTGCAACTTTTTCCATGAGGCATTTTGTGTAAAAATTGTGCAATGTCCAATTTTCAAACATTTTACGTAACGCGAGTCTATACAAGAGAAATTTTTAGCAAGACAAAAGTTTAAGTTAAGTTGTCTGAATTACAGATAATTTTTTATATCTATATTATATTATATTATATCTATATTTTATTATATTATATTATATTATATTATATTATATTATATTATATTATATTATATTATATTATACTATATTATATTATACTATCAATTATAGTATATCATAATAAACTTTACAAAAATTAGCAACAATCAAAATGGCATCTTTTACCAGGTAATGTCAAGACAAATTTTCAATGCAATAATACTGACAAATTCAATCTAAATTTTTACGTAGGGTCTATACTAGATACATTTTTATCAAAGCAAACGTCAAACTCAGTGCGAATCTATACATGGTAACCTCAGTTAAACAGCTGATTACTATTTTTGGTTGTTACAGCTGTTAAACTGTGAATATAAAAAACACAATGGTGCAATTGTTTCCACCTTGCATAAATTCACGTAGATTTTGACATTTTTATTGTAACAAATTTTCTAATATAGACACTATGTTATCCTAATAAAAATTTGACATTTAACTTGATAAAAATTTATCTGTTGTAGACCCGACGTAATTATTTTACTTCATCATCTTACAAATCACTTATAAATTAGAGTGTCACTCAAACTAGTGCACATGCGCGATTGTTATCACACCTACATTCGCTGTAAGATAAATCAATCAGCCCAAGTTACATTAACACGTACTCAAGAATAGTATCAGCAAAAATAATCAGCTGTTCACTGTCAGAATAACATGTTGCTGTCATTATAATTACATTTAAGCGTAAGCAGCGATAATTTACAAAAAGTGTTGCCACGCCAAAAGTTTTTTCTAACCAAAATTTTGTAAAAAATAACCAAACTAGGAAAAACTAACCAAATTTTAAAAATTCAAAGTTATTATATAAAAATTAATATAATCTTAATATATGTATTCAGTTTTTAAATACTTTGCATATTAATCATAAACTTTAGTTGGTCTTTAAGAGAAATAAGTATTTAAAATTTAACTGTTTAGAACAATGTTTATCCAATTTTGTATGATGTCGAAAGCAAACCAGATTGTAATAAATTTAGAATTGCAAAACAACTGGATCGAACAGTAATAGAAAATAAGGTTGACTTTTACAATTACGAGGGCGGATCAATAAGTCCGTGACTTCCCTCGTAGTTATATGAAATGCAACACTATTCCCATCAAGTACCACCTGTTAATAGACTACTGTCAAATATTGAGCAAGTGTCGTCATTCACTTTGCGTTTAACAGCTGTTCAAAACATAAATACAACCTCGTGTATTTTTCTAAAAATGGAAAAAAGTGAATTTCAAGTGCTCATTAAATATTATTTTTTGCGAAAAAAACCTGTGAATCAAACCAAGGAAAAGCTCGATAAATACTATGGGGACTCTCACCATCGATTTCAATTTTAAAAAAGTGGTTTACTGACTTTCGTTGTGGTCACACAAGTACAAATGACGCTGAACGTTCTGGACGGCCAATTGAGGTCAGTACACCCGAAAATGTCGAAATAATCCACGATATGGTGTTGGCCGACTGAAGAGTAAAAGTGCGTGAGATTGTTGATGCCATAGGCATTTCATATGGCAGTGTGGTTTCAATTTTAAATGATCAGCTGGGTTTAAGAAAGTTGTCTGCAAGATGGGTGCCGCGCTTGCTCCCAATTGATCATAAACACGTGTGCAGTCTCAATGGCAAAACTCTATGAATTGGGCTACGAATTGATACCTCATCCGCCATATTCTCCGGATTTAGCCCCTAGTAACTACTTCCTATTTCTAAACTAAAGAAATGGCTCGGTGGAAAGAGATTTAGCTTCAACGATGAAATTATTGACCAAACAAATGCCTATTTTAAGGACCTCGAAAAATCATATTTTTTACGCAAAGTTAATGACGACACTTGATCAAAATTTGACAGTAGTCTATTAACAGGTGGTAATTGATGGTAATAGTATTGCATTTCATATAACTACGAGGGAAGTTCGAAAAGTCAAGGACTTATTGATCCGCCCTGGTATGTATTTACAGAAAAAGAATGTAAACAAGAGTAATTTTTTATAGGGACTTGGCCAATCTCATTTGATAATACGAATTCCATTTTTTAGAAGCGTTAAAATTTAAAGATTTAGAGTAAACATATATTTAATTGGAAGATTTGACAAAAAGATTCTATATCAATCGTTCATGTGCCAAACCACTAACATATATTAATTTTTTTTAACCCTACGGTACATACCCGGCAACTTTTTTGACTTTAAAATGCTCGCATTTCTTTAAAAATTAAGATATAGTCACGAAACTTCTGATCGTTGCGATTAAGGTATTTTTAAAGTTTAGAAACTGAGAAAATCTCAATTTTGTTAACATGGTCTATATATAAAATGGCTTCAGTGAAAGTTAAAATTAAAAATTGTTTTTGTTTAAGCCTGTCCATGTCAGGCAAAAGTGTCATTGTATAAAATCTATATCCGTTGGGATTTAAAGGAAAATTAGCTTCATAAGCAATATAATTTTAAACTGTTTAGGTTATTTAGGATCTTCAGAAACAGGAATAAAACATATTATATGATAACTTTCAAATATTTCTCACTATCACTATTTTGCGACAGTCTTCATAATTAAAAGGCACAGGATGTTGATATTATTTTCGCTATTCTTGCCAGGTTACGTAAACTTTTGATATTGTAACTCCAAACTTGACAGGATTCTGTGCCATCCCCGACGACATTTGAAGTTATAGTGAGACTTGAATGATTTTCGTAGTTGAACTCATATGAGACCTGTGTTTTATTGTAGATCAAGTCTTGTTGTAAAGTTTAGAATTACAATTTATACTTTATAGAATCTTACATGTACAAAAAACATAGTGTCTACCAATACTAATTTATGCACTTTATAATGATTTTCGGAAGTGGGCTTTATATGGGAGCTATGGATTTTTGAGAAGTGAACCTCATAAAAATTTTCTATTGTGCTTTTTACGTTTATAAAAATTATTTTATAAAATGAAATGTGGTTTTTAACGTATATAAAACTTTTATATGTATTGAATTATGTAATATTTAGCAAATTTATGAGCGTCGCAAATGTGTATGGAGGCTGAATTATAATAAATAAATATTGTCAACTAATTTGAACAGAGTTTGTTGCTGCATCATATAAGCCAAATTTCATTCAATTATCTTAAAAATTGCGACTTGCAGCTTCATTAAATGTTAAACATGGACGGATAGACAGACGGATGGACAATGTGAACATACATGTATTTACCAGTTTGCTTTTAGGTTGGTAACTAAATAATAACACTAATAAATAATTAACAAAAAAATTATAATTTTTTGTACAAAATTAACGAAAAACCCACTAAGGTAATTAATATTAATTTTTTTTTTTTTGGTATGTACCGTTGTGCACAAAATTGCGGTCCAATACATATAATACATAATACATGGGGACTGATAAAACACCTTTATTGAAGTTATTTCTAAAATAATGTAGTGGCTTTTTAAATTTTTATTATTAGTTAATTATGTTGTCTTGCGCCGTTTTAGTAACTAAACAAACTAAGCTTTCTCACAAAAATCTCCCAATTTATTTCATTTTTAGTTAAATATTAGAAAATCTTTATATTGATTTAAATTGTTTTCTTCATTGTCATTTTACATTGGAATTAGAAGTTTTAGAAACCTTTAGTTTGTAAATGTAAATACCATTTTCAAAAGTAAAGAAAAAATAAAATTTTGATTTAACAAAAAAATAACGAAAATGGAAAAAAGTAATCATCCCCAAGTTGGAAAATAAGATAACCAATTTTGGTTAAAAATAACTAAAATGGCAACACTGATCTGTACTTTGTTTGTATATTTGCTAATATCTTTGATAATCGCCATCTATTGTAAATTTGCTAAAACATACTTTTGTAGCCCATTAATTATTATCTGCAATTGGTTTTTGCATTTGCTACCATCTCTACCACATGAGGCGCCATCTGTTGTAATATTAGTGGAAAACCTTTTTGGAACCCAACAATCAAATTTGGTGAAAATGTCCTATATTTTTAAAAACTGTCATACTACTTGTATTGGGAAAATTTCGTTCAGTCCCTTAGGATTCAGCTGAGGACCGTAGAAAATCTGGAAAGAAGATTCTAAATAGAGAAAAATTTAAATTATAAATGTTTAACCTAAAAATAAAAAATTAAAACATAAAAAGAAAAAAAAGCTAAATAAAAATGAAGAGGAAAACGTCAGGTTTTAATCAAATTAAAGAAAAATTAACCTCAGCGATTGTTAGCGAACTTATGCGGTATTCATTAAAATACTAAATATTTTTGGATCTCTTACTTTTTTTATAAATAAAATAATAAAATTTAAAAAACATCTCATGAGGTATACAAACTCAGTTTCAAAATATGCTCTAAAAGGGTTAAATATACTCTAAAATAACAAAATATGCTATAAATATGCCCTAAAAATCGGGAGCATATCATAATATCAAATTTCATAATATTCATGGACATTATGACGCTTAAAAAGGTGTCAAAGTGTCCATGGACATAATGACACTTTTAAAAGTGTCATAATGTCCAAGAAAAAATGACATAAAGTCCATTAGGTGCAATTAGTCATCCTATTCAGAAAAACTTAAATTTAGCGAAGCTGGTGTTTGAATTACACCAGAGTTTAAAAGTCCTGCGTCCAGCTGAGGATCGGCTGTCTAGGAAACCTTTTTAATCCAGACCATAATCCAGCCCATGCCGAAGTTAGAACTATTTTTATCCTGAAGATGCTTGATTTTGTTTGGAAATTTTACCGTATAATGTATTAATTTTTAAACCAGAAAGAGTTAGTGTCCATGGACATTTTTGTGTATCATAATGTTCATGGGAATTGTGATATTGAACATTATGACATGTTACCTAAACATCACTATAGGGAAAATATACCGTTAAAGGTGAGATATGCAAAAATATGCACTTACAATTCGATGCCAAAATACTTTATTTGATCTGAAACAGAAAAATATTTTATAAATGGCTTGATTAAATATACACGTAAAAACATGCAATTGCATATTTGTGGTTTCCCTACTAATAACCAACTTCGACCTAACGAGGAACGAGGTTCGTGTGGTGGTCATCGCTGTCATGAGCACGGCTTTCAGATTTTACTTGGCCTTATAGCATGCACATGTCATACATGATAGAATGTAACGACGAATGTCACGTACCATTCCTAGCCAGTAGTAGATTTCTTGTACTTTTTTAACAGTTTTACGAATTCCTAAAATTATACTTTCGCCAGAACTTGTTCGACTTGTTCAGGTAGTATTCATAGTTTCCATTGCAGAGTACTAGAAATATTTGTTTCTTTTTACAATAAGATGGAACAATATCCCATTAATTCCCTGGTAATCGGGTTGTAAACGGTGGTTTGTCTTAGTTCCTTCAATTTTCTTTTGTACCAGTTATCTTTACTAATGGTGATTTCCGCGAGTTGCTCCGGCCCATCGTGCCTACCTTCTCGACGGATTTTGGATTTATGGTTGGTTCTTGTTCAATTCAATTCCCCATTTCCAAGTTGTCTTCTTCTTAAGATGTCAAGGGCCTAAAAATCGCAAATAAATCGTCGATGCGGTGCCGAGGATTCGTCACAGCTCACGAATAGTTTTCGATGGTTTCATCCATTTGATGGCCACGATCTTTGCTGGATCTGTATGTATTCCTACAAAACATATAACATGTCCGAGATATTTTAAACTAGTTTTTTTTAAATTAGTTTGTATGAATTGATTTGCTGATTCACTGACAAAAGACGAGAGAATTTACTTAAATGCTCTTCAAAGGAACGTCTTAGAATAACGATGTCATCCAGATAAGCAAAAACTCGCGGATGTAACTCGGGTTCAATAATGCTATCCAGGATTCTTTGAAAAGTAGCTGAGTGAAGGCCGAATGACATGATCTTCTACTGAAATAGCCAACGCCCTGGAATGATGAAAATTGTGTAATGCCTTGAGTTGTTAACCTGTGGTATTTACCAATATCCGTTCTTCAAATCAATGGTGGAAATTAAGTTAGACTCACGCCGATCAGAAGTTACAGATTTATTTCTAAAAAATTTTGATTTTGCCCCACTGTGCACTATTACTCTAACGAACTGTGCCATTACAGAACTAAATGAATTTGTTATTTACCGATAACTAGATATTCCATTACTCAAAGAAATGAGAAAAATAATGACAGCTCATGAGTCTAGTTAGTAACAAGACTGTCAGATGAGGCGATTATTCGCCAAACGTGGCAATTTTTAATTGCTTTTGGCGGCTGAATTTTCCATTTGGCGACATGGCGAATTTGTATGGCAATTTGTTTGGCTAATTTTTAAAATTTTATTAAAAAAAACTATTAAATTTTCCTACTAAAAATCGGCTCCTTTTAGTATTTGCCTTTCTAGACAGAGAAAAAGATTGTTTGAAAAATGGTTAGTATTAAAAAATCATCTAAGGTGACCAACATTCATTCTTTAAAATTCATTTTAATATAAAATATTTTCCTAGCTGCAATCAAAATTCGTTTGTGTAATATATTTTCAGTTTCAGTCACCAATAATTTATTCTAATATTTAAACAATTTGGTTGCCATAGAAAAATGAATTCTTCTCGCGCAAACGATTTTTTATGTAGATTTTTTTGTCGTTTTATAAAAAAGTAATAATTAATAAATATTAAAATATAAAATATTTTAAAAACTGCTAAGAATAACTAATTATATTCAAGTAAGAACATGAAGTACATTAAAATGCAGCAGTAATTGATAGTCCAGTGTAAACCAATTGCTAAAAACTACGCGAATAAGTTTAATGTTATTAAATTTCTTAAAATAGTTAAGTTTCTTTTTTAAAAAATAATATCTATTTATTTCATGAATATGGTATATATATAGTATAATAAAACAATATGCATATAATTTGCATAACCTCTGTTGTCTCGTTTCTTTCAGAATTAACAAAGTTTAATCATGTCAAAGACTTAAGAAATAACACGAAGCTCATCATTATTTTCTCTGTGATAACACGAATATGTTGATATTTTACACATTAATGTTTTATTGTTAATAGAAACAAATAAAATATAAAAATATAAATTATGTTTTTGACATTTATTTAAAAATTGATATTTATTTAAAAATTCTATTATAGGAACCGAATTTTTGGGTATTGATTCAATTGTATCTACATTAATTTTAGCCATTCTGACTGAAAAAAAAAACATTAAACCCACCAATTAATTGTTACTGTGAGGACCTGAATTCTTGGAATTTTGAGCCACATAATTATATAGAATAACTTTTTGAAATGTAAACACAAGAATGAAATAAATGATACATTGGCGTTTTAATGGTCGGGAGATGGATTACATCTATCTAAATTTGGGGGCGAATTATATTCGCTTATGTAACTCTTTTAATTTCAGGTGTTCAGGAGGTGGATGGGGTAAATAATGGAACAAAGTCTTCCGGAGGTCGATGGGGTAAAGGATGGAAGGAAATGTTCAGGAGGCAAAGCATTCAGGTCAGGGGCAGGTGAAGGGTTTGACCTTAAAAAGCCATGCTAGCCATTTAAGAGTTAATTACATGAAAACGCAGCAGGCAGAAATAGTAGTAAAAAGTAGCAGGGAGAAAAGCCGTGTGAAGACGTCAGAACTGACGAATCACGGAGGTAGAAGCGAGAACACAACAGTAGAGAGGAAAAGCAGCAGGGAGAAATACACAGGAGTGTAAGATAGCAGCGAGCAGAAGAAAGGTTTAAATACAGCAAACAAGAAGGAGACAAAATAAACAAACAAGAAGCCATACACACAGATCAACGAAACTGTTACAGCAGCGAACATAAAGGAGACAAAAGAAAAGAAGGTTCGATGCAACAATCGCTATCGGTTCGAACAAAGTGCAGGAAAACTGCAATAATATTAGTTTTAAGAAATGTACTGGACGGTGAACAAAGCAGACGTGGTGAGTAGCCAGTTAATAAAAAAATAAGAGAACTAACAGAGCAGTGTTAGGAGGAAAAAATAAATAAAGTTGGTTGAATTGATTATATCAATTCAATGTAGGGTATACTGATTTACAATCAGTAAGATTAAAGGCTTCAACAAGGTTTACAATCTGGTTGAAGTGGTAGGAGATAAGCACTGCTGAGGGATAAGTGATAGAATATTTTTTTGGAAAATATAGGGACTAAAGAAAATCTTGGACCACATCCAAGATTAAATATTCAATAGAAGGTAGGAAATAGGAGGTGTAGAACCGGCAAGGCAACACGGAGGCTTCACGAAACAGTACTGTCTCAACGTAGTAAGAAGTTTATGAAAATAAAAATAGATATACTGAAGGATAAGTGATAAAGAAACAAGAGTAAAAATTAAAATAAAAGTGTTGTTATTTTATGTAAGAAATTTGGACATGACTATGTTTACCCCAGCTGCAAACCCGGGTAACCGGAAGTTCTTACATTACATATAAATAAAATATTCAGCAACCACAACCTTTTTTTTTGGGACGGAATTCGAGTGCCTAAAAACTGTATTCTCTGTGTAGGAAAACAGAGAGCCTTAATTTAAAAATAGCTTTAACTTAGTTTGCGAAGGTTTATACCCAAAAAATGAATTTTACAATATATTTATATAGATTATATATAAATTACATGCAAGTTTTTATTTGGGTAATGAAAAATCAGCTTCGATCCGTAGGACCGTTATCTGTGGAAATAAAAACATAATAGTACCAATATTTATAAGAAAAATACTTTAATTTTTCTTAATAGGAAGTGCTGACTTTTCTATAAATGAATTATTTTTCTTCCTTTTAAAAGGATTTAGTAGCTTTATACTTTTATTTTATTTTCAGAAATTGCAAGGGGTATTTCTGGCCAAAGTCTACACATCTTTGGTGAATTTAATAATTGTATTTCTCCTCAACATTATTAAAAATAATAATAAATATTTTATTTTTATTCTTTTTTTAATCCAAAAAATTAAATGGAAATCTCGATAGTTGTGATCTTTTGTTATATCCACCAAAAAAATATGGGGAATATATTGGGTTTGTCATTTCCTGTGTCGAAAAAATCATTTAAGACCCTATAAAGTATATACCATTCTGAATACTGATAAGATTCTGAGTAGAACTAGCTAAGTCCGTCCGTCTGTTGAAAGCAGGATAGTGCGGACCACCTAGGAGGACGAAATTTGGTTCAAATATTTTCTTATATAAGGTTTGTTTGATATTGAAAATGGGCAAAATCGTTTCATAAACAAAAAAAAAAAAAGTTATGGGCCAAATACTAGAAAAAGAGTATGTCCGCAATTTCAATTTATTTACTTGTAATGAAATCTCAAGGTCAGATCGATTTCTTGAAGCATAAGAAGGAAATGTTAATAAAATCGCCAGTTAAAAAAAATGTGTATAACATTTTAATAATTCTTATTTTAAAACTTTACAGTTTCTATTTGTTATTCAAGGTACACACAAGGGATATCCCCCGCCAAAATTTAGAGCGCTCTCTTTAAGATCTTTAGTGGATTTAGTCCTTATGTTTCCTCTTTTTTCCGCATTTCTGATTTTTGTTGGAGAGCTGAAAATGATATTTTATTTGATTAGTTTTTACTTGTGGCTCTAGTCGCTTTTTATTTCCCCGGGAATGTATTTGAATTATTTTATCTGCAGGGAAAATAAAATAAGGAAAAATTGGTAAAATTAATTAAAACAAAATGAATTTTTTCATAAAAATAGTTTTACCAAACTTTTCTAAGGAAGTATATTTTATGAAGATATAGAAACCATTTTTTAAAAATTTTTCTTAGAAAGCGTCATATTTTATATTTTGCAACAAATTTATTTATTTTTTCATTTTTGTATTTGAATTTTAGTTTCTGAATTACGGTTTTAGCGACCAATAGAAATATTGGTTTTCTTTATTATGGCTTTGGTACAAAAGTTTTTGTCATAAAATTAGCATATCACTTTTCACGCTCACTGTTACAACGTACATTTCAAAATTTTAATTATATTAGATTTTATAGGCACAACACTTTCATTTTCAATTGAACATTTTTGTGAATTAGAAAAAAACTTGTGTCCTTACACTTTTGATTTTAAATGTAATTTTTTTATATCAAACAATTCTATTCAAGTTTTTAATAATTTTTAATTTTTGGCACTGTATAATTTTTAAAATTTGAACACATTGGACAATCACTCTTTAAAGTTGTATTAATATGCACATACTTTTGGAGCTCACTGTGAAATTTCAAAATTCAATTTATTTCTTTGTTTCATACTATGAAGAAACACTTCATAAATAATATTTTTAACTTCATGCACTTTAACTTTGGTTACACAGTGTAATTTGAAAAACATCAGTAATTTTTTCTCTAATATTCGATAATATTTTAATTTTACTTAAACAAAAATATTTAATTTTTACTAATTTTACGGCATTACGTAACGTCACGTTATGTTATGTAGGCGTATTTGTTAAAATCAACTAAAATTATTTTTTTACGATTTTAGTTAGGTTAGTTTAAAAAGGGCGGCGTCTTCACGCCTCTACCCAGAGACCATTCGGTCTATTTTGATCCCTTTATAAATAACAAAGAAAGCTGATAGATGAAGAATGAGAAAAATTCTAGTAGAATATAGCAAAAGATTGAAAAGAAAGAAAGCTAAATATAAGAAAAATCAACCCTGACTACCTCTAAGCCACTTTATTCCCATTACGAATCCTATAAGGTTGCCGAGTTCTTCACCCGCACCTCTAGTTCGTGCAGAATATGGCTCCCAAACCACCTCAGTCTACTTCGCTGAAGCTCTACACAGTGACACTGTCTCTAGCTCCTTCACATCATCGCACGTATTGCAAAAATCCGACGCGCTAGTGTCCCACTTAATGATCATATTCCCTATTGCGAGTTGACCAGTAATCATGCTTACAATGATTCTTAGATTCACACGACTCATGCCCAGAAGATGCTTCGAATCTGCTGGATTAAGACTAGTCCATAACGCTCTAGATACCCTGCAGTCCGATCTACTCCCCAAGCATCATTCGTTCTACCTATAGTACATTCCCTTATGGTCATGAAATACAACCCAATCGGAATCCTAATCGATACCTCCACAAAAGACCTGTCCAACTATGAGCCCTTACGAGCTAGCTCATCGGCTATTCCATTGCCGAAAATATCACAGTGACCAGGAACCCAACAAAGTCTTATTCTGTAGGCACCTATTAGCCTCCTAAATTCCTTCCTACACTCCAGCCATCAGTGCTGCCTGACTATCCACATAGATAGTTACCACAGTGTCCTTCTCAGCATTCTCCACCAGTAATCCTAGGGCCTTGTAAATGCCTAGAATTTCTGCATGGAAAACTCTGCAACCATCGGACAATCTAAATGATATCTGTTCCCATGAAGTAGACACTTGCCCCTGTGCCTACTTTCAACTTCGAGCCATCCGTGAAGATAGCACACCCTCCGAGGAGCTTCTCCGCTCCAATCCAGAGGTCCCTACTAGGGATTTCAATAACGGGAGTAGCCTCGAAGTCAATTATAGTACCTACATAATCCGTTTGGGAGGCTGAAGATAATGTTTGACCATTCAACTTGACTTCATTAAGTATGCTAGCATGTCCCGCTGTGAAGTTTCCTATTAATCCCAATTCCTTCAGTCTAAATAAGCCCCGCACAGCCATACCTCTCACGAAGTCCTCAATTGGAAGAAGGTGGAGAATGATGTCCAGTGCTGGCTGAGGTGTATTGCTCGCGGTACCCGTAATGCCGATTGAAGCACATCTCTAAACTTTAGAAAGAAGGTTCCTATACGTCCCTTTCCCCAACGCCTCCCACCATACCGAACATCCATAAGTGAGTATAGGTCTCACAACCGATGTGTATATCCAATATACAATTACCGGTTTTAGACCCCAGTTCTTCCCTATAGAGTTCCTGCATGCGTAGTAGACATTAAGCCCCTTACTGGCCCTTTCCTGAGTATTTCTCTTCCAAGACAATTTGCTGTCCGAATAAACGCCCAGGTATTTGGCTTCCCTCGACAAACTTAGTTCCGTCCCATTCAGAACTGGTAGACTAAATGTCTCAACCTTATATCTCCTAGTAAACAGAACTAATTCAGTCTATTCAGGGTTGACTCCTAAACCATTATTATTTGCCCATTGGGAAAGTTTTCGCAGACCAGATTGCATGACCTCGCTGATCGTGTGTAGAAATTTACCAGAGACCATCAATACTACGATCTTCCTTCCCATGGCATCGAACTTTCTCAATATGACCTTCATTGGCAAAAGCCACAATAATGAAGAAAGAACCCCCCTTGCGGTATGCCCCTTGTCACAAGCTTCTTTATGCAAGGGTCTCCAATGCTCGAGTTGATAACCCTGCTGCTTAACATCAGGGTGATCCACTCGATTAGGAATACACCAATACCTAACGAAGCAAGTGATTTCTTAATCGCCTCTATCCTAATGTTGTTAAAGGCCCCTTCTATATCGAGGAACGCTGCCAAGGTGTATTCCTTATGCAGCAGACCCTTTTAAATAAAACTCACCACATCATGCAGAGCACTCTCAATAGACCTACCCTAAAGATAGGCGTGTTGGGCGTCGCTGATGCTCTGACTTCCAATACTCCTCCTCAGATGCAGACTGATCAGTCTTTCTATTGTCTTTAGTAGAAAAGACTATAGTCCTTGGGCTTCGAGTGAGTCGTCTTACTCGCTTTGGGTATGCAAATTATCCTTACCCCTCTCCACCCCCAGGGAATATATCTCACTTTAAGACATTCCCTAAATATCTTCACGAGTAGTGAGATGACCCTATCATTGATATTCTGTAACATGGCCGGAAATATGCCATCTGGGCTCGGTGACTTATATGGTCCAAATGAGTTTACTGCCGATCTTACCTAGACTCCAGTGATCATCTCCTCTAATCCGGACTGTAGGTTATCACTACCTGTCCTCCCATCAGATTCTACATCCTTACAGCCAGAAAGTGAGTCTCCATCAGTAAGATGAGGGACTCCGAGCTAGACTCCGTCCACGAGTTGTCCGCCCGTTGTATAATCCAGGTGCCATCGGGTCCTTGGGTAATACCCGTCTAAATCTTTACAATCGTTAACCGAGTCTACGGATTCACAGAAATTCATCCATGATGTCCGTTTCGCCCGTCTTATGTCCTTCTTATACTTAATGAAGCTTTCCCTATAGCTGTCCCAGTCGATCTGACTCCTCGTTAGCTTGGCTCTATTGAACAGTCTTCAGACTGTAGAACGTTGGACCCTAAGTTCACTAGTCCACCATTTGGGCTGCCCGCTTTTGTAAGGATAAACCACCGGGCAACTGAGCTCATAGCTATTCTTAGGTACATTCGTGATATTATTCACGACTCCCTCGATTCCCTCAGCTGAATTTCCCCAGCCCTCAGTATCCCTTAAATCCCTATCAACTAACTCACCGAAGGACTTCCAATCTGTCCTTCTGGAGTTCCTATAAGTCAAGACTGAAGCATATCATGCTATGATCCGAAAAGGAATAATACATAGCTACCCTCCAGTCCTTGACAAATTCACCCCCTTAGATCGCTAGTGTCATATCTATAACCGTTTCCCTATCTTTCGTTCTGAATGTGGGATCATTACCCCTATTGCAGATATAGAGATTATAACTAGTTATAAATTTAAGTACTAACTCACCCCTCTTGTTGATGTCACTGCTTCTCATTGGTAGTGGTGAGCATTCGCATCACATCCAAGAACTGTGCTCCGCCAAATGCTGCAGAGCGATGCCCGGTAGATCGGCCGCCTCATATGGCATGTACACGGATGCCTGTATAAGCCTACGGCCTCCAGTGGCATCCCATTGGACATTTTTTTATTTTTTTAAAACATCTAATTATTTTTTAATTTTCGGTACGTAACTTACGTTACGTATCATGATTTATAATTTGTTTCACATTTCACTTTCATTTTTACTTTAAAAATTTAAATTCATTATAACTTACCTTTTTGTATACTCCAATCTAAAGAGTAATAAACAAGGACCGGAAGTTTATGCAAACGTATGTTTTTTTTTGTCTTTACTCCTAGAACAGTGAAAACTATATATTTTCCTGAGTCAGAAAATTTGCTTTAAAATGGCATCGATTTGTTAATGCATATTTCTATTGGAAATTCATGTTTTTGCATATTTGCATAAAAGCATATTTTTGTGTAATATTTTGTGAAAAAAATTTTGTGTAGACAAAAAATTCTGGCAATTTTTAATAAAGCGACATAAAACAATTTTTTAAAATATTGAAAAGTATTGTAGAAGACTTACTTTTTAGTAAGCTATATATCGAAAACTAACAATCAAAATTATCGAGTTAAGGTGTAAAAATTCCACAAAATAAAAAAAATACATTCTCTCTTATTTATTAGAAACTTTTGGTATAAATTTATTTTTAATGAAAATGCGAAATGCGTTCATATATGTATATGAAACATTTGTTTCTGTTTTTATAAAACAACCATGCCTTGAATAATTTTTTAAAGAAGCTACCAATGAGAATATCCTATCTGATAGAACAATTAGGCATATAGAACTTAATATTATTTGAAGAAATTTGGTGTTCTAGCGTTTTTGAGGTTGGGATTTAACTGGACTGTATATGATGGGGTTTTCACTGAATTCTAAGGGAAACACCAATTTCGCTTATTCGTATAATTTCTCATTAAGTAGAGAAATTATACGATGGTTGTTGATATAAGTTTGGATAAGAGTTAGAGTAAATTAAATAAGATTAGGTTAGAGATTCTTATATAGTGTAAGATTATGTACATAAATGGATGTTTATGAATATGAGCTCACCTTAAAATGTGTGTATGTATAGTAGTGTGTTAAATAAGAACTTAGCCTTGCAATTTAAATTTTAATTGGTACAATTTTATTTAGTTCAATCCAAAGTTTTTAATTTAGGGTGATAGAATAATTATATTTTTTTTAGTTTTTGAAATAAACGATACATGCGTTGAAGCTGACGATAACAAGAAGAATGAGTTTAAAACTCTTTTTTAAAGATTATAAATACATATTATTTAATATGAATTCATGTTGCTAAACATTCGAATTTTCATTTAATTCACCACAAGCAAAAATACTTAGTCGTTACTAACCCTTAACTAGTGCTAAGTATGCGAATACAAATATAGTCTATTACATTTCAATCTATTACAATTCAGTTAATGATTATTTTAAATTCAAATGTTAAAAAAAAGTAAATTAATAAAAATTATATTAAATAATTTTTAGTATAAATCGTTAGATTTTATACATTCCGACCTCCAGGAATTTTAGCTGGTTGGTTGGTTTGGCTGTGCACATAACACATTAGCCAAAGATTTTATGACTTCGGAAATAATGCGTTGGTTGGGAACCGCTGAAATGTTGATATTGTGGCTATTACTGGATGATGTTGAATGATGTTGGTTATTAGATGCTGGTGATGACCTTGGACGATGACGGGTGGATGACCGTATTGCAGCTCTGCTTGTTGTTCTTGGTTTGTGAAGTCCGCTCCGAATCCCAGGGTGTGGCAATGTGTGATGAAGGTTGTTACATTTTCGACAAGTGTCTCTTGAGGTACATGTTCTCAAGTCATGGCTTCTAGCGAGGCAATTGACACAGTATTTATATTTCGCAACCACACGATTCCTTGCTCGCACCTTCATATTTAAAAACCGCCTGCAGAACCTGATGGAATGAAAATGTTTGCAGAGCTTACATTTATACATCTCGGTGAGGCGCCTGGTTGGATGACGTCTGCGTTGTTGATGTCTGGAGCTGTAACGAAATCAAATATAAAAAAAAGGGAAACATAGAAAAGTTGAGATTAGCATCAAGTTTTTTGGTGTTGTTCAACTTTGCTAAAATATATGTGTATGTATAAAAATTTTTTTTTTTAGATAAAAGAGAGATATAACAAGTAAAACTTTAAGAAGTATGATTATTCAATAGTGGAAAATAGCAGAGTTTTACTATAGGACGTTTTATTAGACCACTTGCAGTTTTAACATCAACAATGCGCACATTGTTATCTGAACCAGTATAAGTCTTCTCAATTCTACCTAAGCGCCATTCCGATGGAGGTAATAAATCGTCCATAACGACTACGAGATCACCTGGTTTTATGTTTGTGGAACAATTTTTCCACTTATAGCGTTTATGTACGTGTTTTAAATAATCCTCTTTCCATCGAATGGCCAATTGATGATGTATCGCTTTAAGTCTTTCCCATCGATAAAGAATTCCTATTTCCTGGTTATTTTGTTCGGGAAAACTCATTATAGGAGCCCCTCTTAGAAAATGCCCGGGAGTTAGGGCTGTTAAGTCGGTAGGATCGTCTAACACAGCTGAAACAGGTCGAGAGTTTAAAATTCCTTCTATTTGAGTTAATATGGTTGCGAATTCTTCAAAGGTAAACTTATATGAACCGGAAACCCTTTTTAGATGAAATTTGAAGCTTTTTATTGCTGCTTCCCATAATCAGCCCATGTGCGGGGCGTGAGGAGGGATAAATATCCATTCAAGTCCATGTGTTATGTAGTTTTGAGCTATGTCTGATGAAATGGATTTAATAAAAGCATCAAATTCGCTTTTAAGCTGCCGACTAGCACGAAGTTCCTACCATTATCTGGGTATAACCTGGAAGGGGGTCCCCGCCTCTCAACGAAGCGAGAGAAAGCCGCACGAAAAGCTGAGCATGCTTCCAGGTGGATAGCCTTTGTACTGAAACACACAAAGACACATACATATCCTTTTATTATAGCAGCATTTCTTAGAGACGAGCTTTTTAGTTCAAAGGGTCCGGCGAAGTCTATACCAGTTGTTTGAAATGGGATAGACAGATTGCACCTGTCTGAAGGTAAAGGCGCCATGATCTGAGAATATGGCTTTTGTTTATGTATAATGCATGTTTTGCAATGGCGTATAATCTTTTTAGCGCGAGATTTCAATCGAGAAATGTTGAACTCACATTGAACCATTCTGCATATTTGATTGCTCTCCGCATGAGCAAGAAATATTTGTAAATATTCTAGATAAAGTTGACAAATTCTCTAATTTCCAGGTAATATTATTGGGTAGCGTTCCTTATATGTTAGAGAAGCATTTGAAAGGCGACCGTTTACTCTTAAGATGTTATCTGTGTCTAAAAAGGGGTTAAGTATTTTCAATGAGCTTTTATTTGAAATTGGCAGAGAATTTGAGATGTCTTTAAATTCTGCCGGGTAATGTGATTTTTGAGCCAACGTTATTAGTCGATTTTTAATGAAAGTCTCCTCTTTTTGTATGAGATTTACTTCATGATAAAATCGAAACACGTAAGAAAGAACTCTTAAAGCTTTATGGTAGGATGAGAACATATTTAAAATATCAGTATTGTGGATAGAGATTTGTAAATTTTGCACTTTTTTTCAAATTCTGGAGTTTGTAATGAAGTCTGTTTTGGCCATTCCGATTGAGGTTTTATTAGCCCTTGCCACCATAGGAAATTTTCAGCTAATTCTTGAGGTTTGCAACCACGAATGCCAATATCCGCTGGATTATCGCTCTGGGTAAAGAGCTATGTATTTGAGATGTACGATTAGCGACATATGTTTCCCAAGTCCATGGAGGTTTAGAGAGCCATCCAATAGCTATTGATGAATCTGTCCACAAGAAAATGTCAGTTTCTGGCAACTTTAGAGATTCTATAACATATTTTACTAATTTTGCTAATAAAACAGCACCACAAAGCTCTAAAAGATAGGTTGTAGTGGAGCAACTTTACTTTTAGCTATTATTAAATTAGAAAATACGAACTTTCACATCGTAAATAAACTGCAGCGCAATATGCCCCTTTAGATGCATCTGCGAATGAATTTGAACTATGTCCGTAGGATTATATTGTAGCCATCTTGGTATTTCTATTTTATCAATGTGAGAGAGATCTTGAAGTAATGTGTTCAATTTATTTAAGACTTCGAAGTTGACGTTATCATCCCATTGTAGACCTTCTAGCCATAATTGTTGCATCAACATTTTTGCTCTTATAACAACGGGTGTTATCCAACCAGCTGGATCGAAAATAGATGCTATGCCAGATAAAATTTTTCTTTTGGTTATATTTTCTGACTGGGGTATTGGAGAAAATGAGTAACTAAATGTGTCTTTGAGAGCATTCCATTTAATCCCCAAAGTTTTTGTCGAGCTGTTTTCATAAAAACGAAGTAAATCTGAGTCATATAAATCATCAATTGGGATATGACTAAGTAGTTGTTTTTCGTTTGAGGTAATCTTTTTTAAGACGAAACCAGCCGATTTTAAAATGTATAAAAGTTGAGACTGTGCTTCTCTTGCCTCTTTAACTGTATGGCTTCCGGATAATATCAACATAAGTTTCTTGACGTAAAATTTTAGCGACTTTTGGATATTTATCTTGATTATCTTCAGCGAGTTCATGTAGAGTTCGAATTGCGAGAAATGGTGCACAGTTAACTCCAAAAGTAACGGTTTTAAGTTGCTAATCATTTATTGGACTGTTGGGATGTTGATAAATTAAGCGTTGAAAGGGCCTATCTTCAGGATGAATTAATATCTGGCGGTACATTTTCTGTATGTCACCACTAAATACGTACTGATATATACGCCAATTGAGAATGACTGATATCAAATCTGATTGTAATATGGGACCCGTATATAAAACATCGTTTAGAGAATGACCTGATTTGGATTTTCGTGACGCATTAAACACTACTCTTACTTTGGTGATCTTATGTTCTGGGCGAATTACAGCATGGTGAGGTAAGTAGAAAGAAAAGTATTTGCCATTTAGTACGATTTCTCGATATAAAACGGATTCCATGTGATCAAGAGTTAAGTATTCTTTAAGAACATTTTCATATTCATTTTTGAGTTCAGGGGTTTTGGCAAGAGTTTGATTTACACGATAATATTGCATTAGCGCTGCAATTCGAGAAGTACCGAGAAATTTGGAATCTGGGAATTCTTTTTTGAACGGAAGCCTAACTACATATCTTCCACTAGCATCCCTTGTAGTAGTTTGTTTATAAAAGTTTTCACAAAACTGATCATCATCTGAGATTACTGGTTGAAAGGGTAGTTCCTCTTGTTCCCAAAATTTTCTTAATGTATCATCCAAAGAGGAGTTCTCGTTAATTTTAATGGTTGTCGTGAATGAGGTTACCGTGTGATTTTGTGTAGGGCCACTTAAAACCCAACCGAATATAGTATTATGCGCTGAAGCTCGACCACAGATGTTTTTTTTGATTCCCTCAATATTAATAAAATGTTCTGAGTCATTTCCGAGAATTGGGTCTATTTGAGAAGATTGATAGAAATTAGGATCTGCTAGGTCAAGACTTGAGAGTTCTGCTGAGCTTGGAGGCTCAAACGAAATTGTAGGAATTCGTTTAGTAAGTTTTGGAAGAACAATGGCGCTTACAGTGAATCTTAAATTATGACGCTTAGCAAACAATGTAATTTCGCATTCTTTGTTTGCGGATTGTGTTTGACCACCTATCCCAACGATTTCTAAGTGAGTTTTTTGGTAAGGTAATTTAAGTAGAGACCTAATTTTTTCTGACAAGAATGTTCTCTGAGAACCGGGATCTATTAGAGCTCTAACCGTGAAAATTTCGCCATTATATTCTATTTGGACTAAAGCTGTACGAAGTAATATATAATCATTATTAGCAGAGAAATTCGCTTTTACATGAGGACTTTTAGAAGTTGAAGGTAAATCAACTATATCTTCAGGGTTACTATTCTTCATAGATTCAATATTTTTATGATTTGCTACAAGCTCTCAAACTATGATCCCCACTACAAATAATTAAGTTTTTCCTGAGAAGAGTAGGATTGTATATTCGTATGAGGAAAGCTAGGCATACTAAGTCGTTCCTTGGTGGTTCTTATAGACGAAATTTTCTCCACCACTTCATATCTGTTTATTAGAAATTCGTCCATTTGTGTCCATGTTGGCATTTCGCGCTGAGTTTTAAACGATTGCTCCCACAGAGCAAGGGTATCATCAGATAGTTTTGTCGAAACTAAATAAATAAGAATTGGGTCCCATCCTTCCACTTTAACGTCGAGTGATTTAAGTGCTGTTAAGCAATCAGTAACTGTGGAATGAATTTTCTGAATAGATCCACTGTTTTCAGCTGTGGCGGCAGGAATGTTGAATAGTACCTTTAATTTATTGTCTATTAAGACTCTTTTATTGTCAAATCGAGACTTTAGAGCGTTCCATGCGTGTTCAAAATTTTCATCACACAACGTATATCATTTTACTATGGCACCAGCACTACTGCTTGTTTTTAGACGTAAATAAAATAGTTTTTGTGCTTTTGGGATTACATTTTCAATACATGCCGTAGTAAAGAAGTCCCGAAATGCTGGCCATTCTTCATAGCTACCTGTGAATATATCTATATCGCATGGGGGGAGTTTAATGAATGACGTCCTATTATTTGCAGGGAGAATTTGAGGAAGGAGGCTTGATCGAGCCATTGTACTATGGGGTTCGCAGGCCCTTGAGAGTTTTAACAAATCAATTATATGCGACCTACAAGTATAATATGTCTCAGTTGTAAAGTTGTAAAGTTGTAAAGTTAATTTTAGCATTTTCTTTATAATCTTTTGAGTTCTCTGAACTGGGAGAAATCATGAGGATTTCATACGATGATTGTTATTTCTGCCACCTATTTTCGAGATCTTCGATATCAGATTTGCCAAAGTTTGTACAGAATGTGATCAAGTGATCACAATCAAAGAGAAATTTCTCGTGTTTTATTGAACTAAAGGCTTCAGAAATATATTTCAAGATTTTTGAAAGAATATACGATGTACGAAGCTGGATAATACTTTAATGTATATTAAGATCCAATCTTCAGTTAGAAAATAATAAATATTGTACGATTGTGATTGGCAATATTTATTATATAAAGAAGTGTTGCAGTTTGCAGTTTGAGGACATATGAATACGAAGTTTTAGAATTGAACTCAAATGCAACCAGAGAAATTTGTTTTCAGCCCATTATATGATTCACAATGAATTTAAAGAGAAAACATAAACCAAATTATGATTAATAATGAGAATTTTAAAGTGCCATTGCAGTTATTTTAATTGCAACATTGATACAATTTTTCCAATACCAAAAAAAATTTATAATTTTTCAATTTATTCGAAAATTATTTTTATTTTATCAACTATTTATTTTAATTTTTATTAATAAACAATATTCAAAAAAGAACTTATTTTGCAAGTTTTATTCTCTTTTCCAATAACAGATTAAATTAAATTCCTAAATGCAATTTAACATTAATTTTATGTTTATATGTATACTGAAAGAAAGTTTGATATGAAATGTTTGCTGGGTTTCACGTTTTTTCTATGTAAAGAAAATTTGGTTCTTTTGACAACGTGATAACACCTATCGGGATGAAAGCAAATGACAAAACAAAAAAAAATAGGGAGCAAATATAGGACGAAGCAAATTCATAAAATCGCGAACGTGTAATTTTATGCCGAGAAACGTTAAAAAAATATTTATAGGTATATAAATACTGCTGTACACTGCATTAAAAAAATTTATATATATATATATATATATATACGTTTTTACCTTTTAAAAACGGTGGTTTATTTCCTTTAAATAAACCGGTACTTCAATTGCAAATAACAGCAGTTTAGTAGTTTAAAAGTTGTAATGACTTTTTATTTTATTTTAAAATGTACAACAATAACAGTTTAAATAGTCACTTGCGTTCTAATATAAACACACACTTAAATTACACACTTTACACAACACACTTTAATAATGTACAAGATTATACAGCCAAGGCAGTTAATTTGTCATTACTTAACGACGCTTCCAATTAGACTGACTCAATGGTGTTCTCACGGCCAATTTATATACACTGTATTACCTACTAGATGCTTCTTGAAAGCTCTATTTCTTTCTACAATGTTCTTAACGGACAAACCAGAGCTTTCGATGTTAATGTTAGCAGCTTAAACATTTAGTGTTGTCATACTTACAAACAATGGTGAAAGCTTTTTATTCAATGTTGTATGTTTATAACTATGTTAATAATTTTTACAGATATGTTAACTGCTGTTAACATAAACGGAAATGTCTAGAAGCATTGAGAAAGATTTAAACCAGCCGTTAAAACCGTTATATTTGAATTCAAGTACAATTTCGTCGTTCTAGATGTACGACCTTCATTTTAGATCTCGGGCTCTTTTCTTTCTGTATTGTATACACCACGTGGTTTAATTTCTTAATCACTTTGTATGGTCCATACCAATGGGTTTGTAGTTTGGGAGACGGTCCTTTCTTACGTTGTGGGTTATACAACAGTACAAGCTGGCCTTCGTTAAATTCTTCAGAATTCGCTGCTCGATCGTATCTGGCTTTCATTTTATCCCTGGTCATTTTTATTCGTCTGCGTACGAATTCATGTAGTTCGTTCAGGTCATCTTGCTCTTGGGAAGTGTTTTCCTTATTTGTTGATGAGGGCTTAATACCTATTTCTAAATCACCAGGCAACTTGAGTTCTGTCCCGTAGACAATTTTTGCAGGTGTTCGAGAGGTTGAGTCATGAACAGCTGATCTGTATGCCAATAGAATTTTCTTAAATATTCCTCCAGAGTGCGATTGAATCTTTCGACCATGCCATCAGATTGAGGATGCAGTGGCGTTGTTCTGGTTTTTCTTATTCCCTATAAATCGCACATTTCCTTGAATACGGCAGGTTCAAAATTTCTACCCTGATCAGAATGCAACTCTAGTGGAACACCATAGCGGCACACCCAGTTGTTCACAAATACACTTATAACCGTTTTAGCTTCTTAATCAGGTATGGCATATACCTCTGGCCATTTGCTGAAATAATCCATAACCATTAGAACGTAACGATTTCCGGCATCACTGACGGGAAAAGGGCCTGCTACATCCATTGCAATCCGCTCGAATGGCGCGCCTGAGTTATACTGCTGAAGTTGTCCATGACTTCTTCTTACTGGGCCTTTCGCTGCTATGCATTGTGAACAATTGGCTACCCAATCGGCTACTGCTTGCTGACAACCCACCCAATAAAAATGTTGTTTTAATTTTTCTAAGGTTTTTGTCACACCAAGATTACCACCACTGGGACCGTCATGGAACCCATATGCGGTATAAGCAGCCATTTAACAATTGTAGACTATTCCATAGAGCCCCATATGATTTCATCAGTGGACTTTCGGCGGATACTTCATTGCGGGCTGGCCTTCTACCTTCTTCTTTTGCCGATATTATTTTTGCCAGTATGGGATCATTTCTTTGCGCTATAGACCAATCTTCACTGGATTCTATATGCATTAGTCGAACATCGATGATACATTCCTTTTCCTCGGTTTTTGTACAATGCTTACATTCCGCGTTGCAGGGCCGTCTTGACAGCGCGTCCGCATTGCCGTGTTTCAAACCCTTCCGGTGCTCGATGCTAAAATCATAGCTCTGAAGCCGCTCTATCCAACGAGCCAGTTGTCCTTCAGGTTGTTTAAATTGCAGCAACCACCTGAGGGCAGAATGATCCGTTCTTAATCGGAAGTGTTGGCCATACAGATATTTGTGGTAATGCTTCACACACTCTAATACTGCCAAGTAGTTCTTTCAGGTTTCAAAAGCGTTCGGCTGAAGTATCCAATGACCCTTTCAGTGCCACCGACTATTTGTTTAAGTACACCGCCTATTCCGCATCCGCTCGCATCGCTATCTACCACAAATGTTTCTCCAGGTATAGGATATGACAAAATTGGTGCCGTACATAATAGATCCTTGAGCTTCTGGAATGCTAGTTCTTGTGCTTCACACCATTGGAATGATTGTGACTTCTTGATCAGCTCATGTAAGCTTGCGGCTACATTAGCGAAATTCGGGGCAAATCGTCTGTAGTATGTGCAAAGGCCAAGAAAACTACGCAATTCGTGGAGATTTCTCGGACGTGACCAGTTCTTAACAGCAATTATCTTATCCTCATCTGTTGATATTCCGTCTGCTGTTACGCGATGTCCCAAATATTTGACTTCTTTCTGGAACAACGCACACTTCTTTACACTGAGTTTGAGTCCAGCCGCTGATATTCGTTTAAGGACTTCTACAAGATTATTCAGATGTTCATCAAAAGTCTTACCCATGACAATTATGTCATCGAGGTACACCAAGCATGTCTTTCCGTGAAGTCCTTTCAATACCTGTTCCATTAAACGCTCGAATGTGGCTGGAGCATTGCAGAGTCCAAATGGCATCACATTAAACTGCCATAACACATCACTCGCGCTAAAGGCGGTTTTTTCCTTGTCTTTTTCTGAAATCTCTACCTGCCAATAACCACTTTGCAAGTCCAATGTGGAGAACCATTGTGTTCCAGCTAGTGTATCCAGGGTATCGTCAATTCTTGGTGACGTCATTCAGTTTTCTATAATCGACGCAAAATCTAGTCCTGCCGTCTTTCTTCTTAACTAAAACAACAGGCGAGCTCCAAGGACTTGAAGATGGTTCGATTATACCGTTCCGCTCCATTTCATTGACCAACTCCTTCACTTCACTTCGTTTTGCTAGAGGAACACTTCTGGGCCCCTGCTATATTGACCTCGATTCGCCAGTATTTATTTGATACTTTACAATTGCCGTTCTACCATGGCTTTGACTTTTTAAGGCGAAGACGGAGCTATATTTCTTCAGAATCTGTTTGGCCTTATTTCTGTCTGGCGGCGCTAATCCTTCTACCCACTTCGCCACATATTCCACTAGTAGCTCGTGTTCTTTGGTGGATTTATTGGCAGGTTGTGGGTTTTTCTCGCAATTGATTACTGCCTCTGCTGAAGTGCATTGACCTATTTCGGAATTTGGCTTAACGACTTTTTCATAGCTGGACAGGTTAAGCATCCTTCAGGAACTATTTTGTTGTTGCAGGGTTTAACGTAGGCTTTTGCTGTTACAAGATCACTTGTTATTTCTGCTGGTTCTACCACCCACAAACTGTTGTCCTCACAATCTCCCTCCATACGAGCCCATACTAAAGTTTCTGATTGTGGTGGTAGCTTCTGTTGCTCGACGGTAACTAGCTTTCTTACTTGAGTTCTATTTTCATATCCTACGTCAAGGGGTATCTTCACATTTCGCCAAATCATTACTTTTTGTCCCATATCCAAAGTAATGCCATGGCTAATCATGAAAACAGCACCAATGATAACTTCGCCCACAATATCGGCAACAATGAATACATGACTGACGGTAACGTTGGCAATGGTTAATTTCACATTTACTTTACCATAGACCGTGGCCGGCTCCCCAGTAGCTGTGCGCAGGCTTACCCCACATAATGGTTCAATTGTTTTCTTGACTAAATCTGGCCTGACGATAGACTGTGAAGCCCCGGTGTCTAGTAAAAACGTGCTTCTGACCGTTGATGTACCCCGAAGACTGCTATTTTTCTGTTGCATTACGGATATGGAGATGGTGGGGCCCTCAGATGTGGGATCTAGCACTTGCCCCATAGTGCTAGCTCGTTTTAGTTTTAAAGGTGATTCTTGTGATGATTGATGATATGACTGCTGGTTACTTCTTTGAGGAGAGGCAGATCTGGTTCGTTTTCTTGGTGCTATGCAGTTTCGCTGAATATGACCAGATTTACCGCAGTTATAACATTTTACTCTGACTTTACTTTGTTTCTCAATAAACGTCTTCAAAACCTTTTTTAATTCGTCGATTATATTTCTCTGATTGTCAGCTACAACTTCGACATTTCGCACATTACATATTTGGGGCTTTGAAATTATTTTGGCCATTTCTTGTGCCAGTGCGAATGCGACAGTTTCAGTAAATGATGGTTTAGGTGTGGCACAAACTGCGTGTTTTATTTCAGGATCGCGAATGCCATTACCAAATCCCTCTAGCTTGAAGTGGTCCAAAAATGGGCTATTTTCCTCTGGATAAGTAAGCTGCAGCAAACGTTCGATTTCCAACGCAAAGTCTTGTAGCGTCTCATTGGGTTTCTGCACTCTACCACACAATTCCATTCGGTATAGTTCCTTTTTATGTTCACCAGCGTACTTACGTTGTAGCGCCTCCATTATATCATCATAACTGTTTCTCTCTAAAGTTCAGAGGTGTGCTTCAGTTGGCATCTCAGGTGCCAGGAGAAGTACACCTCAGGCGGCGCTGGACATAATCCTCCACCTTCTTCCAATTGAGGAATTTGTGAGGGGTATGGCTGTCCGTGGCCTACTGGGATTATTAGGTTCCTCTAGAGCGGGGCATGTCAGCATACTAGATGAAGTCAAATTCAACGGTCGGACACTATCCTTGGCTGAGCCTACGGATTATGTCGGGACTACGATTGACTTCGGGGCTACTCCCGCTTCGGTGTTACCTAGCAGGGATCTTTGGGATGGAGTAGGAAAGCTCTATAGAGGGTGTGCGGTCTTCACGGACGGTTCAAAAATGGAAGTGGTCACTGGTGCAGGTGTATACTTTATGGGAACTGATATCAGACGATCCTACAAATTGTCTGACAGTTGTAGTGTCTTTCAAGCGGAGATTCTTGGCATTTATAAGGCTCTAGGCTTGATTGAAGGGAATGTTGAACGAGGGTCTGAGATTACTATCTATGTTGATAGTCAGGCGGCGTTATTGGCTCTGACTAGTCATTTTGTTAGGTCCAGATTGGTACTTGAGTGCAGAAGGGAATTGAGAAGGTTAATGGATTCCTATATGATGAGACTCTGTTGGACTCCTGGTCATTGTGACATTCTTGGCAACGAAATAGCCGATGAGCTAGCTCGCAGTGGCTCGGAGCTAGATAGGTCTTTCATAGAGTCATCTGTTAAGATTCCAATTGGGTCCTTTTTTAGGGCCATAGGGGAGTGGACTCTGGACAACACGAATCGAGCCTGGAGTGACAGATCGGACTGCAGAGTTTCTAGGGCATTATGGCCTAGCTTAAAACTGGCGGATTCCAAGCATCTTCTAGGTATGAGTCGTGGCAGTCTTAGAGTCATAGTAGGTATATATATATATATATGTATATATATTTTTTTTTAACGCACTTTTTTTTAACGTTGTTTTTTTTTTTATAATATTACTTTTTCACTGCGATTTTTTTTTTTTGTTTTTAATAAATTTTTATTTGGTTTTATACTCTTTTTTACCGACACGGCGCGATCGTTGATTGTTTTTTTCAAAATAAAATGTATGTGCTAAGAATATATGTACATATGTATGAGAATCTTTCTTACCTTATTTTTGAGTGGTGAAGTAAATGAGTGATATTAACTGCAGCTTTTTCTTTATTTCAGCCAAGAAGGACCATGAAGAAATTAGAAGAATCAATCTATCATGGAGACAAAATTCGTCGAAATGAGTTTGTTGCCACTACAGTTGTTGCAATTTTAGATTCAGATTAAAACAAAATAAATGCTTTCCACAATATAATCAAAATCATTTGAAAATGCACTCATCACATCTCTCAATGTGGAATAGGTTAAATTATACGCTTCACAATATAGAGCAAACTATTTCTTTCTTTCTATGTATGCAAAAAAAAAAAAAAAAGAACTGAAAAAGAGCTGAAAAAGTTTTGATTTTGAAATTGTGTTATCATTGGAAGGAAGTACTTGGTGGTGCAAAACAGCTGCAGCAGTTCTTTTTTTAACCCATGCTTTTCATTGATAGGATGTTCTTCTTTTAGTTTTTTCTTCATTGCTTTTGAAGTACTTTTATTAAAACTATGTTTATAAAATTTTTTAATAAAAATTCTGTTTTATCCTTATTTAAAGATATAAATATTAATTTTCTTAGAAATTATTAACCTTTTTATTTACTAACAAAATATATATTTTTTCACTTTTTTGAAGTAATTATTAATAACTTCCAAAAAAACTACAAAATATGCACTTAGTTCTTTGATTTTTGAAGTGGCTAAAAAGTTTACCAGCATCCTCCATTATTTTCTGAAAATTAAATATAAAAAAATATTATTTGCAATGTAAAAATATCATTTAGATACCATATTTTAATTAAATTTGCATTTTTTAACCATTTAAATGGTAGCGGAATTTTAAAGGTTTCTGCTGGAGCCGAACTGAAGGCTACCAAACGGGTGGCAGTTTGCGGATAGTAAAAGGCCCCCAGATAGGGGGGTTAGCTGTAAATATGCGAATTTCACTAATAAGCGGTAACAGTCCCGGAAAAACAGATGGTTTTGTATAATACTGACGAGGTGAGAAAATGCCGTCTTTAAATATGCGTTCAACAAACTTTCACCCACAGCAACTGTCCATAGTCAACGAATGCAAACAGCGTCTGTTTTTATGTTAAAGACGACTGAATAAAAATTCAGAAAGCAAGGGGAAACCATTGGATCTTAATATATCCCCAGAAAAATTACAATGAATATGCAAAATACAAATAAACGGCTGTCAATCTCTAATACATCGAGGGTGCTAAGTATCCCTGGAGGAAAACCAAAAAAACACCATCCTTGAAACGAATCGATAAAAGCTTGAATTTATCGGTATAAGTGAAACATGGTGGCCACTATTCTGATAATAATTCACCAAACTGAAGATTTACAGAAGTTAACAAAGCCACATAATATAAATCTGGTTACTGGTGATTTAAATTGGTAAGAGATAAAGCCGCAGAAACGAATGGTTCCTATGGATTGGGTTCAAGAAATGAACGAGGTGATCTGCTTGTTGAGTTTTGATTTAAAACAATGAACACCTTGTTCTGTCTGCCTCCAAAGATTATATACTTGGAAATATTTTCAGGATAATGAGAACAATATAATCAGAAACCAATTTGACTTTATTTCAACAAACAAAAGATTTTCATCATTTATTCGTAAAGTGATCACATATCCTGGGGCGGATGTTCCAAGTAACCATAACTTATTAACGGCCAAAATTGAAACTTGCAAAATTAAAATGATATAAATTTTTAATTAATTATTAACTAGATTTTATTAATTTTATTAGGCATGACTTCTGAAAAAACAATTTTAAAGTACTGCTATGAAATTTTTCGCGGTATCTCTCTATAAAAATTTAAAATTAATAAACACAGTTGAGCACTACTTGGATTCAATTCTTTTACAATTGCTAAAGTTCTGGGTGATTTAAATAACAAATACTCTGCGGGAGTTATTACGAAAATTTTGTGTTATTTTTTATTCGAACGCACACTTTAATGACTGAAAGACAAAAAACAAAAATAACAAGTGAGATTGAATATAATATTTTGGCCAAATCTATATACTCACCATTTGCAACATTTTAAAATTTCACCTTATATGGGAGGTGGGCGGACCACGCCCATTTTTGGTTTTCGAGTTTAAATTAGTCCGTAAACTATTTGTGCAAATTTTCGTTGATGTATGTATATGCCTTTTTGTAAAAGATATCGACCGAAAAGTATAAAATAAATACTAGAAGGTCCATAACTCTTTTTTTACTGAAGCGATTTTGCTAATTTTCAATACCAAACAAACCTTATATATATATTGTAACGAAATTGTACTTGAATTCAAATATAACGGTTTTAACGGCTGGTTTAAATCTTTCATAATGCTTCTAGACATTTCTACTTATGTTAACAGCAGTTAACATATCTGTAGAAATTATTAACATAGTTGTAAACATACAAAATTGAATAAAAAGCTTTCACCATTATTTGTAAGTATGGCAACACTAAATGTTGAAACTGCTAACATTAACATTAAAAGCTCTAGTTTGCCCATTAAGCATCTAGTAGGTAATACAGTGTATATAAATTGGCAGTGAGAACACCATTGAGTCATTCTAATTGGAAGCGACGTTAAGTAAAGACAAATTAACTGCCTTGGCTGTATAATCTTGTACATTATTAAAGTGTGCAGTATAAAATGTGTAATTTAAGTGTGTGTGTGTATACTAGAACACAAGTGACTATTTAAACTGTTATTGTTGTACATTTTTAAATAAAATAAAATGTCGTTACAACTTTTAAACTACTAAACTGCTGTTATTTGCAATCAAAATTTACCGGAAATAAACCACCGTTTTTAAAAGGTATAAGCAGTCATGAAGTTTGAAGAGCTAAATGTGGAGCAACTCAAGAGAGAATTGAATAAGTTGGAGTTACCTACAACTCGTAATAAAGCAGAATTACAAAAGAGGCTGATAGATGAATTCAAACGGCGTAATATTGACATCGGAACTTTCGAATTCGTGCAACAACAAGCGGTATGGATTTATCCACAATGTTTGCTGCTATTATGGAGCAATTTAAAGAAGTTAAAGAAGAGAATAAAATAATGGAAATGAAATTTCAAGAAACTTCTAAAGCAAATAACGAGAAACTTCTTGCTGAAGTTAAAGAAGAAAATAAAATAATGAAAATGAAATTTCAAGAAACTTCTAAAGCTAATAACGAGAAACTTCTTGCTGAAGTTCAAGAAACTTCTAAAGCTAATAACGAGAAACTTCTTGCTGAAGTTCAAGAAATTTCTAAAGCTAATAACGAGAGACTTCTTGCTGAAGTTCAAGAAACTTCTAAAGCAAATAACGTGAAACTTCTTGCTGAAGTTAAAGAAGAAAATAAAATAATGGAAATAAAATTTCAAGAAACTTCTAGTGCGACAGACGAAAAACTTCAGCAAATTTCGGAAGTTATAAACAGCAGAGTGGATAGCATTGAGAAAAATGTGTCCGACTTAGAGAATGAAATAGCCAAAGATGTTGATAAAAAACTACATGATCTAGAAATAAAGATGAATAATCTTCAATGCCAAGATGGACAGGTGCGAATTATTCCAGAATCCTCTAGTAGAATAAAGGCCCCTAGTTTCGATGGCACCACACCATTTAATGTGTTCAAGTTCCAGTTTGATACAATTGCCATTAGAAACATGTGGAACGACGAAGAAAAAGCTATAGAGTTGATATTGGCCTTAAGAGGAAATGCAGCAGTAGTTCTAGAAAGCGTGCCAGCGTATAACAGAAACAGTTATAATGACATAATGGAGTCGCTACAACGTAAATACGCTGGTGAACATTAACGGGAACTATACCGAATGGAATTGCGTGGTAGAGTGCAGAAGCCCAATGAGACGCCACAAGACTTTGCGTTGGAAATCGAACGTTTGCTGCAGCTTACTTATCCAGGGAAAAACAGTCCGTTTTTGGACTGATCCTGAAATAAAACACGCGGTTTGTGCCACACCTAAACCATCATTTGCTGAAACCGTCTCATTCGCACTGGCGCAGGAAATGACGCAAATATGTAAGGTGCGAAATGTCGAAGTTGTTGCTGATAATGAGAGAAGTTTAATCGATGAATTAAAAAAGGTTTTGGAGGCGTTTAATGAGAAGCAAAGTAAAGCCAGATTAAAATGTTATAACTGCGGTAAATCGGGTCATATTCAGCGAAACTGCAAAGCACCAAGAACACAGACCGGATCTGCCTCGCCTCAAAGAAATAACCAGCAGTCATATCATCAATCATCACAGGAATCACCTTTAAACTAAAACGAGCTAGCACTATGGGGCAAGAGCTAGCTCCTACATCTGAAGGCCCCACAATCTCCATATCCGTAATGCAGCAGAAAAATAGTAATCTTACTGCTTCTGGGTACATCAACGGTCAGAAGCACGTTTTTACTGTAGACACCGGGGCATCACAGTCTATCGTCAGGCCAGATTTAGTCAAGAAAACAATTGAACCATTATGTGGGGTAAGCCTGCGCACTGCTACTGGGGAGCCGGCCACGGTCTATGATAAAGTAAATGTGAAATTAACCATTGCCAACGTTAGCGTCAATCATGTATTTATTGTTGCCGACATTGTGGACGAAGTTATCATTGGTGCTGATTTCATGATTAGTCACGGCATTACTTTGGATATGGGACAAAAAGTTATGATTTGCCGAAGTGTGAAGATATCCCTTGACGTAGGATATGAAAATAGAACTCAAGTAAGAAAGCTAGTTACCGTCGAGCATCAGAAGCTACCACCACAGTCAGAAACTTTAGTATGGGCTCGTATGGAGGGAGATTGTGAGGACAGCAGTTTGTGGGTGGTAGAACCAGCAGAAATAACAAGTGATCTTGTAACAGCAAAAGCCCACGTTAAACCCTGCAACAACAAAATAGTTCTGTAAGAATGCTTAACCTGTCCAGCTATGAAAAAGTCGTTAAGCCAAATTCCGAAATAGGTCAATGCACTTCAGTAGTATTCAGGAGTATCCTTCAAATATCTTTTTAAATAAAACCCAATAACTTTTAATTGATTTTTGGGCAATTTGATTGATTGGCCTCCTTTAGTACATATACAACACCACAGTTACTGAAAATAATGATAAATGTATTTCTTTTTCACTGTAATTCAATCGTTATAAAACAAAAATTTTGAGGCACTAACTTTTTCGTGCGCATTTAATAGTTCGATTTGTTCTTATTTTATTTTATTTTGCTTATTCTATCAAATTCAAATTATTTCAAATGTTTAGAGATAATGTCTAAGTTATATAAGGCATCTGTCATTTTTATTGTATTTAGCAAATTACATGAAAGTTTTGTTTTTCGAAATACACCGAAAATTATAAAAAACCGGTTAACCGGTTTTCTGTTTTGGATACTCTATTATAAGTTGGAAATCATATTTTTTCTTTCTTCACATTGAATAAGTAGCCATTCATGTTTTGCTAGCTGACATTTGAACTGTGCCAATCTGTTAACGTGCTGATATTATGAGGGTTTTTATACCCACCATCAAAAAATGATGGGCGTATACTGAGTCTATCACTCCATGTGTAACATATCGAAATAATCATCTAAGACACCATATAGTACATTGTTACGTTTTTACCTTTTAAAAACGGTGGTTTATTTCCTTTAAATAAACCGGAAAATTTTGATTGCAAATAACAGCAGTTTAGTAGTTTAAAAGTTGTAACGACTTTTTATTTTATTTAAAAATGTACAACAATAACAATTTAAATAGTCACTTGTCTTCTAATATACACACACACACTTAAATTACACATTTTATACTGCACACTTTAATAATGTACAAGATTATACATCCAAGGCAGTTAATTTGTCTTTAGTTAACGACGCTTCCAATTAGACTGACTCAATGGTGTTCTCACGGCCAATTTATATACAATGTATTACCTACTAGATGCTTCTTGAAAGCTCTATTTCTTTCTACAATGTTCTTAACGGACAAACTAGAGCTTTTAATGTTAATGTTAGCAGTTTCAACATTTAGTGTTGCCATACTTACAAATAATGGTGAAAGCTTTTTATTCAATGTTGTATGTTTACCGTTATATTTGAATTCAAGTACAATTTCGTAACACTGCCCCCCGCTTAAGCCTGTTCGCCCCGAATAGGCACAGATTCACTTCTCCCATAGGCAGATAGTCATTCTAGATGTACGACCTTCATTTTAGATCTCGGGCTCTTTTCTTTCTGTATTGTATACGCCACATCGTTTAATTTCTTAATCACTTTGTATGGTCCATACCAATGGGTTTGTAGTTTGGGAGACGGTCCTTTCTTACGTTGTGGGTTATACAACAGTACAAGCTGGCCTTCGTTAAATTCTTCAGAATTCGCTGCTCGATCGTATCTGGCTTTCATTTTATTCCTGGTCATTTTTATTCGTCTGCGTACAAATTCATGTAGTTCGTTCAGGTCATCTTGCTCTTGGGAAGTGTTTTCCTTATTTGTTGATGAGGGCTTAATACCTATTTCTAAATCACCAGGCAACTTGAGTTCTGTCCCGAAGACAATTTTTGCAGGTGTTCGAGAGGTTGAGTCATGAACAGCTGATCTGTATGGCAATAGAAATTTCGGTATGTGTTCATCCCAGTCCTTCTGATGTGCACTGACCACTTTTCTTAAATATTCCTCCAGAGTGCGATTGAATCTTTCGACCATGCCATCAGATTGAGGATGCAGTGGCGTTGCTCTGGTTTTTCTTATTCCCTATAAATCGCACATTTCCTTGAATACGGCAGGTTCAAAATTTCTACCCTGATCAGAATGCAACTCTAGTGGAACACCATAGCGGCACACCCAGTTGTTCACAAATACACTTATAACCGATTTAGCTTCTTGATCAGGTATGTCATCTACCTCTGGCCATTTGCTGAAATAATCCATAACCACTAGAACGTAACGATTTCCGGCATCACTGACGGGAAAAGGGCCTGCTACATCCATTGCAATCCGCTCGAATGGCGCGCCGGAGTTATACTGCTGAAGTTGTCCACGACTTCTTCTTACTGGGCCTTTCGTTGCTATGCATTGTGAACAATTGGCTACCCAATCGGCTATTGCTTGCTGACAACCCACCCAATAAAAACGTTGTTTTAACTTTTCTAAGGTTTTTGTCACACCAAGATGACCACCACTGGGACCGTCATGGAACTCTTTTATTACTTCGTTTATTTTAGAGGATGGTACTACAATTAGATTTGTCACTGTTTTACCGCCAGCACTTATGCGGTATAAGCAGCCATTTAACAATTGGAGACTATTCCATAGAGCCTCATATGATTTCATCAGTGGACTTTCGGCGGATACTTCATTGCGGGCTGGCCTTCTACCTTCTTCTTTTGCCGATATTATTTTTGCCAGTATGGGGTCATTTCTTTGCGCTATAGACCAATCTTCACTGGATTCTATATGCATTAGTCGAACATCGATGATACATTCCTTTTCCTCGGTTTTTGTACAATGCTTACATTCCGCGTTGCAGGGCCGTCTTGACAGCGCATCCGCATTGCCGTGTTTCAAACCCTTCCGGTGCTCGATGCTATAATCATAGCTCTGAAGCCGCTCTATCCAACGAGCCAGTTGTCCTTCAGGTTGTTTAAATTGCAGCAACCACCTGAGGGCAGAATGATCCGTTCTTAATCGGAAGTGTTGGCCATACAGATATATGTGGTAATGCTTCACACACTCTAATACTGCCAAAAGTTCTCGTCGCGTTACGCAGTAGTTTCTTTCAGGCTTCAAAAGCGTTCGGCTGAAGTATCCAATGGCCCTTTCAGTGCCACCGACTACTTGTGAAAGTACACCGCCTATTCCGCATCCGCTCGCATCGCTATCTACCACAAATGTTTCTCCAGGTATAGGATATGACAAAATTGGTGCCGTACATAATAGATCCTTGAGCTTCTGGAATGCTAGTTCTTGTGCTTCACACCATTGGAATGATTGTGACTTCTTGGTCAGCTCATGTAAGCTTGCGGCTACATAAGCGAAATTCGGGACAAATCGTCTGTAGTATGTGCAAAGGCCAAGAAAACTACGCAATTCGTGGAGATTTCTTGGACGTGACCAGTTCTTAACAGCAATTATCTTATCCTCATCTGTTGATATTCCGTCTGCTGTTACGCGATGTCCCAAATATTTGACTTCTTTCTGGAACAACGCGCACTTCTTTACACTGAGTTTGAGTCCAGCCGCTGATATTCGTTTAAGGACTTCTTCAAGATTATTCAGATGTTCATCAAAAGTCTTACCCATGACAATTATGTCATCGAGGTACACCAAGCAAGTCTTTCCGTGAAGTGCTTTCAATACATGTTCCATTAAACGCTCGAATGTGGCTGGATCATTGCAGAGTCCAAATGGCATCACATTAAACTGCCATAACCCATCACTCGCGCTAAAGGCGGTTTTTTCCTTGTCTTTTTCTGAAATCTCTACCTGCCAATAACCACTTTGCAAGTCCAATGTGGAGAACCATTGTGTTCCAGCTAGTGTATACAGGGTATCTTCAATTCTTGGTAGCGGGTAGCTGTCTTTCTTGGTGACGTCATTCAGTTTTCTATAATCGACGCAAAATCTAGTCCCGCCGTCTTTCTTCTTAACTAAAACAACAGGCGAGCTCCAAGGACTTGAAGATGGTTCGATTATACCGTTCCGCTCCATTTCATTGAACAACTCCTTCACTTCACTTCGTTTTGCTATAGGAACACTTCTGGGCGCCTCACTTCGCCAGTATTTATTTGATGCTTTACAATTGCCGTTCTACCATAGCTTTGACTTTTTAAGGCGAAGACAGAGGTATATTTCTTCAGAATCTGTTTGGCCTTATTTCTGTGTGGCGGCGCTAATCCTTCTACCCATTTCCCCACATATTCCGCTAGTAGCTCGTGTTCTTTGGTTTATTTATTGGCAGGTTCTGGGTTTTTCTGGCAATTGATTGCTGCCTCTACTCCAATAAGAAAGTTGCTGAATACACAGTCGTTTTGCAGGGCAGTTTACAAGTTTTATTAAAATCAATCAATAAGAAGTAAATTATCATTTCAAATTTAAAACTTTCTTGTTAAAAAACAAAAACCATTCTTGTTATAATTTTTTTATGCATTAGCTTTTTCGTGCTAACTTCTTAATATTTCAATCACAAAATAAAATTTTATTTCGGAAAGAGATATTTTTAAATACCAGTACATATTAGGAATAAAATATTATATGTAAAATATATAAATATATAAATAAGAAACAATGTCCATTTTAAATTAAAAAAATAATAATATTTATCAAAAGTTATTACATGAAAAATTTAATTTTTTTCATAATAAAATTTATATACACGTATAAACTAGGATTTGTTTTAAAAAATTACAAAAAATAACATTTTCCTCTTCAAAAAATCAAATGAATGAACACCGTTTAACCGGTTCTTTCTAGAGTTCAAACCGGTCAACCGGTTTTGAATACTCTAACAATTAAAGGACTTTGCGGAACTAAAAAGATACAAATTACATCCACATTGACGGATACACGCAGAGAAAAAACATTTCGCAATATAATTGTCCCGACAGTAATACTTTCATCGCAATATATGTACTGTCATCGCAAACATCGCTATTGCTGACTATTTTTTATTTTAAAAACAATTTACAACAACAATTCTACATTTGTTCTCAATATTGCAATTATATTGTTGGCGCAACATGCTAAGTAATATGTTTGAGTTGGAATCATGTTATGGTTGTTAAAATTCTGTGTACAAAACATTATTTTCAATACATAAAATACATAATTTGTATTTGGAAATAAGTATATTTGTTGATTTTTATTCAGTTTAGTCTGCTTATTGCATAGAGCTAATTATTATTAAATATACTGAATATAGATTTAAAAATATAAATTAATTAAAATTAATTATTTTAATTAAAATTAAACTAGATATAATTATTTTACATGTTTTAGATTGTGAAAGTATGTATAACCCGCAAAATGAAAACAATACAATAGATTATCTTCGGAGTGCTAGAAAATCCTATAGAAAAGGTTTTGTATAATCCACAATAAAAATATTTAAATAAAAACCTACACAAAACTACGAGTATTTAAAAAAATAAGGTTTAATTACATAATAAACCAGAAACTGTAGGTAAACGAATTAATTTTAATATAAATTATACATAATCTATAACATCGTTGACAACAATATGTTTATCTCTAATTGCGTCGTTTAAAATTTATTTCCAAGTAAATATACAATAATAACATGGTTCCGGTTCAACCATATTTTTATTGTTTCTCAACCATATTATTGTTATATACATGAAATCAATTCCATATACAAGAATAATATGGTCTCAACCATATTATTGTCCAGAAGTCAAGTATATTTACAACCATAAGAAAAATTAAAGATTTTTGAAAAAGGAAACCCGTAATTCCCAAAAAACCGGCAAAAAAACAAAAACCAATTTTTTACAAAAATTTTATTTTAATTCCAAAAATTCGAAAAACTACGAATTCCATTTTTTTTTTTTCAAATAAACTATCTTGTCTAACTGACATAATTCTTATTTACTTATATACAAAGATATTTAAAATTTAATATGTCACGAAAAATTTCACCTTTTGCGTATTTTAATACAAACACACCTTCGAACATTGACTACGGAAAAAAAATTTATATATTTAGTTATGACTTCTTAACATCAACAATAGCATAATGTTTTTGGAATTTTTCGTCACATATTAAACTTTAAAGTAACGTAGTTTCAATTCTATAAAAGATGTTGACTTCAATCTTTGGTATATAATTAAGAATTATGTCATCTGGACAATATAGTTTATTTCGAGTGCATAGTTCTTTCGAAATTTAGGAATTAAAGTAAAATTGTTGTAAAAGATTGGTTTCTGAAGAAACTATTAATATTTCAAATTCGGAAGTGTCTGTACTTAGTCCTATTGGGTGTTTGGACTTGTTTTTAATTCTAAAATCATCTCTGTGAAGATACCTTTGAGAAAAGTATAAAATTATTATATGTTCTTAAGGAATATTTTATCTTAGAAAAAAAGAGTGTAGACACTTTTTCAGCAAAAAACAAAAAAAAAACACAAAAATCATAATTCTAACTATTTTCAATTTCAAACTCGTTTATTTTTAAAAGAAATATCGACTTTAAGTTACAACTTAACAAAATCGGACAAAACTACTGGGCTATATATTGGAAAAAATGGACCAAAATTTTCTAAAATTGAAATAGTTCCATTCATGCAAATAACTTTAAAACTATAAGAGATAAATAGCACATGCATTGAATAAGAAACAAATATTTGCAAAGCGGTTAAACATTTTCTATGTCAGAGGTACGCTATTTTAAACCCCAATAGCTGCGCTCTCCGCCCGTATGAGAGTCCCCTTTCTAAACTTACAAAATTTATACTCCTCTGTAACGCTTATGTGAAATTTCATGTAAATCGAATCATTTCGTTTCTGTCCCACTATGCAATGTATTCGAAGCTAATATGTACCCTGTAAATGAACTCCTCTACATCCATATCATCAGAATGACCACTAAATTTTAAACGCCAATTCCTAATTATATATAACACTTTTTCCGAATTCTGATTTACCAGAAATGTTTCACCATTTTCTGAACGCAAATGTTCTCTACGATTATAAGATTCAGAGAAGTATTAGTACCGTTAGGACTTTCCTCTCTACTGCGAACGAAAGGCATGACTACTATTGCAAAAATGAATTACTAAATAAAATAAACAAATCAACAATTTTATCACAATATATTTTCAATTCACAGATATAAATATATTCCATTTAAAACCAACCAACTGATTTCCTCACCCCTTCCGAATTTAATTATATTTGATACATATATTACTCTTGTTTCAAAGTATTTATGATACAGGAGGTCATTGAGGTCTCATATTAAAGGTATTGAAATTACCTTTAATATATACATACAGATTTTTTCATCAATATCAAAATAGCCCATATCTCACAACTTAAAGTTCGCGGATAAATATCTAAGAAAATGGTATTTAATTTTTTTTAAATATATGTTAATGGCGAAAATGTTTTCTTTACTCTTGGTATGCGGCATGCTGGTACTTGCAATAGTTTATGAATTATTTCACAAAATGTTATAATAAAACCGAAATATTTATTTTAATTTGTATTGTTTCGTTTTTAATCAAAGAAAAAAAGAGAAAAAAATATATTCCGAGAAAAAAATATTATCTGAGTCATGCCTTTTACAACGGCTGTGTGAAAATTTTAATGAAATAAGTCAATTTTTGAAACAAGTTTTCCCCGGACTGGTATTTCTGGTATTTTGGTACGAAAAGGTGAGAGGGTTTTTAATTAGCTAATTTTAAAACAAGTTTATCTATATTGTGCAAAAATTTCGTGGGGAACATGGAGAATCAAAATTAGCGAAAATAATTTAAATCTGGTGAAATTTCTCTCGACCATGGCCCGAAAAATTTAAAATTTGAATTTTAAACATATTTTTGAGAAATAATGTTAATGTTTGTTAATGTTCAGTAAAGGCATTCTAATGAAATTTTCACAAAGCTTGTTTTAAAATCAGGGAATTAAAAGTACTCTCACTTTTTTGTACCAAAATACCCGAAATTTCAAACTGGGGAAAACTTGTTTCAAAAATTGACTTTTTTCATTAAAATTTTTACCCAGCCGTTGTAAAATGCGTGGCTCAGAAAATATTTTTTGTGTGTTTAACTAACATATGAGGGTACATAGACAATATATATTTTTTTGTTGATCTCGGCTTTGACATTTAAATAAATAAATAAATAAAAACAACTTATTTAAAATTGACAAAGTTTGGATAGGGCTTGGAGGGAAACCATTGCCTACGGTTTTTCTTTACACGCATTTACGTTAAGATTTCTTTTGAAACCATTACAAAAATGTAATAGTCCGGGACAAAATAATATTTTAGAAGTGAAAGAACATTTCCAACTTTTTCAACTTCAGATTTTTATAACTTTTTATAGGACAATATAGTTATATTATTTTAGTCTGGTGTATATTTTCAAAAAATTTTAGGGCTCAAATTAAAAGAGATAACCTACATATGCAATCATTTTTTTTTTTTTTTTTAGAGATTTCCAAGGCCTACCTACATTAAGTCATAAATGAATTTTTACAGAATTTTTAAAAAACTACATACCCGATTTGATCAACTTTGGAGGTCTACCCTCTACCTACATGATCCGCTAGAGGCTGTGCTACTCAGCTCCATGTAACCATGTGAAATTTTATTTAGATATCTCTAACGGTTCACAAGTTACAGAATTATTTTCAAAAAAAAAAAAAAAAAAAAAAAGAATGTTTTGGGATCACTGTGAACAGTGTAAAGCAAAAATATTTATTTTTAAAAAATATTTTTGTCACGAATTTGTTCATTTTATCCGTTGTGATTTTCTTCAATAACTTAGAAATCATTGAGAATACCAGCACAATACTTACGGATAATATAGGGGAAAATCATTTCTTCTACCTATATTTTTTAGGGAATTTAAAAATACCGGTTTTTGAGATATGTGACCGCAAAATTTAGTTCACTTTAAAGGTAACTTTATTACCTTCAATTTTAGTCCTTAATCCAGCAAATATATTTGAAAAGATTTTTATTTTTATAAAGACAATTTATCTTATTTTCTATGTGTCATAAATTGCGAACCATTGCAGAAATCATGATTAAACTCAGTATTTGCGTTACCAATTCATACATTTTCATAAAATTTGGATAATATATGGAATTAATTGTTGAATTAACAAAATGTACTTGTTTATATTATACTTAAAATTATTCGTTATCTGTTTTAAGGAAATATTTTGTATTTGAAATATAAATCAATATGAAAATTTTTTATTTTCAACTTACTCATTAAACTACTTTTGTATAAAACACATCATATTGTGTATATTATTTTATTAGAATATCAATAGGTTATGGGCCCAGTACTCCAAGAAGAGAGGTTCTGAGGATTAAACGTAGTGACCAGAAGATAAATATATATTGATAATAAATTGACTGCATAAATATGTCATCAACAACATTTGCAAGCAAAATACCAATATTTGATGGGTCTAACTTTACAACATGGAAAACACAAGTGGAAGCTCTGTTACACAAGAGCAGATTATTGCAGATTGTAAAGGGTGAAATCTTAACACCAGCTGAGCCTGGTTTACGTGAGCAGTGGGTTGAAAAAGATCAAGATGCAAGAGCCGATATCTTGATTGCATTATCGCCGAAAGTTCTGTTGTTAGTGAGGAACTTTAAAACGTCGAAGCAAATTTGGGATTTCTTGTGTGAAACCTATGAAAGAAGATCAAAACGCCAGAAAGCTGAATTGTATAGGAAGCTGTTAAACCATAAAATGCATACTGGACAATCTATTTCAAAATATATTGAAGTATTTGATGAATATTACACACAGTTGGAAGAAATGAATGGCAAGATTGAAGAAGAATTGCAAGTTATAATTTTATTAGACGGTTTATCAAGTGAACACAGGGAGGTAAAAGCAGCATTCAATACAGCAAATGAATTCCCAACAATGAAAACATTAAGGTCGAGACTTTCAGAATTACAAGAAAATTCTGATGTTCCTGGAAACGAAGCATTTAAGGCAAAGTATGGTAAAAAATATACTAATGGAAATAAACAAGGTATGTCTAAATCTATTACTTGTTATCGTTGTGGCAAACAAGGACACATGGCTAAAAATTGTAAGACAAATGTCAATAAAGATCAATCAAACGTAGTTAGTTCTAATGGGTTTGTAGCCACTCATGAAGTAGTCCAGAATGCTAGTCATAAGTCAGTTTGGTTTTTAGATAGTGGAGCTACATCACATATGACATATCAGACGACATTTTTCAAAATCTTGACACAAATTACAATGGGACTGTCAAGCTTGCAGACGAAAAAGAAATATGTGTAAAAGGTTTGGGAACTGTGGTGATGGACGTCATAATTCAAGGCAAAAGTAAAGAAATAAAACTTTTCAACACTTTATGGGTTCCTGATTTAAAAAATAATTTAATGTCAACTAGCAAAGTTACAGATAATGGGTGCGTTATAGTAGTGAAGTAGCAAAAATTATCAAAAATAATGAAGTTTTAGTCGAAGCTAGTAAAACTAATGAGTTATATACTGTAAACCTAGACGATATTCAAACTTGTTATACAGCAAATACAAAAGGACAAAATATAGCAGAGCTATGGCATAGGAGGTTTGGCCATTTAAATATTTGTTCTTTGAGACAGTTAAGTTCATGTAATATGGTTAATGGTTTACCAGATATTCATTTACATCGGATCGAATGCAATACATGTATAAGGGGTAAACAAGTTCGTGATAAATTTCCCAATAAGAACGAAAAATCTTCGACCCAAGTTTTAGAGCTGATTCATTCGGACATTTGTGGTCCAATGAGAACTGAGTCTTTGAGTAGAAAGTTATATTTTGCAACATTCATAGATGACTTTTCTAGAAGTGTAACAGTTAAATTTTTGCGAAACAAATCTGAATATATAGAAGCTTTAAAAGAATACAAAATTGCCGCCGAACTTGAAACTGGTAATCGAATCAAAGTTTTAAGAACTGATAATGGTAAAGAAATGTTAAGTAAAGAGGTAGATGATTTTTTAAAAGCAAATGGCATAAAGCATCAGTTGTCGGTAGAATATACTCCACAACAAAATGGAGTTGCTGAACACATGAACCGCACTCTTGTTAAAATGGCTAGGTGTTTAATGTTAGAAGCAAATCTACCTGAAATGTTATGGGCGGAATTGATACACACTGCTTCGTATATTCGAAATAGATGTTCCACAAGTTTAAACAAAAACAAAACACCTTTTGAAATATGGACAGGAAAAAGGCCTAAAGTAAAACACTTGCGTCAAATTGGTAGTAAATCGTATGTTTTAAATAAAAAACCTGGAAAAGGTAAATGGGAGCCTAGGAGTGAGGAATATGTTTTAGTGGGTTATTGTGAAGAATCAAAAGCTTACAGATTGTGGAAGATAGGTGAGAGAAAAATTACTAAGAGCAGAGACGTAAAGATTTTAGAAGAAAACTTTTCAAAAATAGACAGTGCTTCGTTAAACTTTAAAGATGATGATGATTTCGTAGAGTTTAGGAGTGTCAAAAAGCACTCAACAAGAATCTATAAGTAATGATATAGGTGATGAGATTTTTGAGGATTCTGTTGAACAACATTCGGATAATATGGAAGAACAACATTCTATCGAACAAGAAAGTGTACAAATTGATGAGCAACCTAACACATTAAATTCAATTAAATCTCGTTTGAGATCTTGGAAGTTTATAGGCCAAGAAAGTGCCCAAATTTCGTATGAACAAAATCCAAAAACTTTAAATGACGTTGAAAAATCTGAAAACAGAAATGAATGGTTAAGTGCAATGCAAAATGAATATAATTCCCTTATTAAAAACGAAACATGTGATCTAACAGACTTGCCGCCTGAAAGAAAGACTGTAGGTTGTAAATGGGTTTTCACCACTAAATATCATTCAGATGGAACAATTGATAAACGTAAAGCAAGATTAGTTGCCAAAGGGTATTCACAACAGTTTGGTGTTGATTATATGGACACGTATGCTCCGGTTGTACGACAAGGTTCTCTTAGATTGATTTATGCATTAGCTGTTGAGAATGATTTAAAACTTAGGCAAATGGATGTATCAACTGCATTTTTAAATGGAGATATTAACGAAAAAATCTATATGGACCAACCTGACGGATTTATTGATGACATGAACCATAATAAAGTTTGCAAGCTAAATAAAGCTATTTATGGGTTAAAGCAGGCTGGTCGACAATTGTTTAAAAAGATTCACAAAGTTTTAATAAATTATGGATTAACACAATCAAAATATGATCAGTGCATTTACTATAAACGTGAAAATTCAAAATTTATAATTATAGCCTTATATGTTGACGATATTGTAATCGCATACAATGATGATGACATATTTGAAATTTTGTTTAATACATTAAAGAAACATTTTGAAATTAAGGATTTACAAAAACCAAAATACTGCATTGGTTTATTTATAGAATATGGTAATGGAAACATTTCTATTTCTCAATCGGGTTATATAACTAACTTAGTAAAGAAATATGGTTTAGAGAATTGCAAATCCATAAAGATTCCAATACAAGCAAAAATAACACTGGGAAAACAACCACAAATTCCAGCAGAATCTGAAAAGGTAGAAGAAGTTAAATATCAAGAACTTATAGGATCATTATTGCATATTGCATTATACAGCAGACCTGATATCGCTTGCTGTGTGAATATGTTATCCCAATTTTCAAAAGATCCTAGGAAACAACATTGGAATTGTGCAATACAAGTAGTAAAGTATTTAAACTCAACAAAAAATACAGTATTAAGTTACAGAAAGACTGGTTTACCAGTTATAGGATATGTAGACGCCAACTGGGCTCAAGATATTAACGATCGTAAATCACAATATGGTTTTTGCTATATACTTGCAGGTGCCGCCATTAGTTGGGAGTCTAAAAAACAAAAAGTAATTGCTACATCAAGTGCAGAGGCTGAGTACGTTGCACTTAGTGAAGCTGCTAAAGAAGCTATATATTTAAGATATATAATGAATGAATTGGGATTCAAGACGGCAAATTCTACCGACCTCTACTGTGATTCTCAGAGCGCTCAACACATGGCTAAATTTGGATCACATCACTCAAGAACAAAACATATTGACTACAAATACCACTTTATTAGAGATGCTGTAGAGAGGAAAGTTGTAGACATTAAATATATTTCAACAAGTGAAATGCCTGCGGATTATCTCACGAAGCCTGTTCCAAAAAATAAACATTATCTATGTGGAGAAGCTGCGGGTCTAAAATTCAAAACAAATACAATTTGAGGAGGAGTGTTGAATTAACAAAATGTACTTGTTTATATTATACTTAAAATTGTTCTTTATATGTTTTAATGAAATATTTTGTATTTGAAATATAAATCAATATGAAAATTTTTTATTTTCAACTTACTCATTAAACTACTTTTGTATATTTTATTAGAATATCAATATTAATTGATGATTTTTAACTGTAAAAGAACTCAAAAAGTTATGATTTTAACATTGTGTGCTCATTGGAAAGAAGTACTTAGTGCTGAAAAATCCATGGTTGTCTTTTATACATCTTGTTCATTGCATTTGAAGTACTTTTCTTAAAACCATATTTATATATATATATTTTTAGTAAAAATATGGTTTTAGCTTTGTTAATAGATAATAGAAATAATTTTAAATTTGTGAAATTTTTATTTTCTTAGAAATTATAAATATTTTTCCTGCTACAAACACATTTATTCTCGCTTTTTTATATGAACTTTTGAAGTGGTGTAAAAGTTCTTTTTTGGAAACACTTTCTCGTTTTTTTTTTGCTGGGCTTGTATTTAGCATGACATTTTTTTTTTTAATAATTCATAAACCATTAGGAATCCCAGCATGCCACCAACTATACCTGCCAACGGTATAGAAAACATTTTCGCCATTAACATGTATTTTATAAAAATTTATAAAAGTACCATTTTTTTGAGATATTTATCCGCTAACTAAAAATCTTGAAATATGAAACATTTTATTGACCATATTAAAGGTAATTTGGATACCTTTAATATTAGATGTTAATAGATTTTGTATCATAATTACTTTGACAGATATTTGTAATTTTGCGTGGACAACTATGTATTTTACACATTCAAATTGCTATATTTCGCGAACCACTTGATAAAATTATCTTAATTTTTTTTGTCAGCCTTATGGCTATAATTATTGTACCAAATATTCAATTCGGAGAGGTAAGGTCCAAATTTGTAATATTTCGTGATGGTTTTAAATGGAATGACTCTATATATTAATCACTACTCAGTGCAGAATTTTATATGTAAATTATTTGCAGGTATTCATACAATTTTCATAACAAAATGAAATAATAAAGTGATTTATAATTTTTATGAGTGTATATTTTTATTTTTAAAATAAAAGAAATATTCACTTGACTATTTTCTCTAACTTTGCTTGAATTTTATAAGTATAAAATTTAATCTTTTCACTGCTGCAACTAGTAGCATTCTTTCTAAAAGATTTTCCCCAAATTGTTTAATATTTTGTGTTACAGTACTAGTGTCACAGCTCAAAAATATCACGAATCTGTAGCGATGTTGACAAAAAAAAATTTATTAATAAATATAATAATAATAATAATAATAAAATTTTGACATCGACTATAACCATTTTTGGACAAACTCGGGATAGTGTGTGTTATCGATGTCTTTTATGACATTCATTGTTATGATTATTCGAGTTTATTCACACTAAAGAAGCAAAACAAAACATATATTTTGTCGCATTTTAAGTAAACTTGTCAAACGACAAATTGTTTTGTAAATTTTTATTGTTTTTAGTTCGATACTATTCAGGACCATTTTCTCGATTATTCGGTATACAAAACTTGTACCTTGGTACATGAGAAAAGTCAGCAATAACGTATATTTTCTAGGCTAATACAAAATATTGAAAATATTTTTTGTTATTGAGGAGCTTTGATCATTATTTGCCTCAGAGTTCTTTTCAACATTGTTCTTAAATTTTCTTTAGCTTTGATTGATTTTGGAAAAATTAATAAAACATGCCATTACATGGCCTAACATATTTTGCATAGCTATTACAAGTTTCTCAACTTTTAGGACTTGGAATTAATTTCTGTTACCTTTTCTTTTTCTGAACCAAGTTTCATCTCATTTTTTAGGTCTTTGTTAAAAGCTTTTTTATTAACCTGAAATGTAATACTTTTGTCAAAATTTACCCTATCAACATTTTCTTGTATAAAAAAAAAATCACCCAAATGAAAAATAAATAAAAAATTGCCCAAAAATAAAAAAAGAAATTTTGCCCAAAAAAGGTGAAAAAATACCCAAATATTTATGAAAAATTATCCTCATCCAATGTTCTTAATGACACTTTTTGGTAAGAAAATGAATACTTCATATGATAAAATTTCTGGACAAAATCCCCCATATTCAGAATAAAAATAGTCCTAATAGTTTTAGTGAGCCATTATATTAAAAGCAAACACACTTTGTAAGAATAACTTTCTATATAATTGCTTAGTTGGGCAGCAAAATGTACTTCTCTACGACCATAGCACGGTGTTTCCAAAACTCTTTTTTTTTATAATTCTGTGAGTGGTGAACCGTTGCACGATGCCTCAGAAATTAACTTCATTGGTCAAAATCCAATGTTTTTTAACCCGATTTCCAAAATTTTAATGCCATTCAAAAATTAGATCAAAATATTGGTAAATGTGGGCGTGATATGCTGTTAAATGAAATATTTTACGTTATTTTATAATATATATATATATATATATATATATAGATCTCTTAAATTTAGTATTATAATTAATATTTTATTACGATTTTTTAGCGTATTTTACATATCTTTAGCTGTTTTTAGTTTTTTTTATCACTTGTTTATTGTACTTATTTATGATATCTAGGAACATAGTATAACGTAGTGTAAGAAAAGGATAAGAGCCAGTGGTATACGAATATAAATTCAATCAAATTTTTAAAATTTTTATAAAACATGGAGAGCTTCAGCTATAAAGAATTATGTGAAAAGTGTTTAAAAAAGAAAAAGCGGGAAGATATTCTAAGTTACGTTCAAAAAAAGTAAAATTATATTCATGCAGCACCGAAATACAATTGGACTTGGAAAATAAAATAACTGATTTCGGTAAAAACTTAACAAAGTGTTACAAAAAAGTTTGATGTAACAAACAAAGATTTTATTCTAGCTTTGAAAAATGGTTAAAGGGCGAACTTACAAACCAAAACAACCTTGGGAGACCACCAAAATCACTCGACAACTGTAGCGATAGATTTAGAAGGCGGAAACTTAAGGGTATCAATGAAGAAATCGGGTGTGAAAATATTCAAGAAACTTTGATATATCAATTTCGATTACAGAAAAAACTCACAAAAGTCGATATCATACAGATATATTCATGGTGTCATTTGTACCATCTTCTACGAAATGCAGACCAATTAAATTTGAATTTAGAAAGGAAAACTCATGATGCCATTAAAAAAGATGTCAGATGCAATTCGAATTAAAGATTGACGGCTAGACAATAAAAGTAAGCTTCTTTTCAGATCCCAAAAGAGCATCTAAAATAACAGGTGTTAATATAAATCTTATTTCAAGATGAATAAACTGATGTTAGAAAATTTAGTGATTATGCGAAGGAAACTGCATAAACATATACAACAAGTATATACATGGGCAAATATATCTGCAACAGTTAACAAAATCCTTTATCATAGAGAAGATATCATTAAGCATCATCTAGTATCACTTAGAGATCTGTCAGAGGAAGCCCAGGAAAAAAAGGAATAATAGATTTATAGATTTTATACACGCAGAGAAAAAATAAGGTTACAGCATTATCACTACAACAATATTATGTTCTCATTGTTAATTTTATTGAATTTTAATAACTCTGTGTTCATGATAACAATGTCTTTGTTCAACATTTGTCAAATTTTAATATGGTTGACTTCAAAAATTATGTTTTTAAATATTTTTACCAGAAACAAAATTTTATTAATATGAAAAAAATCATTACTTCTATAACCATTAAATATTTGCAATCTTTTTCTTGCTCTTAAACCATATTTTGTTTTTAAACTATATTAATTCCCATGACAATAAAATGTTACAAATAAATATAACACTTATCCCTTTCACAAACTTGGTGGAAAAATCCACAACTTGTTTGCTTCTAAATATATTTTGTTTTTAATGTTTGCTTTTCAACTTGTAATTCTCATTTAGTTAAGAAACATATTTTGCATTTGAACCACAAAAATAAAAAACAAAAATAACAAAAAATCTACTTCAGGTATCCTTGTAATTATCGATCACATTAATAAATTATTTGTAATCAATTATAATTTAATATATACTTCATTTAATATTACGTTTTATCTCACCAATTTTTTGAGACATGCTGCGATTTAACTCATATTATTTGGTCTATTTTAATCATCCATGTTTTTCACTATATTCAACGCTGAAGTCTGAAAATATTAAAAAATAATTATTGTTGTATATGAAATACAGTAATATACTTCTATTACCTATTATGGCTTTTCAAGCTTGAACATTTAGGCAATCTTAATGTCTCCTACGCCTTTCCTCCCTTTGGGCCTTCGGAGCTTGGCCAGAAAGGGTGCACTGTAGGATCGCATCTGGCTTAAATACTCCATCAATGAGTCTTCTTGCCAAGTGTGTTGCTCTAGATGCTGTGCCAATTGCACCGTCATATATTCTTTTGATGCAATATATATTGCATTTCAAATGTACCATCTGAAATAACAATTCGGGAGGTTTTAAAGATTTTCTTTACAAATAACTTTATTATTTAATGTTTTGAAAATTTTCACAAATAAATGACTGATAACATAACATTTGCATAAACTAAGAAGAAATACAAAAACGTTTCTGGGTTACACAAATATATTTTTTTCATATACTCACTTCTTCTCTATAAGTTTCACCATATAGTTGATAAATTTAAGATTCCACACCATCATCCTCATTTTCCCCTCCCATTTTAGGATGCTCTATGAGAGCTTGTTAATTGATATTAAATACAGCCTCATTTTAAGTTATCTGCAGCTGTTTTGATGTCATTTCATCCTATTTTTGTTGCAGACTTTCAATCTGGCGGCGTAACAATTCATTCTCGATCTGCCAAAAAAAAAAAAAAAAAACATAATATGAGCTATTTTTATACAAAATATCATTGCAATATAATAAAATTAAAAATACACATACCTTATTGGTTTCTGGTAAATTTGTTTCTAATTTGCATTCCGCAAGCACTCTTCTTATTTCCGTCTGCAAAGCGTTTTATTTATGTTTAGATCTGTGTAAAACTATACAAATTTGTTAGAAATTTATTGAATAATATTTTATTGATAATATCTTACCTGATTTTTGCATTTTTTCTCTTATTATAAATTTGATTAATATTTAAAAGCTTTCTTGTTCAATATTGTTTGTAAATAATTTGTTTGTGAACTGTGCTGTGAACATGCAAACTATTTTAAAACCGGTAGTCGGTAATAAGTACCCAGCAAAAACTTTTTAGTTTTCGGTAATGACAAGTAGTTTCTTGGTAATGAGGCGTCATTATTATTTGCCTACTCTGTATTACATTAATAAGTACTCAGTAGTATAATTGCACAGTAATACTGCAATCACGTGGATGAGTTGGCTAGAGAGCCGGATTAACAACCAGAAGGTTGTTGGTTCAACCTTATTCTGAAGCTGTTAGTTTTTTATAACAAAATGTCTAAAAAGATATTTTAAACTAAAAAGAGTTTTTGTCGCTTAGGATGCTATGTGCGAGATGGTGCAATGAGTAAGACGTTAGTCATTAAAAACGAATGGTTAGTTTGTGTCCAAGTTCGAGTCTCACTGACGGCAAAATTTTTTTGTTTTTTTTTATTTTTGTTTTCGTTTAGGCACATATTTTTGAGTACCCCTAGAGTCAAAAAATAACTACATGAATTTGTGGACAACTCGAACACAAATGACTATTTATTCAGGCAAAAAATAAGTAGTTTATTTTTGTTTCCAATTATACCTGCTAGCTTACCAGGAAAGCAAAGTTTTTGCTGGGTATTTACATGGAAAGCGACTATTTTTTAAATGTATCAATAATTTTTATTATTTTTTCTTTTTATAAATCTTTCCCTTATAAACTTTTTCATAGAAAATTTGCTACTTTTAAATATATTTCATATAGAAATTTTTCCATTAAACTATTAATTTATATGTATGTACATATATATATATATATATATGTATATATATATATATATATATATATATATATTATATATATATATATATGTATATATATTACATATATATGTATTAAAATTGTAGAGAAAAAAATTCTAAGGAAAAAATAAAAAGTAATCGAAAAACTTTATCAAATCTAAAATATTATTCATGTAAAAAATAAAAATGGATAAAGAAATGCCTTGCTCTTAGAAAAGGTTATCGGCAGAAGGGAACCATGGTCAAGAAGGGAAAAAAAACCCAAATACAAAATTTGGAAATATGATCCTTCTATATTTGTCAGTATTGAGAAATTAATTATATGTTTTTCGTGTTAAATAATCGTTGTTCCATATAACTATTTTGTTCTAGGTTCCTATAAAGACGAAAGAACGTTGAAATAGGAAAAAAGTACTATGAGAACATACAAAAAATGAGAATAAAACTGTTAAAAATCAGAGTTTAAAGAACAGTATCATAGGAAATGATAGTAAAGACCTTACACCAAATACCTCCAATGAGTGTTCATCTTCTGATGAGGAAGAATACCACAATGATGAAAATTATACAATATCAAGTGAAGAGCAAGAGGTATTTAGTTTTTCTGATGAAGAGAATAGCGTGAAATTATTTACCATTGAAGATAATAGCGAATTGTTTTTTGTTTAGCAATCTTTGTATGGTATCGATGTGAGTGATGATTATCGTACATTATGTAGTTTTGCTGACATAGATTAAGAATGTGAGTATAAAGAATCATTAATTCTCGCAAAACCTTTATACGAAAACAGTAAAATAACGGTGAATGAAACAATTAAAGTGTTATTGGATATGTTCATAATACATAATAAAACGAAATCTGCATTTAAAAAACTACATTTAATAAATAAAATGCTGCCTTCTGGACATATCATGCTCAAAACAGTGTACCAATTTTTCAAATATTTAGAAAAGAAAGCTCCACCATGTACCACTATAAAGTATTTTTACTGTAAAAATTGTAAAGTATATATGGCAGATGAGGGAACTATATGTAAATATTGTGAGGAAATAAATATTTCTTACTTTTATGAAATAGATGTCATAGAACAATTAATACGTTTATTCGAGGTAGATCGCATTTATAAATATATAACGACAATCTCATTTAGAGAAGATATGATTAGCGACATTTGTGATGGATCCGAATACCGTAGAGTTAATCATGCCAGAGGAAAATGTGATTTAACTCTTGTATTATACACTGATGGAATTTCTTTGATAAAAAATTCCACAATCCATTGTTGGCCGTTAATGTTTATTGTAGCCGAACGAAACCACAAATAAGATATAAATACATTATAATTGCTGGTGTTTGGTATGCAAAAACCTTAAAACCCACCATGAACCTTTTCCTAACGCCGTTTTACAAAAAAAAAAAAAAAAAAAATATCACAAAATAAAGTAATTTACTGGAGAGATCCATCTACAAATGAAATTAATCATTCAAATATATGTGCTCCCCTTTTTATCGCTGATGCTCCAGCAAGAGCACAAATTCAAAATATTCTTAATTTTAATGGGGAATATGGATGCAATATTTGCGAAATAAAAGCAATCGCATTAGAGAATTCTAATGGAAAAAAGAATGATAAGGGTATACCCTTACACAAAGGAATTAAAATTGCGAAATCAAATTGAAATGGAAAAGCAAGCTTACAATGTCGAAAACAATAAATATATCACACACTGCATGGGAGTCAAAGGTAAAACAATAATATCTTGTTTACCTGAGATAAACATATCCACATGTTTCCTTCCGGAATTTATGCATTAAGAACTATTAGGCGTAACAAAGCAGTTCTTAAACGCATGGTTAAATAAAAAGGGCGATTGGAGGATAAAAAAAAAATATTAAGCATATTGACAATTTTTTAATGAATATTAAACCCACCCAAGCGTTTGTCAGAATGCCGCGTTCTTTAGAATTATTTCATTTATTTAAAACATCAGAATTGTTTAATTGGCTTATTTACTACTCACTAACTACTTTGGAAAATAATATGAATGTTATATATTTTCAACATTGGATACTCTTGGTGATATCAATTTATAACCTTAGTCAACAAAATATTATTATAAGCAAACACCTTAAAGAAGCTGAAGACTTTTTAGACCTATTTGTTAGAGAAATCCCTCTACTATATGGAGAACGAGAACTAACATACAATGTCCATCAATTACAACATCTATGCTTGGTAGTTCGCCGGACCCCTGAGGATCCCTGTGGGCCACATCGGCATTTCCATTTGAAAATAAAAATGGATTAATTGCAAAAAATGTTCATGGTACCCAAAATTTAAATCAAGAAATAATAAACAACATTAAAATAGCACAAGGAGCGGATTTATGCTATGTATGAAAAACCGTATTGATTCTATGACACCTATATCTGAGATAAACATGCAAGTCCTTGGAAAGCATAAAACTTTTTACCCAAACACATCACAAATTAAAACTTTACAATCAATAGATCTATTTCCAACTGAATCCTTATTTTTTGATTGAGCAAGATTTATTAATTGTTTCATAAAAAACTATAACAAAATTTATTTATTGGTTCAAAACCTAGAGTTGACCAATAATAACTTTGTTCACATTACATCAAATAGAAAAGTTAAACATCTCATACCTTTCAAAATTTTAAACACTTTTAATGTCATAAATAGTAAAAATATTCAAAATATGTTTTCTGTAATGCAAATTGGAAATTATATTTGTAAAATTGTAAAAACTTTTAGCACAGTTTTTTGAAAAATAAAAATTTATTGATTTGTATGATTTCTTGCTGTAAAATCTAATCAAGAAAGTTCTTCATATATGAGTTCATATATGTGAAAAATATTAATCTTTTGTTTAATATATGCATGGATATATGATAATTTATTTCATGTATATGTGAATATATGATAATAAGTTTCATATATGACACATAAATAAAATATATAATCTCATATATTGTAAAATTGTTTAATATATGGACCCATATATTGGACATATTTACATGTATGACAATACACAATACACATTTCCATATATGTGTCCATATATATCTATATATATTCATACATGGACCATATATAATTATATATTAAAAATCATAAAATAAATAATTTTTGTAATAAATACATGATTTATGCTTCAATTTAAATTCATACATAGCATCTCTTTCCGTATACTTTCGGTCCGTGTCGTAGTTAAATTAAATTTCGAACTATGGTTTCGCACTGTTTGCCAGAGCCGATTACACCTCTTGTAAAAATAATTAGGGTGCAACTCTTGTTTGGGGTGGTTTCACCGTAGGATCTGCAGCGGACGAAGTAGGTTAGTTTCTTTTAATTGACCTCCATGCAGAAGCCCCAGACTTAAAATTGACCATTTCTAATATTGTTCAAAAATAATGAACGATGTTTCTTACCTTTATATAAAACAAGTATAGAAAACATAGGAATCTGGAATATTTTTGGCTGTTGATAATTTATTTTTTTTTTTATTTTTTTTTATAATTTTTATTTTTAATATTTTGTCAAATATTTTGTTATAGTTTATAAATATTATTTTTTTTATTATATTTTTCTTTTTGTAAATAAATTGACAAATACATTTTATCAAAGACACCAATTTATTCAGTACTCAAACTTTTTATACGAAATACAGTAAAAATAGACAAATTTGCTAAATAAATTTGCATAAGATAATTGAAATAAGATTATTATTTAGCTCATTTTAAAATTGTGCATCATTTTATTATCCAAAGCATAAAAGCATATTTTAGATAATATATTTAATATATACTCATTGCAACTTTTTCTGAAATCACGGTTATGCAGTTTTGGGAGTTTCCCGAAGAAAGTATCTTTTAAATATATGGATTTATATATGAATCAATATATTGAAAACATTTCCATATACGAGGGCATACTTTTATATATATGGTACCATATATATGCATATATTATCATACATGGAGCATGTATAGTAATCACCCTTATTCTGCGTTTCGATTCGGATCGTAAATTTCTCAGTTTGGCAACTTTGGTATTCTGCGTTCCCTTCCCCGTATCAATTCGATTTGTTTTTCGATTGTATGTATTTTGCGTTACGATCGTAGCTACGTTTTTTCAAGTTGTTTATTTACTAACGGAAAGTTTTTCGATTTTTGTTTCTGTAGTTAAAAAAGTGTATAATTAAATAAAATGTGAGTATAAAATGCTATAAATTTATTTTGTAATAATCTTTTTTTTTTTTTTTTTTTGTAACTTTAAAGCTTTATTAAATTTATTGCAGGTCAAAAAACACAACACCTGTGCAGTATGAAAAGCTGGAGAGTTTAATGGTAACGAAGGATGATATTGCGTCTGGATATCATAAGCGTCCCAAGGAAGAAGTACAGGCATTCTGGGAAGAAGTTGCAAACGCACTTAACGCAATAGGGCCATCAATAAAAAATGAAGCTGCATGGAAGAAAGTATGCCATTTTAATAATGCGTTGCATATGTATGCCTATTAAAAATATTTTTTAAGGTGTGGATTGACTGGAAAAGTTGTAGAAAATGAAAATTTCGCTCCGGCGCTTCAAGATTCCTCACACTGGAATAGTTTGGCCACAAATACTGTTTGCTTATAATCTGGCTATTTTCTTCCATTTCGCACTTAACTGCTGAGTTTATTTAATTATAGTTACCACAATATTTAGTTTTTATATATGTATTTATCACTATTTATTCATAAAATTTTACTTTTTATAGTTTAACAATTACAATGTTTACAACTTTTTTTATTTTGTATGTTTCTATTTCATACATTTCATAACAAAGCAGCTGGTTTAAACATGCTCTTCTGAATGCGGGAACGTAATTGAAACGCAGAATGAGCCATATATATATATATATATATATATAACAAATAGAATACATTTTCAGAAACGATAGTGAGTTTAAAATCGTTTGTATGCGTCTTTTATCTGACGAAGGATAAATGTGAATTAATAATAATGATTGGATATTTGAACTAACAAAGAATATATGACAGATACAAAATTTATCTAGTTACTCTTGAAACCAACTTTTTAGCAAAAGTTTGTCAATTTGCAATAGTTCACTTTTTGCACCTAATGATGAAAGATATATTCTTCATTAGACTTCTTTCGAAGTCGAACAGTAATCAGCTAACATTTTGGGATGGCACTTTCCTTAATACCATTTTTCTGTGTATGTATTGACGGAAAGGCCTAAAATATTATTTAGCAAAGACTATAAAATTTTCAGGAAAATCTAAGTTGAATACAAAAAGTGCAACATATTTTATCTCATATTCTTGAAGTTCCATATTTGAAGTACAGTGTTCAAGATTTGGATTGGAAATACAACATTTCAAAAAATATTTTTCAGTCATGAAGTTGAGGAACAAGTAAATCTCTTCGCTATTGTGGTATAATTCTTAGACCATTAGATATATATATATATATATATATATATATATATATCTAATGATCTATATATTGTTTAATTATATGTAAAACTAGAATCATATTATGAAAAAACAAATCATAAAATCGGACACAATATGACAAAATGGAATCATAATAAATTTTATTTATAATCATTTCTATTTTTCGCTGTGATCATATGTTCCAATCATAATATGTTGCTCTTAGATGATGACACCATAACTAAATTTTTTCTCTGCGTGTAGAGAGCACAATACTAGAAAAATATCATGAAGTTCTACAAATAAAGATCTATTTATTATATTACTGGCAGTGTCAGATCCGCTCATCTCTAGGATTCTAAGTCAATGGAAAGTAGAACAACGGCTCTTAAATGAAGAACCAACAGGGCTGCTAGAGAACAGAAATAATATGGAACTAAATATGGAATATTTGGAGGCTATTTTCCTGCCGAATGAATAATAACTATAATTTTCTTTTGTTGTTATTTAAATAAAAAACAAAACAAAAATTAAAAACACCGTCATCTTTTTTATCCAAAAACCTGTTCTAGAATTGATAAACTGGGAACCTGTTCATAAAATTATCCTGGGTCTTATTAAAATGTTTTTTTTTCTGTTTTTATCTCCTTATAACTTTTTTTTATAAGAAAAGCTGATTCAAAAAACAAGAATTCCGCATTTTAATACTAAATGCTATAAAAAAATTAAAAGTTGAATTTCAGCGTTAAATTTTTCAACAACTGCTGAACCGACTTTAATGAAATTAAAAATTCAAGAAAATATCTCTTCATCAAAGAAAAAATTTTAAAATATATAATGATCTAAGAATTATACCACAATAGCGAAGAGATTTACTTGTTCCTCAACTTCATGACTGAAAAATATTTTTTGAAATGTTGTATTTCCAATCCAAATCTTGAACACTGTACTTCAAATATGGAACTTCAAGAATATGAGATAAAATATGTTGCACTTTTTGTATTCAACTTAGATTTTCCTGAAAATTTGATGGTCTTTGCTAAATTATATTTTAGGCCTTTCCGTCAATACATACACAGAAAAATGTTATTAAGGAAAGTGCCATCCCAAAATGTTAGCTGATTACTGTTCGACTTGGAAAGAAATCTAATGAAGAATATATCTTTCATCATTAGATGCAAAAAATGAACTATTGTAAATTGATAAACTTTTGCTAAAAAGTTGGTTTTAAGAGTAACTAGATAAATTTTGTGTCTGTCATATATTCTTTGTTAGTTCAGTTATCCAATCATTATTATTAATTCACATTTATCCTTCGTCAGAAGGATAAAAACGAATTAATAATAAAATACAAACGATTTTAATGTAGTGCTTACTTTGATTTTATTTTATATTTATATTTTTTGTATTTTGGAAAAAAAAAAGAGACTACGGTTATTTATTTATTTTTTATTATAAATATGAAAATATTAATGTATATTATAAGCCGAATATATCGCTCTACTTTGATTTGATTTGTTCCTTTCCTTTTAAAAACTGCGTAGGTAAAACTTAAAACTTTTTTTGAGTCGAAAACGCTTTAAAATTTGCAGAACATGGATGCATAAAAAAAAAAATAATAATTTCTCGAATCACACTTCTCTTTCTGATCTTTAGCAATTGCATGGATGACAAACTGTTATGCCAAAAAGATTAAAATAAAACAAAAATAGTTTAATTCTTTTCAAACATATTTGAATTTATTGTTTCGATAATTCATTCAAAATGGGCGTTTGGTGGCAAGTTGTATGCTAATAAGTTCGAGTTCCTTACACTCGATTTGGCTTAAATATTTACTATGCATTTATTTCAGTAGATTATATTTAATATTAACATTTAAACATTAGGTTTTTTAATTAAAATTATTATAAATATTTAAATTTTATTTGAATTTGGTATCTTTTTTGTTATATTTTTTGTTTGTTTTTTTTTTTCCTTGTTTTAATACTATTTACATAACCCTTCGTATATATACATGAACTGATAAAAAATCATTTAGGTTTTTACAGTCTAGTCTTATAAGTTTTCATAATTTTCTATCCCTTTGTTTACCAATACAAAAATACAACTCTAAAGTGGATTTTTTGTATTGGTACTTGGATTATATTTGGTATAGTAGAATTTATATATATGATCCGTTTATTTTGAAAGTGGCCTAAGTCCATCCAAAAACAATGGTGAAGTTAAGTATGAAAATATTTAAATTTTTACATAATTATTTGACTCTTGTTTCATTTTTCCTTTTATACGAGTATTAAAACTTGCTAAGATTTTTGAATGAATAAAGAAAACAAACTTAAATTAGGATAAAACTATTACGTAAAAATGTAACTATTTGATTCGAGTATGACTAACTCGTTTTTTCTTGATGAAGGGACTTATGCCACTTATATATATATATATATATATATGTGTGTGTGTGTGTGTGTGTGTGTGCGTGTGTTTTATTAATTTTAATTTTTAAAAAAAGGGTAACAATTATTCCAAATCTTAACATCAGCTATTGGTGTGATATCATTAATTTTTTTTAACTTTGTATATAAATTGTCATTGAAGGTTTTTTTTTTTTTTTTTTTTTTTTTTTTTTTTTGATGGAGTTCATTAAGTAATAGTAGTATTCACGTCAACTATCATAAAACCCCTTTAAATTATATAAAAACTATTATATTTCCATTAATTTCAAATAAATATTATTCTCTTATATGCATTCTTGTAATTAATCGGAAATAATAGATTCACACTTTTGTGTAAGAGTAACCTGGAACATGTAGATAGATAGGTACTCATATATATACATATGTACATTAGTGAGGGTATAACTTTTTGCAATTTTTGCTAATATCAAAATTTACATGGCATAGTCGTATATATTATTTTCGCGATCTTAAAAAAGTTTCTATACCAAACGCGTTGAATTTTTCAACTTTAGAATTTGCACATTCTTGGTATCCTGTATTTTTTTTTTTTTTTTTTTTTTTTTTAAGTTATACCCTTAATGTACATAGAAATGTATGTACATATATATATACGGTTTTATCAACATGTACATAGTTTTTATTGAGTATTTTAGCACTGTGTAACAACAGTGTTATAAGTATGTAAGTAATTTCTTTATAATTGCTTGAGAATTTATTGTTCATATTATTTAGTATTATTACAAATATATACTATATAGTATATTGTTTATTTGAGTACTTAAATTGTTGCCTACAATACTTTATTATAATAAAGATCAGAGTAAGAGTTTTTAACTCTGTTTGAAAGAATGCTTTTCATTAATTTCTTGTTTTAATGTTAATATTTGTTTTAAGGTTTTGGAAATGGATGACGTGAATTGCTATATATACTTATATTAATTTATATAAATAAATAGATAAATATTAACTTATAAATTATTATACTAAATACAAATCGTTGAAGTTTATCAAATTAAAATTTTACGATTTATTTATTTATTTATGTTAATGCAAATGATACTATACACATCAACATACATTTGTGGAGGTTGCCAATGACCTAGTGTCTTTAAAAGTAATGCTAAGTCACCACCCATTACCAAACAGAAGGAAATCAATTGTTAAGGTTTACAAATAGACAATTTAGTGTAGCAAGTTCAAAATTTTAAACTGATGTGTCTATGCAATATGTGGTATCGAATGATTTAGTCATTTGTAAAAGTTGTAAATGCCTGTAGATGTTTTATTTTCCATATGTATTTACACTGCAACATCATTTCTTATTTTATGATTTCAGAATCATGGCTTAAAAATACATACATATTTATTAATAAAATTTTTTTTCTTTTTTTTTTATATGATATGTAGTAATTAATGCAGACATTTTATTCAATTTATCGGAAGGCACGAAATAATAGAATAATTTAATATCATATATATTAAAATAAGTTAGAGTATTATATTTTATTCCGCCGAAACATATATGTACATATATACATTAGAGTAGCCTGAGAAACTGCTTCTTTTCGATTTCAATGTAGGAAGACCTATCAAACAAATCGTATGATTGATCTGATTAATATTGATAAAAAATATTATTTGTTTATATTTTTTGCAAAAAAATATCGAAATGTTATTCCTATGATGTCCTAAAAATAAAAAGACTTCTTTTGGGAAAGACTTTTGTATTATTTATTTATTTTTTAACGAGTTCAGAATTGCGAAAATTTACTTAAGATTTTCAGTTGAAAAGCGTCTATAGCGCGAATTATGGATTTTCAAATTGGTTACTTTTAAAAATATTTTAATTAGATATAAAATTTTTGTTAAGGAGTATGTTAAATTTAACTGCATATACTCAGTAAATACTGTAAATATTGATGGGATTTTTTGGTATGAATAATAAAGGCATCCAAATTGTTTTATGATAATAAACAATTGGATGCCTTTATTAGTTCTAGTCCATTAAATATATATATATATATATATATATATATATATATATATATATATATTTAATTTAAAAAGTTCCATCGATTTCGAATTGAAAAATACAATTGGTATATAAAGAAAATTTGAAAAAAATATACGATACCTAATATTAGCAATTTGTTAAAAACTAATTTAAAATTTTAAGATAATGGCTAAAAATTTCTTATGCAAATAGTATATTAAGATGGGCATAGTTATATCCTGCCAAAATAAGTTCTAATTTCAAAAGAAAATATATATAATTTTTAGTATGGGAGTGGCAGTGAATTTACCCGCCCATTTTTAGTAGGAATGTTTACGCCCTTATCTACTAATGGAATATAAAATTTCCAATATCTTCAAAACTGGATTTTTGTCGTTCAAAAACTACCAATTGTGACACTGTGCGCTGTTAGGGAATTGAAGATGAATTTTAAACGTTGTTTGGATATATTTTCCATATTTCCGTAGCTCATCAATACGCATCGTTTGAGGGGTCTTTATACATTTCATTAAGGGACACTAATATGTATATAATCTTTACCCTTATCGTAGTTTTTTCTAAATGGTACTTTCCTTGAAAAATTTTTTATTTTTTATATACTTTTAAGCTGCTCTAAAAAAAAAAAAAAAAAAAAATACATACATATGTATTTTTGAAATATGAGTAAAAAAAATGTGTTTTGTTTTCAACTGGTTGTATGAGCAATTAATAAACGGCACAATTATGGCAAAAAGATATTGATAGTTTTTGATTCCTTTTTATCTCATATGTGCTATTTATAAGTTTATTCGATTATTCTATAAACTGTTTTTAGGAAATTTATCAAATACATGTTTTAGTATATTGGTTTAACAAGACGCAGACGAAGCATAGGGGAATGTTATTATCATAATAAAGCAAACTTCATTTTCTATGGATGGCTTAATTTTTATTTTTTATTTTTTATTTTTTTTTTTCGTGATCTACAATATGCTACAATATGTAACATAAAATGAGATCGATTAAACGAATGTAAAAATTGAATTTGTTATTGAATAAGTGGCTGGTTATTCGGTATTTGTAATGCATTTTAATGTGTTGTATAGTTATCATTGCACGTTTATCTTTCGCTTATGTATAAATATAAATAAATATAATTAACTATGTTTAATATAAATAGATGCTATTTTTTACAATTTTTATATAATTATATGTATAGTAGTATTTACATATGTATGTTTGTGTAAATGATAGAAGTCTTGTTGGTGCAACAGAAGTATTAGTTTTTTTGTTTTTTTTTATTTGTTTTTTTTTTTTGTTTTTTTTTGTTAATTAAAACAATTCGTTTTTTTTTATTTCAAGTTTCTTTTTGGTGGTAGAGAAGGAGGAGGAGAATTTTCGTAGTTGATGTAAAAATCACTAGACGAGAAAAATATCTGAAGTCTCAGATTTTGTACATGCACTGCCGGTAGGTGAAGCCGCCGATGCTAATGAGTTTGCTCTAGTAGCTGCTAATGGAGAACGCATATCTTGACTGAGAGCTGTAGTGTTAACAGACTGGTTTTGTACACCCTCATAATAGTAAGAATCTGTAAATTAGTTAAATAATATATATATATATATATATATATATATATATATATACATATATATGTGAATAGAAATGTTACGAATATCAGAAAATATTTGAATACAATTAGATTTTTATAAAATTTTCTTTACTTAATTATTTACTTACTTAAAATACCGCCGCCTGATCCATAACTATATGAACCATATGCACTACCATATTGGGAATATGTTGGGCTATAGGTATAGTCAGATGTGGGAACAACAGATCCACAAGCTGAATAATAATAATAATAATAATAAAAAAGAGAAAAAATAAATAAAACTTAATATCATTAAATATTTTGAGTAGAAGATTTATGTTGCACATACATATGAATTGCATATAGTATGTACAGTATGTGCAATATGTGTTGTGGAAATTTTTAGTTAAATGCTAAATTCGGTGCGTTTGATATATGTAAACTATTTCGTTGATGGACCGAAGTATAGATTTAGAGAAATAGATAAAGAAGTGAGTGCATTTGAGATATAATATACTATAAAATAAGGGTGCAGGTTTCTAGAGATACCAAATTATATATACGTGTATGTATGTGAAGAAAACTATTTATCATTTATTGGTGGCGAGAACAATCGTCAAGTTTAATAGAGTTTAAACAATTTTTAGATTACGGTGCTCCATAACTTGCCTGAAGTATAGTGGCTGAAACTAGGCAACATTGTTGTAGTAGTTGTCGCATAACCGGTCATATCAGTAGTACTGGTAGTAGATGCGAATGGTGGTATATTAGCGTTATTTGTATTTGTGACATTACTAGCTGCCATTAATATGAGTGAGGTAGTAGTAGGATTTGTAGAATTTTGAGTCTGAGTTTGATCTTGATGTGATGATTCAAGATGCTGTAGCTCAGGCTGAATACTATTGCTATGATTCTGAGATCTATTGCTTAGATTATTATTATTATTATTACTGTTATTATTAGTATTATTGAGGTTTTGTGTGGTTTCTGACACCGTCAAAGCTGCCGTCGTCGTTACTGCGCTACTATTAATTGAGGTCGCTGTAGTCGCATGACTTGGATTTGTTCCACGTGAATGTTGTTGGTTACGTCGCAAAACAGTCGGCACAACCGTCGTAAATTTACCATCATCCGTATCCAGAATGGTCAAAGAAATTTCAGCCGTGGCTGCCGAATCTACATCTACGTTTTCACCAACATTTGTCGTTTGTGTTTGATGTGGTTCTATCGTATTGGTATTATCAATGTGACCAAGTGCTGTATAATTGGTATTTTCAAGCGCAATAGCTATATATATATATATATATATATATATATATATATATATATATATATGTTTACAATTTTCGCAAAATAACAATTGAACATAAAAAATGGAACCAAAACAAGCAATGAAATAAAAGAAATAAATTATAAAACAAAATTAAAATTAAAATTAAAGAAATCAAATTATAATAAGCAAACTATTTTTATAAGTAATTTATACATAATGAAGACATAATAAGACTTTTAAAAAAGAGGAAATGTAAATATTTATACCTCTAATGGACTAGAATAAAAAACAAATGGTTTCGAAATATAAAAAGAATTATTTTTCACAATCCAAGTAGTTGTGTGTTTTTTATATTTAAAAGGAGACATTATAATTATTTTATACATTTTTAAATAAAATCTAATTACATTAAAAGGATGTAAAATCAAGTTGGTGAGAATTTTTGTCATTTAATTAGTAAAACTTTTTCATTGAAATCATCGCCTAAATTTATGTAAGAATATATGATTTTTTCCTGTTCTACTTAATTGAATATCAAAAGAGTTCTTCAACAGGATTTTAGTGTTTAAATGTAAAAAATAAAGTTTACGTTATATAATGCATATTATAAATGTTTAATCAATTCATTCAAATTGAAATTTTATTGGTCGGGAATTTAAATGTTAAAGTAATTTTTCTCAAAATTACTTTAAAACCGTGGAATGCTATCCGATTTAAATATAACAATAGAGATAGATAAGTTCATGTAATACTAATATGCATTATAATTCTTTTATTGAAATTGTCTTAGCTAGGGGAAATTTTAAATTAGTTTTTTTTTCATTGTTCTTTTATATTATTTTAAATTTGACTTTAGTTCCTTTTTATGTAAATTATTAACGATTTAAGTGGCGAAAAATCTTATTTATTATAAGACATATAAACAAATTTTGGCACATTAAAACGTATTTTTGATTTTTGCCTATGAGACAAAGCACTGTGCGTTAAGTATAGAAATACTAAGCTTCTTCCAGAAGAGTATCCCCTTTTAACATGGCGTAATAACTTTTCGCTAGGAAAAAATCATATTTTAATGATTTTCGTAATAGAAAATGTTTACAGAGGCACATTCAACCGAATAAATATGCATAATAGACTGTACCAAAATTTATGAACTTTTGAATTTTGACCGAAACTCTTTCTAAAATTGTCCTTTGTGTTGAAAAAAGATATTGTATGAAATCGGATGTAGTAACCCCATGCCGCATCATACCTGAAGTTTGTGGGGTGCATATATAAGGAAAAAATGTGTTCTTTTTACATTTTTTTAGAAAAAACTTACCTATTAAATCGTCATTTACACATAATTACCTATCAAACAAGATATAAAATGAAAAAATCGGTTAAAAAATTTTAAAGTTATTGCGAATTTCCCAGACCGCAGATGTTTTAGACCAAAAATTAAAATTTTTTGAGAATTGTTAAAATGAAATGTTACTTTTAATCAAATTTTAATCACAAGTTTTTGTTACTGCAGGATAATTCAATACCCTTTCAATGCTTGTTTAAAAATGTGGTTTTTCTTAAGGCTGTTTCAAAATTGCAATTTATTTTTTTTTTTTTTTTTTGTTTTAAATTAAAAAAAAAATGTTCAAACGAAACTATTTAGTTTTATAGACAACAGGAAAAATATTAAAAAAGTAGTAGGTTAATAACTTGTTTGAATAAGCCATACATACCTGCGATTTGAATTCTCAATTTTTAAACTCTTGACAACAGATGTGAAAGGTATATATATATATAAGTCTATCATTCCGTTTGTAATTTCTACAATATTCATCTGTTGTATATATCATATACTATATATTTCTTCATCCTTATTGATAGGGAAGTCGATATAAGGATGTCCGTCTGTCTGTTGAAAGCACTTTTTAGAAAGCTCCAGATATCAGATATATATGTTTTATACATCAAATTATAGGGAATATTCCTTAGAATGACACTAGTAAAAATCAACAAAATTGGTCCATTAATGGCCGAGAAATCGAAAAAAACCGAAAAGGCTTCTAAAAACGTATTTGCGACTTCGTTTTTGCACAAAAAAAAACGGAATATTTTTTGGAATGTTTAAAGAAATGAAAAAGAACGGTTTATTAGTAACTGAGATATCGGTCAAAACGCATTTTTGGAGTTTGTGAAGCTTCTATATAAGCTTCAGAATTCGTTTATATATAAATCTGTTGCAAATATTTTTTTTAAATTTCGGTTTTTTGAATTAACTATATTGGTCCATAAACAATCTAGTTATAGGCAAAAATCTGAAAAAAAATATTAAAAATATGCACACACAACCATGTACAAAAAGCATTGCAATGACTTTCAGTGTTGTTGTTTTTTGTATAAGCAAGCAGTAGTTGTTGTTTTTTTGTTTTTTTTTTTTTTTTTTTTTTTTTGTATAAGCATGTATTTACATACAAACATACAGTATGTCAAGAAATTGTTTTTTCATTGAAAAAGAACATGATACTGATATATAATTTTCAGGTAATGTAATATTTTTTAATACGGATATGTCAACTGATACATTTATTAATATATAACACAAAGAAAAATAACATAAAGATTTTAACTACTAAAAAGAGAGCAAAAACTAAAGTAATAGAAAAATTTTCGTTTCAAGAATTTTTTTTTTACAATTGTAAAATGGCTAAAGAAAATTAGAAAACTGCGTTATTTAAAACTTAATATGGCAACAGCTGGCTTGTATAATTGCTTAGGCAAGTTTGTTCATCAAATAAGTTAATAAATTAATGTCATATTCAATTGGAATTTTCCAATTGAAATATTCCACCAATATTGCGTTTTTAGTTAATTATGATTTTGTAATACCTCTCATCCACTTTCTTCTTCATATATGAGCACAAAATTAATTTAGGATTCAAGTTTGGACTCTTTTCTTAGATATTCAGCCCTTTTTGCAATTAAACAATAGCCAAATGATCACCCTTTGCTCCTAAGTGCATGGAGTCATTATTTCAACATAACTTGAATTTTGGCTTGTTGCCTTCGTAATCTCAGATTTATTACCACTTTTTATTAAACGAGCTTTTAAAGCCTTCAAATATTGTTGCGTATCTATGCTATTTTATAAAAATACTAAATTTTTATTCGTTCAGTGTTTTTCCTATTTTTTCTTGAAAGACAAAAATGACATATTCTTACTGGAGTCCTTTAACAAGAGCCCTGGTGGATATTTGGAATGTTTTCCTTATTTTTATAAGTTCAACTCTGCCGAATATTTTATGCATACAGCAACTACTTAGATTTAAGCTAAAAGTTTCGTCACTTTTGGAGAGATTTAATATGATATTAGGTATTTGCCTTAATATGGAATACATTTATGCAACATCGTTTACACTTTTTCCGATTTGGATGTTATAATAATCCTTAGCAGTTCTTTCACTAGACAGTCTTAATATATAATTTGGGTATCATTTGTGATATATATTATAGACTAGAATATATTACACTGAAGCATGGAAGGCTATAAACATTTCAAAATTCCAAAAATTGTTTCAAATAGCAACAAAAACGCATATGTAAGAACAATTTTTGACAGGTAGTTTAAAGTGTATTTGTAGTTTTTGTTGTTTTTAAAGAAATATACTTAAAACAAATTGTAACGAATTTTGCAAAATAAACTTAAAATAATCATTTTTTGTCCATTGTAAAAACAATTTTTTGATATACAGTATATATATAAATTTGTATAGCTATCACGGTTGTTGTTGTTGTTGTTTTTTAAGGAAACAACGCTTGCTATGATATTTTGTTTTTGTAATTTGAAAAAAAATTTTGGATTATTTTTATAAGTATAAATGTAAACTTTAAGGCGTAAATTTTATTATTTGTCGGTAAGGTGGTGAAGGGTAAAAAAGATTCGGCACAGCCGAATATAACGCTCTATCTTGTTTTTTGAACTGTTATTCAGTCTAAACAAAATTATTAAACCATAAGATAAACTATATCTCATAACGTACATTCTGAAATTTTTAACAAAAATGAGCAAGAGTAACCTTTAAAATATGAAAGTCAAAATTATAAATTTTTTAAAATTATTAAGCAAAATCTCAATTTCGATGCAATAATTTTTGTGATGAATTCTGAGGTAACTAGCACTTCATTTGTCCATGTTATTAATTAATAAATTTTACTTTGCACATATTTAAAAACAAGGGTGTTAAAAAAATGCTGACCCCAAGCTCATTTAAAGGTTAAATTTGTCTTTTTTATTGTTACATTAATGAAAGCCTTTAAGTTGTATTTCCATAAAATTTCATTGTTTTCCTTAAAAATTTTAAATATTTATAATTTTCACCTTTGGTCTTCTTGTTTTAAAGGTTATCATTGTCTAATTTTGTAAAAAAAAAAAAAAATTCTGAGTGTATTTGCTGATACATGTTTTGTTTTACTATGTAATAATTTTATATAGTCTGAATATCAGTCCAAAAAAAAAAAAAAAAAAAAAAAAAAAAGTTAACTATATCTAAAAAACTGAAAAAAATGCTTATTTGCCGAAAATGACTGAATTCAAATCGCACGTACGGCTTATTCATACAAGTTATAAACCTAATTATTTTTTTAATATTAATTTCCTGTAGTGTTGGCATTTTTTTAAACAAACATTTGACTTATCCTGCAGAAAAAAAAAAATATTTTTCTGTAATTATGTTAAAAATTTAATTAAAAATAGCATTTTATTTTAACAATTATCAAAAAATTAAAATTTTTTTGTACACCTCTTACACAAGAGATCTAAAACATGTAATTGGTCTGGGGAATTCGTAATAACTTTAATATTTTTCAATAGATTTTTTGTTTTTATATCTTAATTGATAGATAATTATGTATCGATTGCTATTCTTTAACATTTAATTACAAAACAAAATACTTAATAGCTAAATATTATTTCTTAAAACTGTAAAAAAAGTAAAATTTGTCCTATAAATGCATCCTAATAACTTCAGGTCCGATGCGACACGGGTTAACGATATCCGATTTCACTTATATTTCACACAATATCTTTTTTCAATACAAAGAACAATTTTAGGGGAAGTTACGGTCAAAACTCAAAAGTTTCCATAAAAATTAATATACACAAAGTTCATTAAACCATTTATAGATTTCAATTTCCAGTTTCGCGAAAATACGAAAACTCGCGATTTTATTTCACTTTTTTACTTTCACAAAAACCAAACAAATTTCAAAAGTATGTAATTTTAAATAGAAATATCTTTGGGAAAACTTTGTGAATTTGAATTATTTAAACGGCGTTTTTGCTTTTGTCGGCTTTAATACAAAAATTTCCAAAATAAAAAAGGTTTCTTAAAAATGCATTTTAATGCAATTGCATTTCTTTTGAAATGCATTTCTCATTAGATACGCTGTTTAAAATCCTTTATTTCTTTACATATTTGGGAGGTATGGAATCTTTATATTAAAATTAAAATCTCAAAATTTTAAGACGCCAAAATCTTCCATGCATAATAGTTAATTAAAAAATAAAGAAAAAAATCATCTTACAAAATTTTTCATATATAATTAATGTTTTTTTTTTTTTTTTTGAAAAAATTATTTTAATTTGTATAAAAGTTAACAAAATGAAGTATGCAACTTTAATATCTCCTTGGACTTGTTGACGAATTTCTGTAATTAAAAAAGCATATAAAATGCTATTTTCCTCTTTTTGATTAGTTCAGTCAACTAAATCTCCAAAATAACGTATCCGTTAAAAAATATTTGCAAAATACAAATGCAATTTATAGATGCATTGAATTCCGCAAAGCCTTCCCAAAAAAATATTGTTGTTTAAAGTTGTATACTTTTAAGATTTTTAGAAAGTGAAACTGAAATCGATATAAATATCCGTGGACTAATATTTGGGTGTTCTTTCATGGAACTGGCGATATATATTTGTGTTAGCATTAAAAACTTAGTAACTAAAATTTTACGAAAAAAAAGTTTAATGTGTAAAACCTTGTTATCTGCTTACCTGTATAATATGGGGACATAGCTTGGTCATGCAGGCTAGAGCCTACCTTCATGTCTTGCATACTGACAGGAACTAAGGGCGTTAATGTACTAGAACCGCCTAACATCACAGAACGAATCATAAAATAAAATTAATAAATAAACAAAAATGAAGCAAATAAGAACACAAAAACATAGAAAAAGAAAAATCAAATTATAAACCATATACGAAAACACTTTATGTTGACAACCAACCATTCTTTTCTCTCCACCAATACTACCACAATACTTTTACGCAGAAATCCTTCCAATATTTTGAAGATATTATTTTTGCCTATCATCTATATGCCACCTCAGAGTGGCATCTATTTATCGAAAGAGTATTCGATATTTACAAAAACAAAATTTTATATTTTCATATTATCTTTATTATGTTGTCACTATTGGAAGATTAAGTTAATTCAAATTTAATAACAAAAAAAAAAACACACACACACATAAATGTGACTTTAATTTTTTGATTGACCGATTTAGTCAGCAAGTAGATAAAAAAAAAAGTAAATCTTATTTTAATTTTTCTGAGTGCCAAAATGTATATCAAAGTTGGAGTCTTTTATATTAGTAATTAGTAATAACTGATTTATAAATTTCCACTTTAATTTTTCTCTTATGTATATCGAAAAATTATTAAAAACATTATTGTCTCCTAGACTACTTTAAAACAGAAAATCTCTTCTTCGAGTTTTCTAGATATCTCGATCAATTTGATTTTCTGTGAAACTCACTCACTTAAGCGATCATCTGACTGAACACAGTTGTAGAGAGAACATAGCTTTCAAGAATTTGTGGAAGTTGACAAGCTTTATCATCTAAACTCTGGTTATAAACTTACCTATAGATGCACCTATGGATGGAGTATACAAAGAGCCCTGTGTCTGGGATATAGTAGTAATGCTGTCATACAGCATGCTGTCATTAGTTGCTGTTGCCACCGCTGTCGGAAATCCATTGTGACTATCATAGTATGCTGCTACGCTCCCGCCATTTGTTGTGAGTGTACCTAACTCTGATAAAAGTTTATGTTCATCTTTTATACACCATTTGCCGGACCAGATCTATATCAAGAAGGGAAAAAATGTATATATACATATACAAACATATGTATGCATGCATAATAATTTAATTTTGGAATCCTAGGTCTAATTTAAATAGAAATATAAAATAATGTGATACATTTAAAAAATTGGACACAAATTAACTTATATATTTTAACTTATATTTAGATTTATAATTAAATTTATATAAAACTTATGCTCAAACTAATTTAATTCAAAGAATTTAATTTGAATAAAATTTCGTTAACACAATTAAACTCAATATTTATTGGATCAACTATACGTAAAAGGTTTAATAAAAACTTTATTGTCATTTAATTTAAGATGTCAACTAAAACTTATTATTTAGGCATATGTACATATGTAACTAAATATTAAAAAGGTTACTTACATTTGAGTAAATTTGATCCCCGCTATAAGATGGACGTTGTCGTTTTACATCTTCCTCGGCATGCATGTTAATATCGCGATTTTCATCGGAAATTAAAAGAACTAGAATAAAGACAAATTTAATTTTTTTTATCATTTGGAATGAAAATGTTTTGGTAAATAATTAATTAACTGACAACTTTGTCTTAATTCTGGCTACACTAGAGAAAATTTTGATAAAAAAAAAATTGTAGTCTGGACCCGTTGTCAAAACAAAATTATCCGCACTTGAGCTCTAGTCACTATTGCATTTTAATTGTTATTTTTGCTTTTTGTATGATTTATTATGACATAAGTTATGATAAATATTTCTCAGGCATAGATACCATGTACGGGCACACATGTAAGGACATACTAATTTCACTTGTGGTTTAGAAGTAAACGATTTATTAAAAAAAAAAAAAACAAAACAAAAAAATAATAATAAAAAATATTTTGTAAAAATAATAACTGTAATTCAATTAGTTTTTGTTCTTTTTTTTTAATATTTTATTTTATATTTTTCTTTTATTCAACTATGCAGAGGATGAAGTCATTTGGTAATCGTATGTTCATTGTATGAATGTCCTGTTCGCTGTTTAGAGGCACGTGTCACTTAAGTGGATTTTGAAATAAATATCAACAAGCGGATAGAGTAGTAACAAACAAAATGACTAAAAGACTCTATCACGTGTCCTTGTGATAAAAAAAAATGAATTAAATAATCATAATCATAATGGCAAAATCAACAAACAACCCTTTGGTTGAGGAAAGGATCTATTTTCAATCAATTGTACTAAAGAAAAACAGCAAACAAATATAATAAAATCAAATATATGTATATGACGAAATTTAATAGATTGAAAATTAAAACATTAAAATACATTAATTGAAACATAAAAAAAAAAATTCCTGTTGGTTTATTAGGCGGCAATTTGACAACAAGAGACCGAATACAATTTATATTTTGTAGGGTCAATTATATCTAAAGTGAATAATTACCCTGAACATTTTATGAACATTTTAATCGGACATAATCATCATTTAGAATAGAAGTTAGAAAATGTTAAAAAATATTCTTTTTAAATGAACGAAATTAAATTTTTATTAAAATTCAAAGTTTTAACTAAGTAAATGATATTAAAAAATAAATAATATTAAAAAATATTAAATAAACAGACTTTTTCTCAAAAACTAATATTTAGCAAAAAAAATAAAATTCTCGAAAAAGTTTTTCATCAAAAAAATTATTTACAATTATGACTTTTCAAAAAAAATAAAATAAAATATCATCGGGATGTTAACTTGTCAAATTTTAGTCAATTGTTAAGCATAATCAGATATAAAATGACATTGTTTTCACACAAACTAATAATTTTGTCTACAATTGAGCTCTAACTTTGAGTTAAAATTTGATTAGTTAACGGCCACAATGTCATATTATGACGTTTGTATGCTATTTTAATTTTCAAGAAAATTCGTTTTTTTTTTCTTTTGTCTTATTTTAATTTACGACATCAATTCAGTTACGTTCACAACTAAATTGCACACTATATTTAAAAATTAATAAGTTATTTTATCATAATTATTTCTTAAACCAAACGAATTATATATTAGTTTACTTAACTGTCAAAATATTTTTGAGAGGTTAACGGTTTGCAATTGTATTGGTTTTTACAAAGTTTATTTTGCTAAACAAACTCTTTAAAGATCGCATTAGTTACCATCGTTAAAAACACCAAATTTTAGTTGCAGTTTTAATTTTTAGAAAAAAAAAACTGATATTTTCATAATACAAAACTACAAATTAAAGAGAAAAAAAAAATGTGCAAAAACTGCTAAAATATGCCAAAAATAATTCGAAAAGTGCTAGAAAAAGTACCAGGTACTAGATTCATTTTTTTCCATACTAAATGAGTTTAAAAAGTGGCAACACTGATCGTAGTACACCTATCTTTATGATAAATAATTAAAAACCGCCATTTTTAACTTTTCAATAACTTAGGAGGGAGGAACATTTTTCGAATTTTGGACGTTTTTTTTTTGCCACTAACTTGCGAATAACTTCTAAAGTATTGAGCGGATAAGAAAGGAATGTTAATGTAACTTGAAGATAATTCGGCATCTATTGGAGTTTTATTTACCTAAAATGGACAAATCGTTCTCTAGTTATACTAGTGTGACCGCCTAATAAGGGGATCATATTAGTCAAGTTAACTTTTTTTATTAAAGTAGAATTTCTTTGTCGATCAGTGTAATTTATCGTAGTAATTTCTTACAATATTACCCATTGCCTTCTTTACACAGAGATTTATACTGTTTAAAAACCTTTGCAAATCTCTTACATACATATATACACTTTAGAGAAATTTTCTATTATTGTGTTTATATTAAAAAGTGACAGGACCAATAGCAAAATGTCATAAAAAGTCCCTTGCCAACAATATTTTCATCCTTTTAAAGATAATTATTATTTTTCTAATGTTCATTTTAATTTTGCTACTCTAACACTTAAATGTATGGAATCGAGGGGTGTGACTTCTATTAAGTACTGGCGCATGTAAAAAAAAAAGTATGCACCATAAAATAGCAGATGTTTCATTATGGATAATTTTGTCTTCATTTAATAATGTATGTGAACAAATGTACACTTTAAAAGTGGGTGAATAATGTCTACATATGTATGTACAAAAAAAAAAAAAAAAAAAACATATTTCACAAATTTATTTTTTGTGAATCACATTTTATCTTCAATAGTAACTATTTCTCTGTATTAAGTACTTTATTATTTATTGATTGCGATTTTATTAGTTGAAATGTCTACGTATCTGTCAAAATCGATGATCAAATCTTTTATATTTACAAAACCCTTTTTGGATTTTTTTTTTCTTTTTCAAATAATTTTACTTTGATTTCATTTTTATTAATCATTAAGTCTAACAAAGAACTTAGTTGTTATCTGCTGTGAAAATTTCCTTAAAAAAATATCTTTTTTAATTTTTTGCAAAACTCGGATGTAAATTAAAACTATGTTGTAAAAAAGATAAAAGCGAATCTGAAGACTAAGAATTTTGGCTATAATTGTTTCCAATTTTACTTCTTGAAATTAATCATATTGAAAAAAATAAATAACTAAATCTCAGAAGTTGAATCCTTATGGTAAAAAGAAACAGTTTATATATTGTAAGTGAAACTTTTTTTAATTAAATAAATCAAAAAACCACTTAGAGTAAAGTGGAAATTGTTTTCACCATGAAACATAATATTACGAACGTACATACATACATACATATGTATCTATGTATGTATATATTTATTTCAAAATGTGTGAGTGCGCAGTGAAATACTTTTTCATTAACTGTAATTGTATCTGTTTTTCATCACAACCGCTGATTGTGTTAAAACGTGGCCTTTGTGGTATTTGCATATCATACATTTACACAAACAAACACACACACACATATATATATATATATATATATATATATATATATCCATATACAGCTACAGTTAATATTACATATAAAGTAAAAATAAAACAGACGGTTTTATCCACAACCATCAGCAGCAAAAACAACATTCATGTAAAAATAAAATTTTTGCCACATAAATCTAATAAAAACTTTATAAAAGATAAAACAATACAACACAACCCGAACGAATAAAAAAATATATGTACATATCTAGTATCTGTTTTTCTATATAAAAGAAATATGTATATAATCATATAGCAAGTGTAACATTTCCATATTTTCACTGTGCACTAGTCATCACCAACCAACCAAAATGTAGAAGTTATTTTTTTATTTTTATTTTTTCTTTTTTGAGATTTTAATCAAGCTACCACAATGATTATCTCCTGTAGAACAGTAAATGAGTTTTAATGGATTTTATCAGGGGGTTGTTTACTGGATTTAAGTATCCAATGCAAAGTGGGGCAGAATAAAAATATATTAATTTTATTTATTTATTTTTTTTTTTTTTTTCAAAAATGTTTTAAAGAAAGTATTCGTTATTACAGATTATTTCTCAAATATTTTGAATCTAACTCACTGTGCAATGCTTTTACGGACACAGCAAGAAATGTGATGCATATTTTCTAGTGAGCACGAAAAATATTTGCCATTTGCCAACAAATATTGGGAGAAGCGATTTAAGCCAGTTAACGTTAAAAATAAAACTCATAATCATTTATTATTTTAACCATATGGACTATTGTCTAAATTGTGTCTTTATTTCTTAATAATTTTTGTAATAATCTGTAATCCGTTTATTTAGTAAATTTACAAGAACTTGAAATGATTTTATATAAATAATCCTTTGAACTTAGCTCACTTTATATACTTTTGGATCTCATCCAATTTTATATACATATAATTATTGGTAACATTTTAACATAAGACATAGGCACAGAAAAAAAAATTACGTACGTTAATTTCCTGTAACACTGGTCGGCAAAAAAAAAAACATTTTTAACAAAAATATGTGAACTGTATGGAATTTGACGTGCTGGACACGAACCTGCTTTCAGTTTTTTTCTTTCAAGTCTTGATTTTTTATGGTCATGTCTAATATTTTCCCATTAACGATTAACATTTTCAGTTTTTTATCGTATATCATAAAGTTGGTAGCACTACGAATAAAATAAGATATGTTTCATCAAAATTGATGCAGAAATCTGTATTTTATTCATAATTAAAGGAAATACCCTACTAAATGTGTAATGAATATGTCTCACACTCTTTACACTGGTGGGTAAAAAAAAAAAAAAAAGATATGTCCTTTCCTTCTTTAAACAAAAGTATATAGATGGAATAGTTCGTATTTAACGGACTAAACGGACTAAAAAAAAGAATCTGATCCTATTTTTTATTTTATCGCGTTTTGATTTTTTTTTTTTTTTTTTTTCTTTTTATGGGCATGACTAACATGTTCACCTTTTTAGGAGGTTTGTCCAATTTAGATAAAAAAATCACCAATAGATGCTGATTAAAACTATTTGAAAATTATTTCGTCGAGGAAAATAAACACCATAATCAGTACTATGTTTTATAATTGCTGCCAATTTTTAACAAAACTGGAAAGGAATTATCTAAAGTTTCGAATGTGTCCTAAAAATTTTACCTTTTTTTTTGTATATTTTATTTTTTTATTTTTTAACAATTTGGACAAAAGCTCATATTGAGAGACACATACATAAAAATATGTAAATATGATATGTATTAATTTTTCACGATCTTTAAAAAGATTTATACACAAATTGCGGTGAAATTTTTATATACATACATATGTATATATCATTGTTTTGAGAACAATTTTATATTTTACACTAATTAAATTTTTTATCACTTTTAAGAGTCATCTTTAATAAAGAAAATGTCTTTAAAAAGTCATGCTCAGTCTTAACTTAGTATTCTGTTAGCAATTTTATTTTGTGTATAGGAAATTTAAGACTATAGATAGTCACAACTTATACACTATTACTATTTTAGAGTAATAAATTTATATTAAATTTATAAGCTAACTATTGTATTCACTAACTATGAAAATTATAGTTGTATAAGCACTTTATTACGATTGTCGAAATTGGACCTTAGAAAAAAAAAATTAAAAATTTGGGATAGTGATTTTAGCTTTTATAAAACTTCTTTCTCCAAATTTTTTCAACATACTAATATCTGTGTGAAATTTATGCATATTTAAGTAATTTTCGGGAGAGGGCCATATATAAATCTACATTAAATTAAAATCTACCAATTTTAAATTTATTGAATTTATTTCTTCCAAATTTTGTCAAGAAACTGATATTAGTCCAGGATTTATTTATACATTTTTAAGTGATTTTTGAGAGTGGACCTAATAATGTTTAAACTTTTCACTTTTGAATTACCCCGGAGGTTTACGGTAAATGTGATTGTCAGCTGGTACTTTTTGAACTACTACCTGTAGAGTTTACATGCATTGTACTCGTATTAAAGGCCTTTTAACTAAATTTTAAATCTACAATTAAAATGTATAAAAACAAATTTGTTTATGAAATTAAATATATATATATATATATATATATATATATACATATATATTATTGTTTTTTTAAATGAGTTGATTATTCAATTGATCAAACTTTCTTCTCTCTGATATTTTTTGAATCCCCAAATGCTAAGATTACCCATTCTATAAGCGTCTCAAATGTTTAACATAAATCGATTAATGATAACTGATATTTTTAATCCCGATAGTCCCGGGATTTTGTATTCCTTAAATCTTTATATTACATTTCGTACGAGTAAATATTTACAATGAGTAAAGTGTAAATAATGTTATGTAAACAATTTATTGTACATATGTACATTAAGGTGGCCTCTTTTGTATGGAGATGAAATAAGATATCGATGTACTACTTTAAATGAAATTTTAAGATACCGTTTCTCAAAATTTTCGTTCTAACATTATCAAAATGATAAAAAGCGATAATTGTTTTAGACTTTTTCATATTTCTGCCAAAGGAACATCATGCAAATTTGTTATCGTAATAAAGGTTTTTGGGAGGCGCATTTAATGAGATAACTAAAATTTCAAACCCGATACAGTGCAATTTCTATTCTGCAAAAATTTAGATGGATATTTAAATTTTTTACACACAAATATTTCAAGAAATAAGACCAAACTAATACAATTACCCAATTCACAAAATATGTTATTTGAGTTATTCTTTTATATGTTATTTGAAATAAAACATTATTTAAAATTTTTTTTTTTTTTTTTTGTTTTTTTTTTTTTTGAAGATTTATATGGAAATTTAAACTAATATTATAACATTGTGAAACTTATGTTTTTTTAATTAAATTCGACTTTTCACAATAATTCCGAAATTCACTTTTTCATTAAAAACCAAATTATTCACAAAAAATCGAAATTTTTACTAAAACTACGATTATTCACAAAAAAATTCGATTTTTCATTAAAAAGATTATTCACTAAAAATTTGATTTTTCACCAGAAATTTGGTTCTTCACTTTAAAACTAATTTTTCACTAAAAATCGAATTTTTCACCAAAAATTAAAAAAAAAATCGATTTATCAATAATAACAAGTAAAAAATTTATATTCGCTCATGCCCGACAATATGATATCATTTATCATTGCGTTTGAGACTCAAAATGATTTTGGAGATTTTCAGAAATCGCCTTATATGAAACTTATGAATTGTTTGATAAATCATTGCTAGTATGTTTTCTGCTTATATAAAACTTTTGTCAAATATTATCTTAATACTAACAATTATGTGGTATTTATTCGAGTATAAGTAATTTTCGGATATTATATGGGTGCTATGCTTAATTATGGATCCGTGAAATATGGTATTCTAATTCATCCTTATATAAAACTTATTTATATCAAATTTTATTGAAATAGTGACATAATAAGGCATTTATGAATATTATAAAACCCTATTGCGGAGGAACATTTGCATGAGGGCTAGGTAAAATATGTTCCAAATTTCATCAAATTACAACTTGCACTTTGTGCACAAGATATACATATATGAACTGACTACCAGCCAGCCTGACATTCAGGCAACCTGCCAGACGGATATCGTTTAATCGACTCAGAAAGTGATTCTGAGTATATTGGTATACTTGGTGTTGCAATATATAAAAATCAGAATTAAAAAAAAAAAATAAGATTTTCATCAACATTCGTTAAAAACCTAAGTATTTAGAAAAAGCAAAAAAAAAAAAAAAAATAAATAAATAAAATAATAAGACATTTATAACATTTTAATTAATATGAAAGTAACACAATTATTAACAAAGTATATTACTTTTTTAAAAATGTTATTTTTCTTCACATAATATTTTAACAAATAACACAATAACGAAGTTGTGAATTGGACAAACAGTTTTGCCGAAATTGTTTTCTCCAATTTTTTAAATTTGAATTTTTCACATTGTTCCTTTGGCAGAAATATGATAAAATTATTAAAAGACCGAAAAAAGGACCATTTTTCATTTTGATTCAGATCGTAAAAGCATAACGTTATGACGGAAATGTTGAGAAATGTAAAAAAAAATTATTCAATTTAAATCATAATTGCTGGTTTTAATTTATGCAGGATAATTCAAACCTTCTCCCATGATAAGTTAAAAAATGTTGATTTTTTTTTAAGTGTTTCAAAACTCTTAAAATTTTAAAATCTAACAATTTCAAAAAGTTCGATTGAAACTAAAAGCCTAAAAATTATTAATTTTTATCTGAATTTTGATGCAATGATTTCTGTCTGTGGTGACTTTAAATAGTTTAGTAAGACTTTACTTGTTATTCAGTTATAAAACAAAATATTTAATAGCTAAATTAGTCTAGAAAAACGTTAAAAAGGACAAATTTTCTTCGTATAATCATACCGCACAAACGTTTTAAAGATATCCGATTTCACTAATATTTTCCACAACAACTTTTCCAAAGAACTATTCTAAGGGGAGTTATGGTTAAAATTCAAAGGTTTGTAAATTTTGATGCAGTTGCATACATATTTCGTTGAATTTTCATGAAAACAAAAAATTACTTTGACCTTGACATTTAATTTTCCACGAAAATTTAACGAAATATTTGTTTTTTTTTTTTTTTTTTTTTTTTTTTGGAAATCTAAATAAAATATTACCCATTGATGTATTTTTCATAATGTGATATAAATGTTTGCAAGATAATTATAAGAACTTTTAACCTTAGCTAACTAACCTGGATCATCTAAGCGTTTTCTTTTGATATTGTTGCCATGATGATCTGTATTAATTGGTGAACTGTGTTGCTGTTGCTGCTGTTGATTTTGCTGCTGATGATGGTGATGTTGTTGATGTTGATGATGATGGTGGTGGTGGTGGGGATGATGTATGCCTAGAATACCATTTATGCTATAACCGGCGGTTCGATGTTCTCCAATGCCATTGCTAGTATTCTGATTGTTGTTAGTTGTTGAGGTGGTGCTGGCGTTATTACTGTTATTCGCTGTACTGAGTATACTTTGTTGTTGTTGTTGCATTGCTGCAGCAACAGCTGCCGCAGTTGCCGACGATCCTGTAGATCCTGTCTCTGAGGCTGGTGCATGTGTTATTACAGATGTGGCATTATTGTTATTATTGCTATTAACAACATTATTGCTAATATTTGTGTTATTGCTACCATTGTTATTATTACTATTATTATTGTTGTTATTATTGCTACTATTATTAATAACGGCCAGTTCACTGGCATTATTTTTCAAATGATCTGTTACACTACTGCTACCGCCGCCGCTATTTGTCCCTCCACTACCTCCGCCACTTGCATTTCCACTACTCTGCTGTTGCTGATGATGAACATGTTTAGCCTTTTCAGCCGCTTTATTTCTTACAATCCTTAAAGTTAAATAAATATAAGAATATAAAATGTTAATACATATTTATAAAAATATAAAAATCTCTTTAAAACTAAAGTTTAAATTAAAAATATTTAAAAAAAATCTATATGAATACACATATACAAACACACACTCACGCGTTATATTTGAGAAGGCAACAAATAATATACAGACAGTTCATTTACAGCTTGGTCAAGTTGAATTTGATAAAGTATCAATCACTATAACGTGTCCTCTCCCACTCCCCATTCCTTGTACATAAACTGTTAAGGTTAATTTAAAAAATGATAATGAACACATCTTGACATTGATTGTTTAGCATTTAGTTTGAACAAAACGAACTAATATTATAGATACATTGTCTTCCTTTACTATAAATAGTTGGCACTTTTAATAGCACCACATTCTTCTCATTAGGCATATAACAAAATTAATCTGTTATATTCGTATATTTTTTTTTTTAACATATGAATTTAAATATGTACTCTTACAGCTCTCATTACTATATTATCATTGCAATTTTATATATGTAAATATGTAAGTATTATATTTATAGCAGTAGGAATTTTATTCCACCAAACAATTTTACAGTGAGTATTTACTATAAAACCATAAAGTCAGTCAGCCAATAAGGTAAATAATAAGTAACACTTGTAATCCACTAAGTGTGCCACAATATTACAATCAAATCAGGTTTATTTTATATTACATACATTTATTTTTCTACAAGTTCTCTAACATACATACATACATACATACATACATACATACATATGTACATGACACTCGTAGGAGTTTGTGTAGTTCAATTTTAGTACTCTCTCGACAAAGTAAAATATGTACATATGTATGTATGTATGTATGTATGTATGTATGTATGTATGTATGTATGTATGTATGTATGTATAAACAAGCGTATATGGGCTGTTTTAATATTCGTATATCAGTGTAATACCGATGTTAACAGCTTAATACGTTGTTGTTGAACCTCACAAATCAATTTGATTCGTCTGGGCAAGATTGTTGGACGATTACCAAGAGTATAGTACGAGAAATCACAAATACATACAAAACAAACGAAGGTAAAACAAAACCTCCCCATGTTTGTACAGCTTAACGCCTTCTAATGATGATGATGATGATGAGAATAGTAAATGACACACGCTCAAAAAGTTTATCTGTATCTCTGCAACCCTCGTACCCTTTTATGGATTTAGTTATTCAATACAAAACAAGTTACTAAAACCCAATAAACAATTAAGTTTAATTTCTCGTATGAATATTCAACTAAATCTTGTAAAATGCGCGTTAAATAATTTGTAATTATTGCTTTGCATTACTTAAAATTTAAAATATAAATAACCGGAAATTAATACTACCTGATTATAAAAAATTCCTGCTTGTAAATGTAACTGAATAATAGGATTGTGTGAAGTATAAATAAATAACCCAACAACTGAGATTAACTCTAATATAATATGTGAGATAACGCTGCACAGTGTGCGATCCAAAAAATTAAATTCGATACGGCTGGTCCGATTTCAATGAAACGTAGTGAGAGTAGAGGTACAGGCGAGTTTAAGTTTTGGGTTTGAACCATGTAGACCTACCGGTGGCAGGTTCATAGAACATTGTTTATATCTGAACCGATTTGAAAGATTTTTATATTTTATTTGTTTTAGTTTACGAGATATTGGGCTTCAAAGAATAAAATTTTTATTTTTTTAACGTACCTTGGTGAAGTTTTTTTTTCACTACAGCGGGTCTAAATTTAACCGAATTTTTTGAAATACTTTTTTATTTTATTAGCAACAAATCGTGCACAGAAAGAATTAAAAAAAAATTTTTTACGGAAATATTCTTAAGTTAATAAAGATAACTAAATACAGAAAATTTAAATAAGATCTAAGAAAATTAATTCCCTAGAGGACCAGGGTCAATCAAACTAGACTTATTTTTCCGTAAATTTCTTATTTTCGGCTTAATTTCTCAAATCCCAAAGCTCGCATCAAAAAAATTATATTTATTGTAAGATTTCAGAAATTAGGGCGAAAACTAGAAATTTATGGAAAAAATAGGTCTACTTCGGTAGACCCTGGTTTTCGAAGGAATCAATTTTATTATTTTTTCCTTTTAAATCCTTCAGAAAAATATGAATACTGTATATTAAAGTGCTTTGATTTGTGTGGAGAAATGTACCTCCCTCTTCTAAGTTAAATATAGATATGTTTTAAGCTAATCCCCAAAAGATTTCGGTTTAATTATTTCGTTCACGTAGACCGTTTTTCTCCAAAAATATATATAACTTTTGATTCCGTAAAGTTTTTTTCAAAATTTTTCTGTGTACGATTTTGTTATTTGCTGCTAATAAAATAAAAGATTTTTCAAAGAAAACTTCACCAATCTTTGAAGCTCAATATCTCGTAAACTAAAAGAAATAAGATATGCATATCGGTTCAGATATAATGAATCAGGATCGTTTTAAAAGATCTTCACATCCGAGGTGTAATAATTTGCGACTCCGTGGACCCGCCCCTGGTAGATCTACTGTCACTTAACTAAAAACTTAAACTCGCCTTTACTATCATTTCGTAAAATTTCTTTTAAATCGAACCAGCCGTTCCAAAACTGCATAATTATTTATATTTCATTTTTTGGATCGCACACCGAGCGCCAGTAGAAGAGAGTAACCATTTTCTTTATAGTATATTATATTTATATTAAATAAGGGATATCATTATTTTCAATCGTTAACGGAGTGAACATGTCCTTTTTAAGAAATTTTTAAGAAATTCGCACTTTTTTTATAATTTTTTTTTTTTTTTTAATCTACATGTAAAATAATTCTCTTAGATAGCGAATTTGACACTCTCTGACAGAAAAATCGTACATATTATGTTACGTCTAGATGAGCTGTAAGCCTGAATTAATTACAAATATTTTCGTTTATTTATTTAAATTTTCATATGAATTGTGTCTTGGGTTGTATACAAACAAAAAGTACATGTGTGCTTGAGTATTATTTGGGTAGATTAAATTTATTTCATTTTAATGGAAATTATTGCAGCATTAAAAAAAGAGGCCAAAAGTAGTTTTCCAAACAAGCCCTCTTAAGAATTCATTTTAATTCTTTATTGATGATTTTTATCCCAACTTATTTACAACAAGTCTCAGGGGACAAATCTGCACAATGTCACTGAATTTTGTAGTTGTTGTTATGTTGTAAAAAGAACCCAAGTAAAAATGAAATGGAATTGTAACTTTATCAAGCATAATATTACTTACTTACAATACAACAAGATGAAATTGATAGATGTGATGCTATTTTAATGGGTATTGTTTAAAGTCACTATATGTCCGTACAGGCGAATAAACATGCTAGTAACCCTGCAACAGATTTAACTTTAGCAAAAAAAAAAAAAAAGTATCGGTTATAGTATTTTATAGAGTAAACCCTTTTTTCTTAATGTTATATTATAACAATTTATACGTACATATACTTCTATATAGATTAAATTGGTTATTTTATTTGTTATAACATCTGTTTTCCCAAAAACTAAATTGATTTGATGTTCGCAGAGAGATGCCACAGCATAAAGTCAAAAACATGCCAATATCAAGAGGTAAAAAAAAAACAAACAAAAAAAAAATGAAGTTCAAAACAATTTTGCTAAAAATTCTTTTTATGATTTCTTTGTTCGATTTTAAACAAAAAAACGAATTATTTTATTTTAGTGAGCACTGAGCAGCGTTACACCGTTTTTCCACAAAAAAAAAAAAAAAAAAAAAATAGTATTTTTCTTTTAAATATTTTATTAATATATATACAAGTAGCATATAATATGTGTGTAATCTACACTAACGAAAAACTAGTACATAGTTTTTGGTTGCATTTATTATCATTTTTTAAATGTTGATAATTTTAATTGTTTTTAGAAAAAAAGAAATGGTACGCAAAATCTTTCACTTATGCCATCGCTGATGCCAAAACATACTAGCTTTTCTCTTCAATTAAAAAAAAAAAAAAAAAAAAAAAAAAAAAACAAATCTCTATTCTTTATAAATAATTCTTTTTAAGAGAATATAAAGAAGTTGTTTGAGTTCAATCATTCGGAAGTAAATTAATTTATAACTATGTTTAAACAAACAAACGGCTACAAACAATAGAAAGTAACATCTTTTTTATTTTTACATATTTGGATTTCATTTAAATTTTATTTCTCTCTATGAATTAATGTATGCACACAATTGGGACATATGTTATACAACTATGGGGTGCAATTCAAAAAAATAAAAATATAAGAAAGATACATTGTAACGAATTGTCTATACTAGACAAGTTTTTATCAAGACAAATGTCAAAATCAGTGTCAATGTATACAAGGTAACCTTAGTTAAACAGCTGATTATTTTTTATCATAAAAATTTCGCTTTATTGTTGTTTTTGTACGACTGTTGCCACCTTAATTTTGACGTTTGTCTAATATAGAGACTACGTAACCTAGTGTCTACATTAGGCAAATTTTTATCAAAACAAACGTCAAAATCAATGAGAATATATACAAGGTAAGTTTAATTAAACAGCTGATTATTATTTTTGTTGTTACAGTTGTGAAACTGCATATATAAAAATCAATAATGAATACGCCATATTGTTGTTTTTGCGCAACTGTTGCCACCTTCCACAAATTCGCGTTAAGTTTAACTTTGTCTTAATAAAAAATTCTCTAATGTAGACACTATGTAATGGATGTTGGCAATAATCAGTGTTGTCAGAAAAATTTTGCCTCATGTTTCCAAACCCGAAGCTAAAAATCCCCATTTTAAAATATAAATCCCCAATTTTGTCCCCAAAATGTTTTAATATAAAATTAAGTTTTTTAAATTGAAAATGTTCTGAAAATTTTCTGTTAATAAAATTTATCAATAATTTTATGTAAAAAGAAAATTTTCAAAAATTCCTTAAAAAAAAGGACAATGAAAATTTTCGCTTATCGAAATTTTCTTAAAAAATATAATCTTTTACAAATTTTCTATAAAAAGAAAACGTTAAACACATTTTACCATAAAAGAGAATTTATCAAAAATTTCGTATATAAAGAAAATATATTTAATTTTTCTATAAATTGAAAGTTTACCGAAAGCCATGAGAGCTTAATGTTATGAAATGAGTTATACAGACTGTTTTATAGATAATTATTTTTATAGTTTTGATTTGGTTTTCGAAAAAAAATAATTGAAAATTGTTTTTGATTTTTAAGGAAATGTCAACGAAATTAACGTAGTTTTTCATAAAAAAAAAGTCAAAAGCTACCAGTTTTCGTTTTGTGTAAACGACATATAAACAACAAATAATAATTTAATACTTTTTGTACATAAAAGTCAATACAATATTTTTACTAAATAAAAATTAATTAGACATTATATATTTATATATGCAAAAATGGAAAATTCATCGAAAATTTCCTTTAAAAATAATACGAATAACAAATTGTTATAAATAGAATATTTAACGAAAAATATTTACATATTAAATTCATCGCAATTATTTACAAAATTTAAAACGTATCGAAGTTTTTCTTTAAAAATAAAATTTATCGAAAGTGGAATAAATATATCATTTTATAAAGAATCCTCATATTTTACGAAAACCTCCAAATCCCTCCCCATGAAAATATGTCCCCAAATGATAGTATAAATCCCCAAGTTGGCTGGCAATAATATACTACATACATGTATGTAATATATTTTGTGCATTCATAGATTGTTAATATTGTATCAAGAGGCTGGGTCATAAGTGTTTGAAATATTTATGTAAAAAGTAATAATTCTTTTTAGTTTTAAAGGATTTTTATGAAATCAAATAAGGTTCATTTATATTTGGAACTTACACGCAGAGAAAAAATATAGTTGTGGGGACCATAATCAAAGAGCAACATATTATGATTGAAACATATGATCACAGCGAAAAATAGAAATGAGTATTAAATTTTGTCATATTGTTTCCGATTTTATGGTTTGTTTTTTTTATGTTATGATTCTAGTTTTACATATAATTGAACAATCTTACTACATCACTATCTCATTCTATCAGATTATGATTTGATGTTATTATATTATTATTCTATCTTATTATATTATTATACCACATTGTCTATATGATTCCATTTTATAATATTATTATGCCATTCTTTATATTATTATTCTATCTTATCCTTTTTATTTTATATTAAAATAAAATGTATTAATAAAAATTTATTATTTTTATAAATTTTTTTATTGAAAATAATAGAGATAAAAAAAATATATTTACATATTATCTGTTCATTATATTCAAATGTGGTTCAAATGAAAAATATGTTTTTTAACTAACCCTTTAATGGTAGTTAAAGGGTTAGTTACCAAACCTTGTCTATTTATATTTAATCATATATAAACTAAATGAGAATTACAATGAAATTGGAATTGAATTGGATTCGAAAGTTATTAAAAATCGAAAAAATTAACAATGAGAACATAATATTGTTGTAGAGATAATGTTGTAACCATATTTTTTCTCTGCTTTCAATATTATTTCTGTTAAATCTGGGATTCCCTTACAAAAATGTTTAGTTTCGCTGGATATTTTCATATTTATGTCTTTATTATATGTATTTAATGAGTAATTGCATATTTAAGAAATTATTTGGAAAATAATTCAAATGCATCATAACTTATTACTTTAAATTATCCTTTAAGTAAAACTAATAAAGAAAAAATTACATACACAAATTTGAATGGTCCATTCACACTGTTCAAACGCTCCACGTGACATGTATAATTTTTTGTTTTTAACCGCATTTTTGTAACTTTTGATCAATTCAGTAAAATTAAGTACTATGTATACAGAGAACATGCAAATATTTACCAAAATTTGGAACAAGTTTTTTTTCAATACTTTTTCAAAATTGACCTTCTAACACATCACTTCTGTTGAAGAGAACAAAATTTGGAATATATTTTTTTCTTACACGTGGCAATCTTCTGATTTTCATGGCAGATGAAATTATTTCGATTTTTTTTGAATATTTCCGGTCTACAAAATTACACAAAAAGTTGTTTTTTTTTTGAAAAAGACAATATAAACAATTTTAAGTAGTTATGTGAATCATCACACTTAAGAAAATAGTGTTCGATTTTAACAATACTATTTTTAAATCATGAAAGTAGTTACTAACAGATATTTTAATCTGATGGTGTACAAATGATTTACTAAATGAATTTTCTAATTTAAAAAGTTTTATCTACGGTAAAATTTTGATAGCATATTCACCTCGATAACAAGACATTAGAGCTATATATTAATTTAAGTACCGACGACTATTGTCATGTTCAACAATATAAAAAAAAAAAAAACAATATGTATTTTAAAATGCATATCTTTAGGAAATATTTAGTCAACAAAACTTATAAAATCAGATTATTTTAAGCGATTGAATAACAAATAAATATTACCAGCACCATTGAGATTAAAATACTCGTATGTTTTTAAACGTTAATAAAGGTTACTCTGTGTTGACAACCTACGGCCGAACTCAAGGACTTTTTCCTGTATGTATGTCGAATACTGGCTTCGCTTAATGAATCAAAAAATTTCGTAATTATCGGTAATATTAATAAAAATGTAATTTTTTGTCTTAAAGATTTATTGAATATGGTCATGTTATTTATCATTAGAAAGGTATTTTTACGTGCTTTTAAACTTTTGATATTATTTAATTCTCATATATAAATATAAAGGTATTCAGAAAAATGTATCAAAACTTTAGAGGTTCATAACTCGTAAACTATGAGTAAGTGGGCAAAAATGTGTACCATATTTTAATTACAAATAAGAATCAAAATTAAGCGTGCTGGTTTTATTGATTTATACCCAATTTTTTTTATTAAATTCTTCCAAATTTTGAATAGGAATTAAATATGTATTAGCCATTTATTTTATTTTTTTTATTTTTTTTTTTTAATTCCGAAAATGTAACTTTTTAGGAAAAATTTTAGCTTTATTAACAAAAACCTGTAACTTTTTCCAAGCTACTCCTGGTAACACTGGTTTACATGCCCAACATATATTTATAAAAGAGGAATTAGTCAACTCTTACGACTTAGATAGGAAGAATCTCATTTCAATAGAATTCTATAATTAAACACATCTTTCATAAAGTAATTTGAATTAGTTGATTACGATACGATAAAATATTAGACAACAATTCAGCTTTAAGGCATAAAAAAATAAACGTATTCCAACCTTTAAATAAACTAATCTATTCCGAATCACTTTTTGTGTCGATCGAACGTTCATTCGTCTGACTGTTTGTCCAAGCAAACATTTTGAAAAAAGTACAGGTCGCAATTTTAAAGATATCTTCATTAAATTTGGCATTAGTAATAATTTTGGTACAAGGAAAAATAATATTGAAATTGTTTATTATTGGTCCATTATCTCATCTATATCTAACCCAAGCAAATGTCCTCTCCTAAAAGGATCTTAACGCTTCAATATATTCATTAGACTACAACAAAATTTACCAATTTTTGAATTATGAACATAACTCCCTCTAGAATCGTTCATTGGGTTGTAAAAATTTATTGTGTGAAATATTAGTGAAATTATATATCGTTAACCTGTGACGCATCGGCCCCGAATATTGTATAGTGCGTTTAAATGAGGAAAATATGGCTTTTTTACCCTTTTTTAGAAGAATTTAGCTATTAAATACTTTGATTTGTAACAAAATGCTAAAAAGTTGTAATCTACATAGAACTATCTATAAAACAAGATATAAAAATGAAAGAATCGGTTAAAACTTGTTTAAGTTATTACAAAGTCCCCAGGCCACTTCTGTAAGAAAAGTACAAACAAACAAAACTATTAATTTTTTGAGTAATGTTGAAATGAAATGCTATTTTTAATTCAATTTGAACCATAATTACTGAAAAATAGGTTTTTGTTTCTTCAGGATAATTCAAACCCCTTTCCATATTTGGTTAAAAAATGTTGGTTTATTTTAAGACTGTTTCAAAACTACAGTTTCAAATCTTTAAAATTTTTTTTAAAGAAATTTCAAAAAAGTTCGAATAAAACTATATAGGTTTATAGACATTACTACATGAACTAAAATTAAAAAGTAATTAGGTCAATACCTTGTATGACTAAGCCGTTCCTGCGATTTAGATTTTGCGGATTTCAGCCAAAAACGCATTTTTGCAGTTTTTTAGTCATAAAGTCAATTTTTTTTAACTGATATTCAGACTAAAGAAAATAATTACACAATAAGATAAACTATATTTCTGAAAATATATTCTGAAGTTTTTAGGAAAATTGGACAAGCATTACCTTTAAAATAAGGTCAAAGGTCAAAATTTTAAATATTTCAAATTTTTAAGGAAAACAACACGAAGAAATATTTTTTATCTGGATTTGAATGCAATGATTTCTGTGAGGAATTTTGATGGTCTGGGATGACTGAGATAAATGTCCTTTTATTTGTCCATGATATTAATTAATAAAATTTACTTTACAAATTTTTAAGAACAGATGCGTTTAAAAAAAATGCTGACCCAAAGCTCACTTTGGAGTTAAATGCGCTTATTTTACCACTCATATCAATGAACGTCTTTCAATTATATTTCCATAAATAAAAAATATTTCTTCGTGATGTTTTCCTTAAAAATTTTAAATATTTAAAATTTTGACATCTAACCTTATTTTAAGATATGATTTATCTTATTGTGTAAAAGTTTTGTTTAGAGTGAATATCAGTTCAAAAAAAAAATACTTTATAACTAAAAAACTGTTAAAAAAAAAAAATATATATATATATATACTAGCTGACCCGAGCCGCGTTGCTGGCCCTAAGCAAACATTAGTGTTGTATTACTGAACGATGACCCGAGCCGCGTTGCTGGCCCTAAGCAAACATTAGTGTTGTATTACTGAACGATTTAAATTGATATTTTAACGAAATTTACGACCTTTAAATAAAAATCTAAGGAATACCTATTATAAAGTGTTTTTTACAGAAGAATTTAAATATGATGTAGATGTGGGCTCAATCAAAAAATATACGCATGTATTTAAGGCAAATTTGAATTTATATTTATTTATTACTTCATCTTAAGGTTAGCGGATAGACAATGTCTTTTTTTTGAACGGAATGATGAGAGCTGTAGTCGAAATTGCAGTTGTAATGGAACGCTGCTTGATTCAAATCAGAACTTGAAGCAATTCTTCTTATGCGTTGATTAAAAATTTTAAAGTTGTTGCATTGCTACATTTGCTCGACGATTTCTCATTGCTAACCGAGCCGTTTCATTTCTCGCCTGCCTTTCTTCCTGCGTTTGTGATGTACGAAGTCGGGCCAAACTAATACGGGGTTGTTCTCGTGCGATTTCTCGTTCATATATATTCAATTGATTGACGATATTACGATAAGTACTTGCATTACGTGTTCGACGCGAAATATTAGATCTCCGGGGTCGCGGCATTGTGAATAACACTTAATAACGAATGCCAAAAATACAACAAATGGTTTTAAATATCACAACCTCACTAAATGATGAGCTTTACTTGGAACTTACCGTTTGGAAATAGAATTCTACACCACCACCAGAAAACAAATTGCACAAAAAAGTAAGCGTTTCGATAGAAACAGAAACAGTAATTGTTATAATTTGTATTAAAAAAAATATTTTTAATGATTATTAAGGCAAAGAAATTATGACAAAAAAGAGTTTTTTTTTTATCGCGGATTTTTCGCGAATTTTTTTTCGTATTATCCTTTTCTGGCCGGTGACCGGTCCGAATTGGTGAGAATCATCAAAATCGGTCTAGTCGTTCTTGAGTTATAACAATAGTAACTAACATCACTTTCTTTTATATATATAGATATATATATATATATATATATTTTCTGTAGTGCTGTCTATAAACCTGCATACTTTTATTCGATAATTTTTGAAATTTGTTTAAAAAAATTTTTTAAAGTTTGAAATTGGAGTTTTGAAATAGTCTTACAAAAAATCAACATTTTTTTAACCAAGCATGGAAAGGGATTTGAATTATATCGGAGACAAAAGACGTATTTTTCAGTAATTATTGTTTAAATTTAATTAAAAATAGCATTTCATTTAAATATTTCTCAAAAGATTAAAAATTTGTTTGTACTTTCCTTACAGAAATGCCCTAAAACACATTAACGGTCTGGGAAATTCGTAATAACTTAAACAATTTTTAACCGATTTTCATTCTATTTTCATTTTATGTCTTGTTTAATAGATAATTATGCGTAGATTATGATTTTTAACATTTCGTTACAAAACATTTAAGTATTTAATAACTAAAACAGATTAACGATATCCGATTTCACTAATATTTCACACAACAGTTCTTACAATCCAATGAACGATTCTAGAGAAAGTTACATCAAATTTCAAAAGTCGGTAAATTTTGGTACCATCTATATAAATACCCAGTAAGAAACTGGAAATTCTATCGATGCAATGTAGATAAAGAAGTACTTTTTTTACTTCGAAGACAATGAAGACAATGTGATTATTAAATGCTGTATAGTAAAAATTAAACAGTAAATTATGAGCAATAAAATATAAGTAACAAATTCTAATTTTACCGACATTTTATCACAAGTCATGATAACGATTACTATTTCTACAATACTTTTGAAAAAAAAAAAAAAAAGAAAAAAAGTTATATAAAAATGCATATTAACTTAATGATTAAATAATTTTAATCATTAATAAATAAATACATAATTTATAAATATGTATGCATGTATGTATGTACATTAGGGGTATAACTTTTAGCAATTTATGCGAATATCAAAATATACATGACATAGCCGCACCAAATACGTTGAAGTTTTCAACTTAAAGATTTTTATAATCTTGTATTTTATATCCTTTTATTTTGAATTCCAAATAGGATATGATTCCTTACACAAAAACACTTTTTTTCTGTTAAAAACGGCGAAAATTTTGCTTTTTTTTTTTGCAAATATTAAAAATTAGTTATTTAAAAATCTTAAATTTATTAAATCGTATACTATGGGAATATTTTAATTCTAAAAACGGCGCAATATAAAATAATTCGGGCATGACCTTTTTATTTTAGTGTTAATATTAATTAACTAATTTAAAAATGTTTTAGTATTACACAGCGTGTTAAAAGATATTTAAATTTTTAATCATAATTCTATTTAATACACAAACGTTATATTTAAAAATTTTTAAAGATTTTAAATTTTCAAACAACAACAAAAAAATCCGAAAGGTTTTTACAAATTGCTTTCGGTACGAAAGGTTTTTGCGTCAAAATGATTTAAAAATGATTTAAAAATGATTTTTGATATTTCAACAATATTGTCAATAACGTGCTACGCTGTTATACCCCTAATATACATATGTAAAGTATAAACATTTGGGGGTTACCACAGGATTTTTGTAAGTTCTGTTAACTTCCTTTCTAAAGTCATTTCTGGCTTAACGACAAACAGTAAACATATAACTGAATGAATGAAAAAAATCTAATGTGTACAAACATGTTTGCGTCATTGTATATAAAAATGTCCTAATGCACAACGAATTGATTTTGAACGATGACACGTGCTGCATGTGGCCAATACAATACTTATTACTTTGTCGATGGCGGTAATGTTGGGTGGCAGACGTACGTACATAAGACGTAATAAGTGTCAATTTGCGTGTTTCTCATGAACACACTATTTAAATAATAAACGCTTTAGATATTATTAAATCGCTAAGTACATTTAAAATGTTAATGTTTTTCTATAATGTAATAAGTAACATCGGTAAGAACTAAAAAAAAAAAAAAAAAAATAACCCATTTACATTTCGCTTAATTTAAGATATATTATTATTATTATTATTTGGACTGAAATAAAGTTGAAATTAACTCATTTTACTTATTTATGAAAAGCTCTCTTCTTCTTCTTCTTGTTCATCTTCTTTGTATGAAAAATGCGCAATGCGGCTCGGTTAAAAAATAAATTTTATTTGAAATTCTCCCCGGATTTTTTGTTGCTTTTATTTTCTCACAAAAATATTGCCATATTTTTTTTTTTTTTTTTTAATTTTAATTTTCGTAAACAAAACAAAATTGAAAAAAGTTTGAAGTAAACAAAGAAATGAAAATAAAATAAATAAAATTGTTGTTTATTGTTTTTTTTTATTATATATATATATAATTTAAAAAAATGGAAACGAAGCAAGTGTCAACAAAATAAATTTTAGTTAAAATGACATCAAAAAGGAATGAGTCTTTACATATATGCATAAATAACTTTTTGACGTACATATCATGTAAATCACTTCAAAATCATGGTAAAAGTTTGAATATGAATGCCATGTAACTCGGACTATTTTTTGGAAGATTTTGGGACCACGATTTCATCATATTTTCCAGTTAGCATTTTATGAGTTTTCTATTTGCACATGTTTGTATAAAAATTTTTCTTTAAAAAAATAATTTGATACAAAACGGCTTCTCAAAATATTTTAACAAGTAAATATTTGTGAAGATCACGTTAACACCCTCTTTTTCACAATGTTTTTTTTTTTTTTTTTTTTTTCTTTCTTAGCCGATGATTTATTGTAATAATTATTCCATTACACTAACACAGTTGACAGTTTTCCTAACAACAAAATAATAATAAAGTGCATAGGTTGTGTTTTACTGCTTGCTACTCCAACTTCTTCCTATTGACTGGATGTATGTATGTACGTATGTCGTCCAATAAGAAAAACGGAAGGAAGCTTTGTATACGAAACTGACAAAAAATTATTCAAGTCGTGTGTCAAGCGTTTGGTTTCAATTATACATGCAAACATAAATGTCATTCATTATTTTTGTTCCCTTCTTTATTTATTTATTTATTTATTTATTATTTTTCTATTTATTATTATTTTGTTTAACGCATAAATTTTTGCTGACTTGATTCTAAATTTAGAAAATTTGAAGTTAGAGGCCAATCAATCAGTTCAAGACTATTTTAATTTGTGGATTTTTTTTTAAGAATATTTAAACTAGTAATTTTAATGGTTAAAAATAATAATATATGAAAAATTTTAGATGTTGTGCAAAATTACATTTCACATTTTATGTGATTCAAAAGATAAAAATATAAAATAGCTTATCTGACCATTTAGGCCAGATTATTTTTATCAACATAAACGTCAATTTTGTCAATACAACATTGTCAGCACTCGAGATCTGGCAACATGCTGCTTGATAAAAGACGCCATTTTTATATGGCTTATTATAACGTATTCAGCTATAGTTTATAATAAAAATAAAAAATAAACAAATTGACCATTATTTTGAAAAAAATTTTATGTTTGTCTTGATAAAAAATAAATAAATCTCTAGTAATAATATCAAAAACAGTAATTACCAGGGAAAACACAAATATGCAACATAGAAGCAAGCCGTATCGGCGCTACTGATGGCTAAACGCTTAGCAGATTATTTTTAACGAGTCTAGTCGCCGCCGAAATTTTCAGCTAATCGGCAGTTTACTTGTTAACCTTTTCGTTAAGCTAAATTGTTTTTATGTTATTTGACAGAACTTAAAAATCCGTATTAAGTACTCATTTGAAGTATATATTGCACTTCTAATGTTAAAAACTTTGGTAGCTCATTTGGTTGCAAGTTCTTTTATTAAGAAAATTCTAGTATTGGGTACCTTTTCGGTATAAGATACACATTTTCAAATTTAAATTTCGAATGCAAATGGAAAATCATTGAAAAAAAATTAAACCGTTTGTGAATAGCAGTAATTCAAACCTTAAATTTCTCTAGTCCACAGTAGTTTTATACAAATAGTTTAGAACATGGGGTAACATGTCGAAATAATCGCCAAAGATCACACAAAGTACATATATATGTATAATCTGGGTCCTCGTGAAAATCTAAGACGTTCTAGCTAAGTCCGCGCGTCTATGTGTCTGTTTAAATAAGGATAGGGCTTAGGATGGACCCCTAATTTTTCTAGTGACACTAGTTTTGTATTTTGGATTTGTTTTATTTTATTGCCTTGTTGTCTCTGTTTGGTAGTACCAAAGCAGAGTTTGTGGACTGTAGTTAGACACCAGCAGAATGAAATACGTATTTTCTGTGCCGCTACACACTTCATCAGCATTCGTGGTGTCTTATCCATTTTGGTTTCATTGAAACCTAAACAAATATATTTTTTATTATTTCTTAGAAGCAAAAAATTCGGATTATATATATAAAAAGCCGTCGCCGATATTTTTTAATGGATTTGCTTCTCTGATATGCAATTGTATATTATAATATTTATTAATTTCAGAAGCATTTCGGCATCAATTTTTAAGTGCATATTTTTGCATATTTCACCTTTTTTTTGCATATTTTTGCATATTTAGAGCATAGTTTGTTATTTTTAGAGCATATTTTATCATTTTGAGTATGATTTTTTTAAACCCATGGGAAGTTTTGAAATATGATTTCTGATGTATAGAAAAAATAAGAGATTTAAAAATATTTAGTAATTAAAATTAATTTTACTGGATATTGCTAAAGTTCGTTCAAAATTTCGGGGGAGCTTGATTTATAGTAACAAATTATAAAGCCTTTATATTTTCCCGAAAAGCATCAGTAAATATTGTAAAAACAATTTATTTATTTATTTAGTTTTTGCATGAAGGTTATGTCTGTAAATTTATATATGAATCTTTTTGATAATAATTGAACTAATTAAATGGGAAAGCAAATAGAAGATCATCAATAAAGCTTTTACGTGATAAAATTAAAGAATTAAAAATAACGCTTATGGCACCGTTGTTAGATAAATTTTAGTTTTGACTTATTTTATATCTCTAAAATATTAACACTTTGTTCTATTGCAAAAAAATTATTTTTATTTAAATATTACAAACATTTCTTGTTTCTTACATTCGCCTTTTTAGAGCATATCTTTCATTTTTACTGCATATTTAATGCGCATAAGACATATTTTTTTAGCATATTTGTGGTTTCCCCGATTATTACGAACTCGAGCGGACTCGAAGGGATAACTAATATAATATGTGATAATTTTAAATACTTACCGATTTATAGATGATACACTCGGCACATTGTCTTGAGAGCATATACCTTCGGATAAAAGTCTATCTCGAATTTCCCAAGCAAACATGGTGGGATTTTCGCGCTTATAATTAGCAATTGCATCTACTACGGGGGGTGTGGCAACCTTTGGCTTTGATCCGCCAATAACGCCAGCTTTAAAGCTACCAGTCTCATAATACCTAAAAAATACAAAAATAAACATGTTTTTTTTTATTCTTAGTATTTGTCACAGGGAGGAAAAAGGGAATTATGAAAATTAGGTTCATGTTATGATAATGCACCAGGTTTGCCAGATTTAGAGAAATTACAAAAATGCAAAATATTTTACATTCTAAATTGATGTTTTCATAGTGCACAAATTTGTCAAACTTCCATCAAAATTTCAATGTGTAAAGGACTTCGTAAATATTTTTTTTATAAATAAATAAATATATATATATATATATATATATATATATATATAGATATATATATAGAACGGTTGCTATTTTATATACTTTAATGATAGCCCCCTTACTAAATAGATAACGTGTACTCAGTTTCATAAAATTACGTTTATAATCGCACACTGTAATTTCATTATAAAATTTATTTGCAGAAATCTTATTTTGTGTCTGCAAATAAATGATTTCGCGGCTAGAGGTGAAGAAAATGTAGGTGAATGGTGTAAAGTTTATAAATTGCAATATTTTACATTTTAAACATCTTCCATGCATTACACCAAAATACGAGGGGGGGTTATTTCAACTTCCTAATGTTACTTAAAAATCGTCTTCGTAAAAAAATTTAATTTTACTATAAAAAATTTTTATGCGAAGATTTTCTTTTACTTTCGCTGCGGATTAATTGGAAAACAATATATTTTTTCAGTTTAATTAACCTTTAGAAATGAAGCTATATAGAGGACCTCATTGAATCGCTGGAATGCGGAATTCAATCATGGACACTGTTGGCTGCACAATGAATTTTGTGAAGGTCTTTTAAAAACGCTTGTCTTGCTAAAATAAAAAACACTTTTGCTGTGTTTGCAATGATTATGCAACACCGACATGTGAGATATCGTGAGATCGAGAAATTCCTAGGTATTAATTCCACTAAAATGTATTCAATATTGGATAAATATTTGTGCGTCCAGAGTAGTTTTTATCTTTTAACCCCATATAAGTTAAAAATCATTTAAAAACGATGCACGTTAGTTTTTGAAAGAAAACGTATGATAAATTAGACTCATGTTCTTGAAATCATATTTATGAGAATGTTAGAGATGACGAAATCTGTAGATATGCGAATTGTTCCGAAAAAAAAAGTTCAGTTAACAGTATTACTCCCTCAAAGCTTTCCCTATGTCAAACGGCCGCTTGTTTCTTGAGAAATCCAGACTCTTTGGAAGTGTACATTTAGAGTGTCAAAGTACTGTTTGTTGCGAATGAGACGCAATCATTTGATTGCCAAAAGTTGTCCAAGAAGTATGGAAAATTACCTTCCAAACCCAGATCATTCCCCATTACCTTAAATCTAGCTTTTATACATTGTTTGAAAAACCTTCAATATTATCAGCTCAAACATCGAATTGTATGGTTATTCGTCATATTAACCTAATTTGTTATCCAATAACAACTTTATTTCGTTACCTAATCAAATTGCGTGGCCAACTTATTTCAACACTTGGAAAATCAGTTATTGTAACAAAAATGCATGTTTTTGTGGTGCTTCAATATAAGTGGAAACACAGCCTTAAGAAAATGTAGGTGTATGGTTTAAACCTATCAGAAAAGGTATTCGCTATCATGAATACTACTCCGGGAAATAATAATGTAGTTTTGAAAAATAAATATTATTGTTTTATACGTTTTTCGTACAATAAAATAAAAAGGCACCCACCCCTCGTATACACAAGTGTGAAAAACCAATAAGAACCTTTTTTTTAAAAATCCACTTTCCATCATTACACGTAACATTTTTTATTATGTATTGGTTCAATGGTATACAATTTACATACGTACGTATGTATGTATGTAAGTAAGTATAAGATTTATTCTACCTATGAAATTTGTGGCTAATCTATGGTTTCGGTTGTATCAAATGTATTTATAAAGTTGTAGCAGCAGAATGAAAATATACGGTAAAAATTAAATTTTAATCAAAAGTGAAAAACTTTATGGTCTTTGTCAAAAACTTATTTTATTTTGGAAGAAATTATGCATGAAGATCTTTATGTTAAGTAAAGTTAGTATATTCCAAAGGTAATTCTCTTCAACTCATGGAATTATACTACGTTTATTTTTGGTAATAATTTCTAATTGGATTGTCCGAGTGGAATTTGCATGTTTTAGAAGATAGTTTGTCAGTCTGTCACTTTTTGGTTTTCAGTAATGACAACTACTTATTAAAGTAGTTTCTTGGTAATGAGGCGTCATTATTATTTGCCTACTCTGTATTACATTAATAAGTACTCAATAGTATAAAAAAGATATTTTAAACTAAATAGAGTTTTTGTCGCTTAGGATGCTATGTGCGAGATGGTGTAATGAGTAAGACGTTAGTCATTAAAAACGAATGGTAAGTTTGTGTCCAAGTTCGAGTCTCACTGACGGCAAAATTTTTTTGTTTTCGTTTAGGTACATATTTTTGAGTACCCCTAGAGTCAAAAAATATGAATGAATACATGAATTTGTGGACAAGTCGAACAAAACTAACTAGTTATTCAGGCAAAAAATAATTAGTTTATTTTTGTTTCCAATTATACCTGCTAGCTTACCAGGAAAGCAAAGTTTTTGCTGGGAAGTGATTGTGATGACAATACAACTCAATTACAAAGAATGGAGTGAGATAAAAATTTGTGTAAAAAATGTTTTTCACAATTTCTAACGATAAGTATTTAAAATGTTTACCATTGGTAGGTAAAAGTTTAATTTAAAAATATGTAATGCCGGGGCATTTTTTGCTATGATAAATGTATACAACATTTAAAACAATATCAACCATACATACCTTGAGAGAATTTTGGATACACAGCCATGACTGACACGCAATTGGCGTGATATATCACAGGGCCTCACACCATTGTGTGCCAATTCAACAATCCTTTGCCGCACCACATCTGGCAATGGTCTGCCATTGACAAAAACTCCACCCAGTTGATTTACACCACCATGACCTGTTTGATGAAAAATAAATAATTAAAATAACATCAAATAAAATACAAATACAGTATAATATAATAATACTATATAATAAACCACTGTTAATAATATGTGGAAAAAAATGAAAACAAGTAAGAAAGACCATTGTGCAGGGGTCTTATATTTCGTGAAGGGATCTTATATTATTAGATATGTGGACAATTTTGGACCGATACTTTTACTAAGTGTAAAATAAAATATGTAAATACAGAATATTACGTTAATACTAACATTTATATGAATTTGTATGAAAGTGGACTTATATGGATGGGAGTTATGGTAAATTATGGAGCGATTCTCATAAAATTTATAACTGCGATTTCTACTTATATAAAACTTATTTGTGTCGAATATAAACCTGATATTAACATATATATGTGATTTATGCACATTAAAGTGATTTTCGGAAGAGGGTTTTATATGGGAGCTATGGTCAATTATGGACCTATCATCATGAAATTTGGCACAAAGATTGAAACTTATACAAAACTTCCTTACACCGAATTTCAATAAAATATTGCTATATTTAATGCTTCGTTCTTGTGGCCTCGTTCTTGAAAGTCCTATGTGCCAAATTTCATTGAATTATCTTTAAAATTGCGATCTGTACTTTATGCACAAGGTTTATATGGACAGCCAGCCAGCCGTCCAACCTGCCATCCAGCCAGCCAGCCAGCCAGCCAGACGGACGGACGGACATCATTAGATCAATTCAAAAAGTGATTCTGAGCGATTTAAGGTGGCTGTTAGAAAAAAAAATTTTTTTTTTTTTTTTGTGAGTTACAAACATCAGCACAAACGCATAATACCCCAACCACCTAAAAAAACAATTTAAATAACATCGAAATGTAAAAATCGTTTTCGTTTAGCGAAAACACCAAAATACAAATACTGAAATGGAGAAAGATTTGAGATGAATTACAAGTACTATGAATTTCTAAAAACTCTAAATCTGATTACGATATCAGTTCATTGAAAGTATGCAACAGTCTAATGTAACTAATGGATAAAATAAAGACATAAAATAAGCGACAGAAAATCAATATTGTAATAAAGATATGGAAAAAGAGTGTTTACAAATTCTAAAACAACAAGTACAGGTAACACTTGATTTATGCGATTTCTTACGTGTCATTAACACGATTCAATAATAGTGATCATTTTTTGAAATACTTGAACTTGATGCAACATATTTAATTTCAATTGCACGAAATATATAGAAATGTGTTAAAATGAATCTTTAGAAAAAAATTATTCTTTTTGTTTTTTTAAGAAATAATGGTTACAAAACAAAACAAAAATGTGTTTTATAGGCGAAATGCTTTAAGTTTCTAGAAAAAAAAAAAAAAAAACAATGTTTTTGATAGATTTAAAAAAAAGGGCAAAAATATAACAAGATTTTGAAATTGTAATGAAAATACACTAAGAATAATCGAAAAAATATTTGTGCTACTAATTCAGCAAAATGTGTGTCAGAAATAATTTAATAGAGTAAAATTTAAAATGCGAACTTTAGGTCCCAAACTAACATTTTGCATTTACTTAGTGTTTTAATTCGTGCGACATAAAAAATTTTGTCCCAAAATATAATTTTGTAATTTCTACGTAAAAGAGTAGCAATAAATTTGTAATAATACTGGGGTATTCGCTAGAATAAAATCAAATAATTGTTCGATTAAATTAAAATCAATAATTTTGAGTAAAAATTTATTTAAGTAAATTATGCAGATTACTCGAGTAAAAAAAAAAATATATTTTAAAAATTTCCTTTCTTAACTAGTTTTGAAGATGTTTTAATTTTAGTTTTCTTCCTAATTTTGTTTGAAAAAATTACATCACAATTTTTAATTATATTTTAAACAAATTAAAAATTTTATTCATTAAAAAGAACCGAATATATATTGTTTTTCAATCATAAATATTAAATCAATATACCATAAAAAAAATATATAAATATATTTATCACTTTAAAAACTTTAAAAAGTTATAATGTAAAATTTAAATCATTTGTTATTTATAATTTCGGTTTGGAGGGTATAAAGAAAAAAGATTCACCTTCTTGTATTCCATTTTCCATTAAAAACAAATTGGAAGATTATGAATTGGATTTGGAAAAATATATTGTTGATTCCACGAATGATAGTGCAGTCGATATATATTTAAGAATGGAGATGATATTACTAATATAGTATCAGCCTGGTTTAAAGGATTTGAACTTAAAATTGAGATAAATAGTAAACTTATACTTTATGTTAAGAATCGCTAAACTTCTTATCAGATTTTAATTTAAACGTTTTACGGGCCTATTAAGAGAATTTTGAGAGAAATTGGCTTTATAAGAAAAAAAGAGGAAAATAGAGTCAAATTTTAATTACAAGTATTTTAAAAAAAAAAACTACTTATTTCATAAGGGCAATTTAAGCCATTCTTGTAAATTCAATGATCTCGGTCAATGTACATATTTTTCATGTTTTAAAAAATGTTCATGCTTTATTAAAATAAATTGTTAACATTGTTTTGTACTCTTTTTTTTTTTAATAAAACACTATTTTTATTTTTAATAAACTTTTTTTATTTTTAATTAAATTTAATTTTAAGGTATAATTTACTCGAATATCTCGAGTAATTTATAAGCTTTACTCGATTGTTCAATTAATTTAAAAACTGCATTTTTAAGTTCTTTGATTAATCGAATAGTTATAAAGTCGTGTAAAATGAATGCCCTAATTAATACCCGGGAATAAGTAGAACATTTGCGGACTCCGAATGTAGAGCTAAGGGCATATTTAGCATTTATTGAAAGTTTGTAATAATTGGTTACAAAAAAGTGAAAATAAATGTCTTTTAAGCAAAATAAAAAATGTCTAAGAAAATAGCATATATATATATATATATATATTATTACTTTTGAACAATGTTAAAAGAATAAATTTTGAAAAATATACAACTTTAAAAACAGACTGAGAATAATAAAACAAAACAAAATTTATGAGGGGATTTTTTAAAATTCTAATTTTATTATAGTTTATCCCAGTATGTTTTATCTGAGTTATGGTGTTATATATTATTACAAATAATACCTAGTTTAAAATTAAAGTCTCATTTATCATTAAAACCCCGATACAGGATAAGCTCGACAATCCGTGTAATTAATTGCAGACCGCAATCCGAATTGTCGATTATCGGTTTTTTTTTTCTGGTCCACTTTTGTTAAAAAAGAAATAAAATTAAATATATCATTTACTTAATATGTGAAACACATATACAGGGTAATAAGTTCAAATTTTTCATCTAATAACATTCCATATATTAAACTTTTCAACAATTATCAGTTTTATCTAAAAAGAGAAAAAAAAAAAAATTAACAAATTTGTTTATACTCTTTTTTTCTGAAGATTTTTTAGAACGAAAATTAACTGAAAAAAAGAGTTCATTCAACTACAATCAATCGAGTTTATAATATATTCATGAAATTACTAAATTTCCAATCAAATTTTCTTTTTAAATGAACCAAATCTAATTTTTATTACAAATTAAATTATTAACTAACTAAATATTGAAATAATATTGAAATAATATTAAAAAATAATTTTAGCTAAATAAAAAATATAATTCTCGAAAAGCTTCTATCTAATAAATGTTGTGATTTCTAGGCTTCAAAAAGTTATTTAAAAATGTAACAAAATATTCAAGAAGTATTTTTTTTTTTTTTTTTTTGTTCTTCATATAATATTTTAAAAAATAAAATAATACCTGTATTTTGAATATGGAAATTAATAAAAATTTTGTTTTATTTTAATTTACGACATCGATTCAGTAACATTTACAACGAAATTGCAAACTATACTTAAAAATTAATAAGTTATTTTATCACAATTATTTCTTATAATAAACGAATTACTGGCAAAATTTTATTTGACACTTATATTAAATGTTTGTAATTGTATTGGTTTTTATAAAGTTTATTTTTCTAAACACACTTTTTAAAGATTTAAATTAATAAAAATATACACAAAATGTGCTAAAAACAAATGACAAAAAAAAAATCAAATAGTGTTAGAAAAAATATCAGATGCTAGATAAAAGAGCAACACTGCAATCAGCTGATGAACTATTTATTATGGAGTTGATTACATTTGGTCAGCAGCAACTTGCAGTAATGTTTTGTTTAGGTCTAGTTTTAAATTTCTTGTCGCTGCTTTCAAATTGACAGCGGGAAGAAGAGCTCAATGAGGGGCTCAAATACACGCATAGAATAAAGCAAGATGGTGACTGTAAATTATCGATGTCTACGCTTACATGTAAATATAACGATAACAACATGTTATTCTGACAACAAACAGCTGATCATTTTTGCTGATACTGTCGCTGATTATGCAATAATACAATTGGGTCTTTAGAGTGATCGCTTATTTGAGAAATCAGATTTCGAAAAGTTGAAGTTTTGATAAAACTGGTTGCATTTTTTGATATTTTGATATTCATCACAAGACTATATTATATTAATGAATATTTAATAATAATCATGTTCAAATTTATTATAGACAACACTAGCTATAAAATTACACTTTTTCTCTAAAAAAAAACGACCTAATTTAGGTTATAGTCTTCTTGAGGATATTAATTAATAATTTTCAAAAACATTAATATTTTTGCGTATAACTAAAAATGTTGAGGGTGTTTTAGATACTTTTAAAACTGATTTTTGATGTCCTTAAGCAGCCCTATTACATACGATATATCACTAACACAGAGTATTTTAACTGTAAAACTCCTAATTAAGGTAAGGATATGGGCGTAATCTCTAATTATTATAGTAAAAGCGAATCCCAATTTTTTTTTTTTTTTTTTTTTTTGTTTTTAACTCTTACAAATACACTTGACTTAAAAAAAAAAAAACTAAAAAAAGAAAATAATAATTCTTTCTTTAAATTTGACTTTTTATATAAATCTATTGTTGATATATACATGTATTTTATTCAAGATAATTCCGAGTTATACACCATTATATGTACATATGTATGTTAGTAGTATATTTGTGTAATTTATATTTATATTAAATAATTTCGAATAAAATAACAAATACGAGTATTTATTTGAAATATATATGTGTTTCCTTCTAGTTTTAGTAATATTTGCTCCCAAATTAACAACAATTTTAATCAGCACTGGCATTTTTCAACCGTACACGAATTCAAACGATAACTATATTAATTTTCTTGTATTTTTGTTGTTGGTTTTATAACTGGAATAACAATTACATGTGTTTTATATAATTTTACATCATTTTGTTGTGATTTTGTGTAATAAAGGACGCAAATAAAAAGAAACTTCAGTTGAAGCAAAAAACTCCAAGAAGTCGAAAAAGTTCTGGAAGGATGAAATGTTTGCAATTGGGATCAAGTTAAATTATTTTGTATGTAATATGAATGTCCTAGTTATAGAGAATAATGGAATAATGGATCATCGGTATTATATAGGCATTTTAAAATAATTTATTTATATGAAAGTGCTGAGAAATTAGAAATTTCCAACCGATTTATGTTTACCAGGATAATAAACCAAAGCATTCTGCCAAAGCTTAGCTTTCTCTATAACTGCACGAAAATAATAAAAAAAAAAAAAACAATATAATCAACAGATATCAGATATAAATGAATATTTGTGGAGTTTTTATTAAAAAAAAAAAATAGTAATACAGTGCATGCTCTGTATTCGCGACTACCCATTATCGCGACGGCTTAATTTTTAAAATAGCATGTTCTATAATCGCGACAGTTTACGAAAAACGTAAATTATTTCGCGACTTTTATCTGTTTTTTTTTTTTTTAATTTTTAATTTGATTACAACGTCTATAACCAAGAAAGGGAAATCCCCGTCTTTTGGCATATTAACCTTTTAGGATGATTTTCATTTTCAATTTTGTCAGTTCAATCGTGTCATTTGTTGTGAAAATACATCTCTTAATATGGAAAAAGTTCAAAATATTTTAAAGCCAACGATTTCTCAAAACTCCTTGCTCGAATTCGATAGTGAATGGAGTAAAGAGGATAACATGCCCTTAAATATTTTACAAAATATAATTCAGGAACAAAACATAGATCTTTCTATTGGTACTATTGATACACTTGTAGCTCAAAATGATATGGAACATCTTTTCACGAATGCTGACATAAACAACTGGATTCAAGAAGAATTTCATGTGGAAAGTAATGAGGAGCAAATAGAATTATCAAATACGCAATCAAAGGATTTATACGATAGTGATCATGAAGAAAACTAAATTAAAGTGGATGATTGTATAACATCGATAAACATATGCATACAATGGGCTTTGGAAAATGACGAGCCGAAAACATCAAGCTTTTAATTTAAAAAAAGTAATTTCTCAAGAAAGCAACTCAAACTTCCCAATTTCTTTAAAAATGTTTAAAATGTAAATATATCAATAAAAACAATTCTAATTTTAAAAATTACATAAAATTTTTCAATAAAATTTTGGGTTCTTTTGTTATCGCGGAAATTCAATTTTCGCGACAGGTCTGGTTTTTAATTAGTCGCGAATATCGAGATTAAACTCTATATATAAATGTCTGAATTTCACTAATAAAAATGGTATTAAATTGATATTGTAAGAAGAATGAAACTGAAAATGATCCTGAATATAACAAAATCCTTATCATACTCGTATATCAAAATGCTTAAAAGAGATTATAAAGTGAAATAAATTTTTTTTTTAATTAATTTTTGTGATTTTTTGAAGAATAAAGTATGATGTCGAATAGTTTTTTTGCCTTGAATTTTAATATCATTTAGAAATGGCTTTTTAAATTGAATTTATTTGTATTAACTTTAAGATTTATGCAGAATTGAAATCTTTAATTTCTAATAAACCAAACCATTTTTTTAATTCAAAATTCTGGGAAATTTTTTTAATTAAATTTGCATCGCTCATGTCGAATAGTTTTTTTTTTTTTTGGTCACTGTATGTACTTCTTAAAGTAATATTAATGTTATGATTCACTATTCTATATAATCATACGATTTTGGCCATGATTCACTATCGTACATAATCTACGATTCGACTAATGCAAACATTGTTGTTTTCTTTTTTTGTTTTTGTTTTTTTTTTTTTTTTTTTTTTTTTTTTTTGAGAAATTTTTTTCAAAAAACGAAAACAAATAGGATAGACTTGTCAAAAATCTGTCAAATCCACGCTATCATACCTTTTATACATACTTAAGTTTTTAACAGATCTAACGACTAAATAGTTTAGTGAATCAAGTTGGGCTTAAACGATCAGTAATATTTGATGAAATTTTTGACGATTAAATTAATAACTCAGATTTCATGATGAAATAAAAAAAAATAGCTAAAATATTATGTATCTACTTGATTTGATGACGCATCAGATGCTTTACAAATATAGTAGTCTATTACTAAGAAGCAAACATTGAATGGTGCTTTCCTAGCTCCCTGAATAAAATACTGAAACAATTTTGTAAGAGAGACAACATTACGGAACCACTTCTTGGTGCACATTTCTTTGTTCGAAATGTGAAATTATTATATTTCAGACAAAAGAATCATGATTCGAGCCAGGAATTGAAAATCAATCATTTTTCATCTTTCGATTTCAGTTGAATTTGAGGCAAATTGTAAACAAAAGTTACAAATAAGGGATGCGTTTAAATAAAACGTAACATGTTTTTTTTTTTTTTTTAATAAAAGATGAAAAGAATAAATTGATTTTTTAGATATGACTTCTAGAAAAAAAAAAAATGTTAAATAATAGAATTTAAAATTAATTGAGTACTGCTGGGGCCTTACTAAATTCCCTTTTAACTTGGATCCAATTCCTTTACAATTGCCAAAATTTTGAGTAGACTAAAATAACATTCCCAATTATGTGTGCTTATAATATAACGACAAAATTAAAAATTTGGCCAGAAAATTTTTTAAAATACTTTTGCATGTCATCGATGTTTTTTTATGACACTCTTTGTTATGATTATTCCGGTTTATTCAGACTGAAGAAGTAAACCAATTACATATCTAGTCGCATTTTGAGTAAACCCGTCATACTACAAATTGTTTTTTTTAATTTTTATTGCTTTTAGTTCGATAATATTCAGACTATTTGCTCGATTATTCGGTATATATAACTTGTACCTTGGAACATGAGAAAAGTCAACAATAACGTATGTTTTCCAGGCTAATAAAAAAATACTTAAAATATTTTCATTTTTTTTTTATATATATATTATTGAGGAGCTTTGATCATTCTTTGTCTCAGAGTTCTTCTCAGCTTTGTTATTTACAATTTATTTTTTTTTTTAGCTTTGACTAAAGCTTAGGCATGGCTTTAACATGTTTCATATTTAATTTGATATATAGTTCTTAGGAGTTTCACTATTTTTTAGGCTTGGAATTCATTTTTGTGACTTTTTATTAAAAAAGTAAAAAAAAAACAATTACATTTTTTTTACTGCCATCTTCATGCGTTTTGTCCGATTTTCAAAAATTCGATGTGCTGTTAAATCTGACATGTTTCTAGAATAACGGTTCTCAAGTATGGGTCCACGAATCATTTTTAGGGGGATCGCAAAGACCATAATTTAATAATTCAAATTTACTTCATAAAATGTCTTGAAATGTTGGAAAGACTTCATCAAATTGATAAATTCATATTGGGGTCGAAAGTAAACAAAATTGTAATTATATCCGTGTGAGTGATTAAATCAACCTATACTTAGTTCCAAATTGAATACATACAGGACAGCCGCACCAACAATATATTAATCACAATTTTTGTATTCTATATAATTTTTTTTTTTCAATACGAAACTATGATCTCAAGTTGATGATGAGAACATCTTTTCAAATTTCAAATAATAACTTTATTAGTTATCAAACTGATTCAAAATTAATTCTTAGATATAATTTAAATGCGGCTGTAAAAGTAAAAAATATAATTTATAGTTCTTTTCCAAAAAAATTGTGAGAAAAGCAAAACAAATTGTTTCTTTTATTTTAAAAATTACACCGGATTTCCTACATTTTAAAATTATTTATTAATAAGGCCTCAACAAATTTTAAACCTAATAAATTTAAAATTTTCCTAAATTTGAAAATTCTAACTTAAGATTAAGAATGATTTGAGAACAATATGAAATTCAAGTACCAAATATTTGCTCTTGAAAATTTATTTGTTTTTAGTTTTAAGAATCATTTGAAATCTTTTGATATCAAATTGATAATTCACATTCTTTTTTAAATATTCATTACTCAATATTTCAATACAAATTGGAAATAAAACTTAAAATTTAATCCTTTGGTCTATTTTTGAATAAAACTTGTTTAATTTTAAATATTAAAATCATTTTGCAAACCTATGATTTGGCGTATTTACTTATTGTACAAACATTTTGATTAGTCGTTCCCGAGTTGCAATGTCTCAAAGGCAATGTTGCCACTTTTAAAATCTACATCTAGCCTTTTTATTTTGCTTTCAACCTCAAAACTTTCGTTTTAGCTTCTATCTTACTTTCTAGACTTCTTTGATTCTCGAAATTGCATTAAAAATGCTAAAATTTTAGTATTTTAACAAAGAAGAAAATGATTGCTTATTTACTTTTACTAATTTTATTTTTACACAATTATTCATTTAAGCATTTTTGTGTATTTATATGCACAAAAAATCGACATTATTTATATTTAATAAACATTTTCGGCTGCGGCACTTAATTCTCAAAATCAAAAATAACCAATTTACTTACTTACTTACATAATTAATTATTTTTCAAAAAAAAAAAAAAAAAGAAAAAAAAACTTTATTAACCATAGAAATTATAATATATCTAGACAAAATGGAAAAATTTGGATATATAGTTTTGAAATGACCTAGTGAGGGTTGTAGGTTCAGTTGAGTAGATAGTTTTGTATTTACGGATTAAAATTTTGTATTCCTTCATGTCGTAAAAAATCGTTTTTTTTTTATCGATAAATTCAGATTTTGAGGGCGTATCGAAAATTTTAAGAATGACATAATGATCTACTCAATGTGGTCTACAGCGTACACTAGATCATTTCAAAAATATATTTTCACTCTCACAACGTGTTCCGCCACGGCGGCTTGTCTTCTTGGATAAAATCTTTTCCTTGATGTATAGCTCAAACGTGGTAGAAAAAATCCTGTCATGTTACACTCTAGGATAACTTCGGTCCTAGAGAACGTAACAGTTTGGCAGGTACATATAGGTGCACCATTGCCTGGACTTGTCTGTGGGTCTATAATGGAAGAAAAGGACCTTCGGGGCCTGACCAGAGACTTAACACAATATGGTACCACGGGAGCCAGTAGCCCCTGGTGCGGCAACATCGATTCGGTGTTGTCGCACTGGACTGGCTATTGGAGAGGCCCTTCGGGGAGTCACGTGGTGGCTGTGGTTTAAACCTAAATCGCAGGAAGGGGTTTATAGTCCCGATGTGGTGTTGCATAGCAACACGAGTCGCCAATAGTGCGGCACATGGGGGCGTTGGTTGGCGCATTGTACTCACCCGGTGGTGAGACCACCGTGGGATAAGGCCGTCATGGCAGGTGCCCACGTTAATCTCGACCACATCTCACAACGTGTTATCATTGTATTTGTATATTTGAAAATTATTAAACAAATAGAAATTATAATTAAAAAATTATGAAAAATCACTTTAAAATTTGAGATATTTTTTCACATGAAATATAACCCTTTTTTATGGAAATTTTTTGGGCGATATTTTTTATTTATAAATTTATTACAATAAATTTAAAAAAATATGCAAAACTAAAGAGAACGATAAACAATAAGTTCTCAAAGTGTAACACTGTTCAATGGGGTCTTGAATCTCTTACTTGTGAGAATCCCTGCTCTAGAAGATATTGTAATCAATAAAGATATTTAAAATTAACGGCAGTAAGAGTTATTTATTTACTTATTTGTGTTATGTTTTATTCGAACGCACACTTTCGTCAAGTTTAATTTTCCGCTAAGTAAAGCTCTCATATATATGTAGCTATATATTGCAATTTGCAAACGGTTTTATTTCGATAACAGATTTTTTTATTATTTTTTTATTTATTTATTTTTTTATTTATTTATTTGTTTATTTATTTATTTATTTATTTATTTTTTTTTTAATTATAATTTTCCATCCCTGATCAGACTTTAAAAATGAGTTGTCTGCCTATGTAGTGTTAATACGATGAACTTACATTTCTACATATCTCAGGGATTCCTTTTAATTTCATAAATGAAACTAAATTGCAAATAGATATGCATGTGTTAGAAAACGATTATACTCTTTAGTTGATGTTGCTGTGGATAAAGATGACTTTTCGACTTTTGTTTATTGTATTGTTAAATTTACAACGACAAAACTGTAGTAATAATAATAATAATAATAATAATAATAACCATTCTATTCTTATTTCACAAAAGTAAACAAAACCAAACGAATGTTGACGACCAAACATTGTTGAATGCACACACAAAACAAATGCACAAACACATTTTTAGAATAATGTGTAACAGTGTGTATTGTTATTATCTGTGTGTCTGTATTTACATTTTGAAGAGCATACAAAAAAAAAAAAATTGACAATTGTTCATTTTTTCATTGTATTGGGTTTTATTTGTTTTCGATAAAACAACAAAAAGATCAGTCATAACATATACACACAAACAACTACTAACATTTGCTGAATTTATTTGTTGCTATTTTATGTTTCTCTTTAATAACACGGTGCAACACAAACTGATTTAAAAGTGCTAAACATCTGCAATTTTTGAAATAATCGAATTAAATAGACTTGCAAGTAAACTATATGGCACACAGAATCTCTAACGTATTTTCCAAAGTTAGTATGAAATTAATTTTTATTCTATGTGAAATTAAGATGTTTTTTTTTTTTTCATTATGAGTAAAAATTATAACTGTTTTAAAGTACTTAAAAGTTTCGGTATTGGAACTCATTTTTATGTATTAAAAATATATATCAAGAGTCCACAGATACAAAAGATTCTAACTATTTTTGAACAGAAATCATTAAGAATATGATAATTCTAAGATGCTAGCAAGCTGAAATTCGTATCAAATTTGAATTTTCCTTTTCCTTACTATGGCAGCAATAATTGATAATTTGTTGTCTAGTGTAATAATAGTTACCTTTATGACATTTACCATCACTACTGACTGATGCTCTTATAAATAAGTACGAGTAAGTGAAATTGTATTGTTATTTAATAATAAGAACCTCATACATCGATACAAATGTACCTCTTGTGTATTTTTTGGCAAATGTAAAGCTGCCACTCGAGATCTGTGAATTGTGCAACAACACAATACAATTAAATACAATACACTTAGGGTTATTCTTATTATTGATGTTTTAGTATAGAATAGTATTTCACCTTTATTGCGTATGTATTATACGTAGGACTACTACATGCATTCATGTATGTTTAAGTGTTCGTTTTATTTAACTTTTTGTTTTGAGTTTATTTTATTGTTTATACAAATAAGGGAAAATGCAATAAAATTATAAGCAGGAGACTTAGTCCACCCAACAAACACATTGTTTTAATATTGATGTTGAAAATTTTCCAATAAAAATGGATAGATGCTGAAATTGAATAATGAATTTATGCAATAACTCGGGTTATGCTGATTTTGGGAGTACCGTGTGTGGCACGTAGGGTGATGTTGTTGGAACAACGTCACATTCACAAGCCCCCCAGCCGACGTTGTCGCTTGATAATATTCGTATGGATTGTCACGACAATTTTGTTTGATAATGTACCTGTTTATCGTAAAAGTAATTTGTTGTTGTCATTTTGACAGTAAAAAACAGTTACAATATTAAGAAAAAAAAAATAAAGAACAACAACAACATCACAAGAAACCCTTTTTAAAAAACCAAAAAATGTTGTTATATATACAACTTTCTATACATATAATGAACTGTAACAAGTTGTTGCCATTAAGCTAAAATATACTTCAAGTCTTATAAGATTCCCTTAATTGTATTCTCATAACCGTGACAACAGTGTTGTACAACAAATTCATCAAACGACTGTTGCATAGGGTAAATAAATATAAAAAAGATATTTCAATTTATTGTTATTATTATTGTAAGAGTGTGAGCATGAGGACTTTCCAAGAATTTTTGAATAGAATCTGCAAACGAAAGTTGAATTCAGTTTGTTTGAAATTACAAAAGCTTATAATTAAACTAAACAAAAACAAATATTAATTTTTTTTTTAAAGTGGTCTCCACTGATAATTTTACTAATGATTGTTTTAGGAGTTGACAGTCGAACTGTAGACTTTTACCAAAATTTCATAGATGAGGTTATGTAACTACAACGCTATTAAATACTTCGTCTGAAAACATTTCATCGTCCACAAAAAAATTCGCCAATTATTCTCTTTCAGTTTCATTTTCAAGAAAAACTTTAGGCAAATAATTCAGTCATATATGTATGTATAAATTAAATAAAATGTGTAGAATGTTATACTACAACAACAACAGTCATTTATATGAAATAAAAAGAACAGACATCAAGATCTAATTAATTTTAATTTCAAATATCCTTTGAGTGCGATTTGCTTGTTTTCTTTTTTTAATGGTTGTTGAATATTTCGCACTTTCCAAATGGTGTGGAAATGTGCAAAATTATAATTAGTGTTTACTCTATCGTACTGTAATGTTCTCTTACGTTTATATGTATGTATGTATGTATGTATGTATATCATTACCCTTTTGCAAACGCTTGACTGCATCCGAATTTATATACATATGATGTATTTTTTTAGTCATTAAATAAGAGCGGCATTTATCAAAAACAAAAAGTATATATTTATACGAGGGCGGATCAATAAGACCGTAACTTTTCGAACTTCCCTCGTAGTTATATGAAATGCAACACTATTCCCATCAATTACCACCTGTTAATAGACTACTGTCATTTACTTTGCGTAAAAAATAGGATTTTTCGATGTCCTTAAAATAGGCATTTGTTTGGTCAATAATTTCATCGTTGGAGCTGAATCTCTTTCCACCGAGCCATTTCTTTAGGTTTGGAAATAGGAGGTAATCACTAGATGCTAAATCCGGAGAATATGGCAGATGAGGTACCAATTCGTAGCCCAATTCATAAGTGTTTTGCCATTGAGACTGCACCAATCTTGCAAACAACTTTCTTAAACCCAGCTGATCATTTAAAATCGAAACCACACTGCCATATGAAATGCCTATGGCATCAACAATCTCACGCACTTTTACTGTTCGGTGAAATCGATGGTGCAGAGTCGCCATCATACACGAGGTTGTATGTTTTGAACAGCTGTTAAACGCAAAGTAAATGACGACACTTGCTCAAAATTTGACAATAGTATATCAACAGGTAGTAGTTGATGGGAATAGTGTTGCATTTCATATAACTACGAGAGAAGTTCGAAAAGTCACGGACTTATTGATCCGCCCTCATATATTATATATATATATATATATATATATATATATACTTATATATAAAAGAACAACAAACGAAGATGATGCTGAAACATCTGAAAATATTTTTTTAAATTTTATTTTGGGTTATTTCTTAGTTTAGAAATGTTAATAATATTTCATATTAAGGTATAAAGTATGTTCTTTCAATAATCTAATAAATATATTACTGTATTTGTTAGTTTTTTAGTTATTGCTCAAGATGTCTGAGAAAAACAAACCACTTATCCAAGGTAAATGTATCATAACTCGGAGAATCGAAATGAAAGTTTAAATTCAATTAATCTTTGATATAAATTTTTCTTTTTTTGTTTTTTAATGTAAAAAATATGCTGTATAAGAGTCAAATATGCTTTAAAATTTCAAAATATATTATAAATATGAGAAAGTTTACCATTAAGGGTGTAATATTCAAAAATATGACATAAATCGATGTCAAAGTGCTTTAATTGATCTAAAAGGAATAAATAACATTTTGTCAATTGTTCCATTCAACGCTTTCCTATTGTCATTTTCCAATAATTCAGTCAGTATAATTTGAACCTTATTTTATTTTTAAAATCTCGTTAGTTAAAAATTTAAACCGTCCCATTTAAATACAGAAAAATTGCATTTCTTCCCGGAATATTTTCACACTTCAAACATCATCTGTGTTCTTAACGTCATGCTTCAATATATATATTTTTTTTAATTTAGAGATAGTAACATTACGGTTTCTCACCTTATTATTACATCATTTATGCCTAATTTCTAGATAAATATATTAAATAAAATACGCAAAAATTCTTTCTGTAAGAAAATTGCTTAAAAAACTCTCCAAGGTATTATTGCCTTTAAACCAAACATATGTTTTAAAATCATAATTAAAAAGGAAATCATATGAACCAAAATTGACCAAAGCATTGAAGTTAGGTAACAAAGACTAAAATATTACGTTTTTCCTTTCTAATGCTACTTAAAAAGAACTAAGATTCGTTTAAAGTCATACTTTTTTTTTGTGGAATAACTCTCGATTTTGAGGGTATATTGAAATACATACACTTAATATAAATTTCACTTTTCTACTATCCATGTGTATTCATTTTGTTATTGCACCATATAGTTGAAATCGGAGATATCAAATATATATATATATATATATATATATATATATATATGCCTTCAATGCATTAAATGTGTATATTGAAGTGGCCGTTTCATAGAGCATATTTATTTCGTTGGCGAAATGTATTGCAAAAGGTGATAATTTTACTACACTTTCACTACAATGCAACTAATGAATCGTACAAGTAACAAAATTTGTAGCTTTCTCTCAAAATACAGAGCAACAACGGTCTGCATGACGAAAAATGATTAAACAAATAAGAAATGGTCTGTGTGGTTTTTCGCTTATATCTTGTCTTTTTTTTTAGAAAAATTTTAAGGAATCTACAGAAGAATAAACGTGTTTCAAAAAGATGATTTTACTGAAAAAAATTACTTTGACTTCAACAGTTCACGAACATCTTTTTTGATATCAATCATCTAACTATAAAGATTCATTTTGGGATCTAAATGGAAAAATGTTGAATTTACAAATGGAATGACAAGCTATATTAATATAAATATTTCTTCTTTTATAAAGAATATAAAAATGATATTTTTTCAAATATTCTAAATATATAAATGCAGAAAGAATCATTAAATTGGAATAAATTAGAATTTAAAAAGGAAAATTTATCTGTACTTTTTCCTATTCACTTTTTTCTTTGGTTTTTACCGGAATAACATAGATATCTCGGTTCAATTTATAAAAACTCTTAAGTCAATATAACAGCCATGGAAAAGATCCATATGAACATTGTCACCATTGGCCACCTCGATTCTGGCAATTCCACCACCACTGGTCACTTTTTCCACAAATGCGGTGGTATCGATAACCGTACCATTGAAGGCCGAACGTGAATGTAGTGTCACCAACGATATGGCTTTGTGGAAATTCGAAATCTCCAAATACTAAGTTACCTTCATTGATGTCCCCGGTCACAGAGATTTAATCGAGAACATGATCACTGGTAACTCTCAAGCTGTTGCTGCCGGTACTAGTGAATTCGAAGTCGGTATCACTAAGAACGGTCAAACCCGTGAATACGCCTTTTCGGCCTTTACCTGAGGTGTCAGCAAGATAGATTCCTCTGAACCACAATACAGCGAGGCCCGTTATGAGCAGATTACGAAGAAAGTATCATTCTACATGTGAAAGACCCGGCTGGCACGGTGATAACATGTTGGACGCTTTCACCAATATGCCCTGGTTTAGGGAATGAAAGATCGAACGTAAAGAAATTAACGCTGAACTTCTCATCGATGCCTTGGACACTATCTATTAAAATAACTTGTGCCTTTTTTCTCCTGATTGTAGGTTTACTAATTTCCCGGACTTTTTCTGTTCCCGAGAAACAAACTATAAATTTCGTGGCTCCCGGGAATTCCCGTAAATTTTAATAGAACAAAATAATTAAGGCTAAGCGAGATAAAATTAAATATTAAATACTAATATTGTGTTAAGGTTTTGTTATTTCGGAGGAATGCTTAAACAAAATTTCGCTTAAAAGATTCTGCATATTTTATAACGAATTAAATAAAAATATTTGAAAAATTTAATATGTACAGTAGGGTCATAACTTTTTAAAATTTTTTGCAAATATCCAAAATACCATAGCAAGGTAATACTGATAAACAGAAGAATTAATTGATTTATTTATTTTTAATTTTATATATTTCTTTTTTTTTTTTTTTTTTTTTTTTTTGAATTGTTAATTGATGACATTTTATGATGTTATTTAAAGTGAAAAATTACTTTCTATCAATTTGACACAAAATATTTGCAAAAATGTGCTAAATTAGTTTCTAGTCAGATTTGGATATTTTATTCGATAGCCGATAAGTTCCAAGTAGTTTTCTTCTGAATACTTGACCATATCACAATATTTTTCTTATTTAAGTGGAAGAGGAATATAAAATAAAGTGATTGTGGTCCATACGTAATATCTAATTTCTATCATTTAAATACTTAGAATTTTATAAACAAACTTCAAACTTCATATTCGAAAACTAATGACAGAATCATTAAATGACAGTGAGGGGGGGGGGGGGGGGGGTAATTCGAAAACTTTGTTCTCAACGTTCTCGCTATGCTAAAATCTAGGGTATCGAATTATTGGGGTTTTCATATTAATCGGTTCGACAAATAATTATTTGAGGTTAAAAGCTTAACAAATTATTCGATTAACCGAATAGTCTTAGTAATATATGTTGTATGTAAAACATATAAATAACACTAATTTTAGAATTTAATATTCCTTACAATAAAGTATGCTCTCGTAATATTCATATCATTTTAAATAAATTCTGTGCTGACTTATTTAAATGTTTTAAGAAAACAATTCCAATGAGAAGAAAAAGCATTGCACGGGGACCACCTTGGAATTGAAAATTTTGAAAAACAAATATTATAGAAAACACAAAAAGATCTTTTTATCTATTCATTATATGAGATATTCCATATCAAGACCAGTTTACAATTCAGAAAATATCCAACAACAACAACAACAACAATAATTATCCATTTAAGGTGAAAAGAAACTTTAAAAATAATCCAATTTTTTTTTTTTTTTTTTTTTACCAGTTTCCAAAATTCTAAGCCTCAAGTCTCTGGATATTCGTTCATGGCAAAATTTGAAGATAAAGTATCCTCAAACGATGCAGATATTTGCTATATGTTTGCTGCTTGCTACTCATCCTTCTATTCCGATAAAGAATTACATCATCTTTCTAATTGTCCACATCCAATTCCTAATGTATTCCTAATAAATTGTCCAACATTAGATAAATTGATGGTAATGACAGCTGGTAGAATATAAAATATTCTGATAAATGTGAACCTGACAGTGTTTCAAATTGCGTTCTTATAAAATGTTAAAATTTTTTTATATCTCCAATAACCTACTTATTCAACATATCAATATTTAAATTTTGGAAAAAAAATCGTATTTATACCTTTGTTTAAATCCGGAAGCATATCCAACATTTGCAATTATAAAGGTATTGCTAAATTAAGTGTTATTCCAAAACTTTTCGAAAAGATAATTATATAATAATTACTGAAATCCTTTCGCATCAAATTGTTTGTTATCTTTTTCCCATTCCAGCATGGATTTAGAAAAAGATGTTCCACTACTACTAACTACTACTACTATATATATATATATATATATATATATATAGATTTCAGTAAAGCTTTCAAATTGTGTAAACTCGGATTTTCTCATGTTTTTTCTTTAAATGGATTTGTACATATCTTAAAAATAGATGCAAATGTTTATTATTTGCACAATTTACATCGAAAACCATTCCTATTTTATCCGGTGTTCCGCAAGGTAGTCATATCGGTCCCTTATTATTTCCAAAAAATTTATAAGTGATTTACCAACTTGCATTAAGAATTCTTAGTATATTAATGCCTGCTAATGATGTCAAACTCTTCCAATACTTTAACTTATTCCAATCAGATCTTGGCAATCTTTATGATTGGTGTATGATGAATCTAATGGATCTAAATTTAAGAAAGTGTAAACATATGATATTCTATATAGAACAAGTCCAGTAGTCAGTAGATAGACAATGAATGAATAACAATTTTACCTAGTTGCTTGATTTTAAACTATCCTTTTCCTCAAGCCCCAGGGAAGAGAATTTAATGTTCCTTACGTTTCCAAGCATTTAACATTTCTTGTAAGACCAATACTAAAATATGCCTCCGAAGTCTGGGATCCTCAATAATAAAATTTCTCTTATTTTGTCTTCGTAATCTTCCATGGAATCCTAATATTAATTTATCATCATATGAAAATCGATTGCAGCTCATTGATCTCCCTACTCTTGAAAGTAGGAGAAAATATATGAATATTTTATTTGTAATTAATTTATTAAACGATTCAATTAATTCCGAGTTTCTGCTTCGTAAGATCGAATTCGTAAACCCTTTAAAAATCAAATATTTTCTCCATATATTTTGATTTTTCTATAAATCCAATCCGCATTAAGAGGTGTAGATATTTTTAAATTAATTAAATAATAACATTTTATTATTGAATGATTATGAAAAACATTAACATAATAAATAAATGACTTTAAGAATAATATGTATGATAGCCTGTAAGAAATTGTAATTTCATTTTCCTATTAAATAAATAAATAAATCTATTGGAATAGTTATTTAGAAAAATAATGTTTTAGATCAAACTCTTTCACAAAGTGTTAATCTTATCAGTTCTTTTGCCCATTTTTATTAAAAAAAAAAAAAAAAAAAAAAAAAAAATTGTACTTTTTTGACATAATACTACAAAATATGCTCCTAGTTCAGCTTTGTTTAATAAATTAGTCCTTTTAATGTAACTCTCTTTATTTTTTGTGTGCGAATGACTTTTTGTCATAAAAGTCAAAATTAATATTAGTATTTTTATTTACAATCTTTTTTTTTTTTTTTAATTAAATTTTTTATGATTTATATAACTTTGAATTTACATACTTTACTCAAAGTTATGTTTCAGAATTTCTATTGTTACAAGTTTAAGTATTTATGAAGTTATATTATAATATTTTCATACCGCTTTTTTTAAATATTAAATCCCAACAAAAAAAAAAAAAAAAAAAAAAAAAGAACATCCAAAGAAGTCATTAAGATACTGAACTTGTGATGCAGTCAGTAGTAATGCAAATTCGGGTAATTTCCTACGTTTTTAATCATAAGTTTTATGTAAAATTGCAATGAATATCTAAAATATTTTTTTTTATAGGCACAAGAATATTAGTTTTAATTTTTATATAAATTAACATAAAAGTTCTTCATAACATTACTTGTTATTTGTTATATATTTTTTTGTTAAAAAGTATTTGCAAAAATAAAAATCGATTCTCAAATCGAATCTCGTTGAATGCTTTACAAGAAAACGTACACCTTATTGATACTTTGGAAGTAATGAAATAAATAATTTTCAAAAATGACTTTTATTTAAGATGTGGTTAATTTAAAAATAAACGAAAAAAATATATATTATAATTTCGGTTATCGACCAAAATTAATTCGATAACCGAATGTCGGCTTATCGATTGGATGCCCTACTAAAAATCACCTGAATTGTAACAAATAATAGAGAGTTTGTTGCAAAACTTAATTTTCTCTTTTCTCTAAATATTGAAATATCCATTAATTTATTGAATAAGTTTTTTCATCGTATACAGGTAGTGTTTTGCAAAAACCAAAACTATTAACATTTTTCTAAACATTAGAACCGGTGTAATTTTTTTTATTTTTTTTTTTTTTCAAAAAAAAGTCTCTAGCGGGAATCGAACCCCTACCAACTAGTCAGTCCATCGTGACAAACTATTTTCACTACAACAAACAGTAGTAATAGTTTGTAATTGTAATTAAAATATAAATAAATATATAAAAAAATACAGAAAGTTTACATTTCTCTTCAAAATTTAGTTTAAAATAACTATTACCTAACTACATAAAGATTAACGATCGTCAACTAAAACCTAAAAAGTTTTAATATTTTATTTCGATAATGCGTTTAGGAAGAATATATTAATATTTTTTTTTTTTTTTTTTTTTTTGCAAAATTATTAATGCTTTTTACGATTTAGTTAATATCAAGTTTTTTAATATGATTTAAAAAAATCGGGTCCCAGGTTATTATAAATTCCGATAATTCTTTTTTTTTTTTTTTTTGTTCAACCTTAATACTATTAAATAAATTAAAAAAAAAAAAAAAATTAAAAGAGCTTTGATTACATGTGTAATATTCCATCATATTTTGATTGTAACGATATGCTGTAGACAAATCCATTGTTGTGTTGCTTTTTATTAGATGTTTTTGTTGTTAAATACAATACAGGAAATGTTATTGTTTTGTTGATTTTGCAATTTGTTGTTATAAACTTAATTATTTGGATTAATATTTGTTTTTGTGGTTTTTAATTAAACATATAAATAATTATTTTAACATTAAACACATAAATGCATATGCCCGCATATATGCATATTTGCTTGTACTAGATAAATTTCTTTATTTACAATTACGATAGCACATTTATTTATTTAATTTAACAAATAAAGCCTTTTAAATATTAATATTTTTTAATTAAATCAAATTATTTCTTTTCTTTTTCTTCATTTATTTAAATTGTGACTACAATTTTGTATGTGTGTGTGTGCTTTTTTTTAAATATTTTCAAAAATATTGCACTATTATTATGATTTTTTTATTTTATTATTATTATTATTATTATTATTATTTTTTCTTTTTTTGTTTTATTTTGAATTTGTTGTTATTTTATATTATTTTAAATTTCGAGGACACGTGGAGGTTTTTTGTTGATCTGTTTAATAACGATAAATTTATCGCGCCGTATTACTACCACGTTACGCATTTAAAGACGGGTTATTGCGGTTATAATATGACGGGAATTCTGTAAGCGTTGTTTGCTTTTCTGGTTATTTAATGTGTGTATGTGTGCTTTTCGGATACTGGCTAAAATATCTAACTGAAGGACAAAGACGTTTCCAATAAAGGTTTACCACAAAGTTTGCACATAATGTGTTTATAAAAAAAGTAAAGACTGCATATATATATACACACACATATATATATATATATATATATATATATATATATATATATATATATTCAAGTGTTTTGTTTTAAATATATTCACTTTTTGTAGATTACTGAATATGATAACTATGTTTTGGATTCGCATTAAATGTCACGCCGCCACTTTTGCTTTGTAATGTTTGTCAACAAATCAGTGGGCAGATAACGAACCGTGCACCTATCAACCAACCAACCAAACGATGTTGGAAGATGTTATTTTTCTCGTTAGAGTGTCGACCGAGAGTGAGTAGTCCTTAAAGTCAAATACCACAAATGCGCGCGCGTCTTCATCAAGACTCAAATTTAAATATTTTTCCCAAAATCATACAAAATATTAAATCCTTTTCGCTTTTTAATTAAACGCGAAATACACACGGATAAATCACAACGACAGGAAATAAATAGTATTGAATTTTTTTTTTATTTATTAATTTTTTTTTTTTTTTTTTTTGTTAGAAAAAAAAAACATTTATTTTTCTTCACTTCACAACTAACAAATCTGTAACTAATGCCTTGGAAAAATTACCAAAATATTTTCAGTCAGAATTGTGAAAAAAGAAAATAAAAAAAGAAAACATAATAATATTTTTATTATTCGTACATAAGAAGATATTTTAGTCATAACGAACGACTTTCACAGGAGAATAAAGTAACAAGCGAGACAAGGCAACAGTGAATGAGTGAGTGATGCTGTATTGTGTGTCTGTCTGTCTGTTGTACAATAGGGGTTTTGTTGTTGCAGACCAAGATGTTAAAAAAAAAAAAATGACAAAATATACACACACACATACAAATTAAGACAGTGACTATGATGATGATGTTGATAATGGTGCGTTTCTTCATTTAATAATGTTTGTGAGAGTGAGTCAGTGTGTTTGAGTGTTTATGCATCTTGTGTTCACTGTAACAATGACCGCCCAACCGCATTTGCGCGCAGCCAATACTTGACTGACAAACACGAATAAACGAACCAATGAAGACATTCCTCGCAAAGGAAATGTAAAACTAAATACGTAGCGTAAATAAATAAATAAAAAAAAAAATCACAAATAAGAAGGAGAAATGAAAAATAATAATAAAAAATAATAGAATAGAATAGAATAGAATAGAATAGAATAGAATAGAATAGAATAGAATAGAATAGAATAGAATCAACAATAATCTGTATTTCCTGATATTATGGTGTTTCTAACGTGCATAGATGCCAGATAATTTGACAATTTATCGGAATTTTGTTTTCCTATTTAATTTTCGAAAACAAACATCAAGATTTTGCATAAAAATTTATCGAAGCTGCGATACTTTGGAATAGCAATATTATGTGGAATAATAATATAATGTTTGTGTTTTAAATAATAATTTAAATAATTTACGTTCTTGCAATACGCACAAATTCTTATATATACACATACATACATACATAAATACATACATACATACATACATATATACATACAAACACATAAAATAAAAAAAAAGTTATTAATTGTTCTAAACAATTTACTTGAAACTTTGCAAATTATTGCTCTGTAAACCACCTGGCAGCTCTTGTTAATACATTTCGGACTATGGCTGTATATTACATTGACAATGTCATGCTGCTCTTTAACAGGACATCTATACAGTATATATATATATATATATATATATATATAATTTTTTTTTATCAAAAGGAACTCAAATACTTATCAAAATAAAAATTGATCATCTATAGACACAACTTTCGTTACTATTATTTCAGCATCAAAACAAAATTTTATCAGTGCCGAATCTCTGATGGCATATTATAACATAAGTTTTCCCCTATAGCTGTTACTACACTAAGAGAAAACTCTACAACGGTTGTGTTCACATTGAAAATTTACGGTATCGGTCTTCTGATACCGTTCGTTTACAAATTTAATGTTGATTTACAAATTCGATACAGAAGTGTTGTCAACTTGATACCAACTGATATCAATTTTCATGATTTGAACACGCATTTGTTGAATTTGAACACATATGGGACTTTTACTAAGTGTGAAATAAAATATATGATTACAGAATATTACGTTGATACTAACACATATGAATTTATGCACTATGGGACTATGGTAAATTTGGAACTGTGATTCCTACTTAGATACATATATAAAACTAACATTTGTATGGGATTTATACACGTTAAAGTGATTTTTAGAAGAGGGGTTTATATGGGAACTATTTACAATAATGCCCTGAACTTCATGAAATTTGACACGAAGATTGACACTTATACGAAACGTCTTTGCACCACGTTTCATTAAAATATTGTCATATTTAAGGCATTTATGATTGTTAAACCCATATTCTGGAAGGACATTTGCATGGGGGCTAGGTGAAATTATGAACCGATCGTAACCGATATCAATAAGCTTGGTCCTTGGTCCCATAGTGCATAAATTCATATGTGTTAGTATCAACGTAATATTCTGTAATCATATATTTTATTTCACACTTAGTAAAAGTATCGGTCTACAATTGACCACATGTCTAATATAAGACCCATCCACGAATTTTAATGGACATACACAAACTGACTACATATTTTTCTTAATTATTTTTCAAATAAATTCATAAAATATATTATTATTTGTATTATTTTAACTAACAATCGTAGAAACTATTAAGTTAGGACGGAAATAAGTTGCATGATTTTTGTTTGTTTTAATGTGTAGAAAAATTTTGAGCATTTAAGACATTATTAAATAGATATAAGAAGTGTGAAGCATGCCCAAACTTTAGGGAAACGTACTCAAAATTAATAATTCAGTAAATATAATTTGTAAAGTTATATTTCGTCTTTTAGAGTAAAGCCTGTGAGATCTACATATTTCCCATTTTAAAGAATGACATTTGCATTTTGAGCTTTAATATAAACTTTAACAAATTAAAATTTGTGTAATTTTATAATTAAGATTTAAACTTTGAAAGAATTACAGAAATTTTTATAACGTCCAAAGAAAAATCGATCACATACGTGTTGAAAACGATACCATTCTGTGTCAATAATGAATCTGTCCCATATGTGTTCAAATTCATCAAATGCGTGTTCAAATCACGAAAATTGATATCAGTTGATATCAAGTTGACACCACTTCAGTATCGAATTAGTAAATCAACATTAAATTTGTAAACGAACGGTATCAGAAGACCGATACCGTAAATTTTCAATGTGAACACCATAATATATATATATTCGCAGACTTTTGAAAAAACAACTTAACTCAAATTATCAGCAGAGCAAAAAAAAAGTAAAACAAAAAACTGTTTAAAAATCAGCAATTTTTGTCACCTATGTACATATATCTCCAATAGTTGTAGGAAAATACCTATTAGTATAAACGATGCGACTTTAACAAATAATAAATAAATAAAACCATTATCGGAAAATTGACTTATCTCGACTTAAGAGGGTTTCTTCAAAGTCCACAGATAAAAAGAAAAGTTGTATATACATGATGCATAAATAAATAACATGGTTATTGTATTAACTCGACTTTAGATGTTTTGTTAAAAGTTTGTTTTAATAAAGGGTTCTGAGTCACAATAATAATTTGTGTAACATTTCTAATGGATTATGTCTTTATACCTAAGTTCATTCGCAATAGTCTCTTGTGGATAGCAGCCTTTTCCATGACTGACACTTTATGTTATACGATGCATAACATGGTGTCTATACGTAGGATTATCTTTAATATAATATGAGAGAACGTTGGCAGAAGAGAAGATATAATTTGTTTAGGTTTTCTTTATTAATATATAAGGGGAACATGTGTTCTAATAAATTTTATAACAAATCATTATTTACACTCAGCCACTGAGAATATGTCATTTACTTAAAAAAGTGTGCTAGTGTTAACACTATTTTAATAATATATATTTTTATGTAAAACCAAACAATTTAACAAGATAGTTGTATTGAGATTTCTCATAACATCTGTATTAAAATATTTGTTATAATTTTAATATAACACTAAATTAAAGTATACACTTAAGATAATACCTTCTGCGATTGAATTTTACGCTCTTTTGAGTGGATGTATTATATTATATTGTATTGTTTACGTGGAGAACCTAAGTTATCATCATTTCTGTTGGTTATAAACATATAAACATGACCATATACACACATATACTATACTATAGATATTGTTACTTACTTAATTTTCCACCAATCGGAGAGTTTGTTTGTATTTTTGCGAAGCACCAACTGACACAATTGAACCAATCATCACAGTATGTTTGCGACTTGAGCATTTTATTGCGAATAAGAAATTCTACTTAACTTTGCTCTGAAAATGTGTATGCTTCTCTCTCTATATGAGTTCTACACACACAATTTTAGTCACATTATTTTTTATCTCTCTCTCTCTCTCTCTCTCTCACTCTCTCTCCTTCTTTCCCACATTCATTGTCTCTAAAAATCTCTCCCCTTTACTCTTATAAGAAAGAAAAAAATAAAAAATCAAAAAAGTTGTGCCTGAAAAATAAAGTAAACAAAACTGCTTCGACATACATACACACGCACTTATACGTATGGATATTTAAAAGTTAAAATTATTTAGGGTTGTCAGTATGATTGAGAATAATTTTTTAAATGTTATTATACAAAATCGTGGTTTGTAAACATTTATAATTTTCTCAAAATGTTGTAAACATTTTTAATCAGATTATTGTACATGTTTTTAGACATTAAGCGATGAAGTATTTAATTTGCATAAAGCCTAGATACTTTTGTTAATTTTTCAAAACACGATTGATTTAAAATGGATCGCAACGATTAAATATCCCGTTTTAGGAATTTATAAGTATAGAAAGAACCCTAGCTGAAAAATAAGCTTTTTTTTTTAAGTACTGGAAAAAAAAATCTTATATTTATCTCAATGTCATAATAATTTAATTTAATTTAGCCAATGAAATCCTGAAACTAAAAATATTTTAAATACAATACATTTCTTTAATCTTATTTTCCAGTTTGATTACTACCGTATGTAAATTTATTTTAAGAATGATTTATTTTTTCAATGTTAATTTTAGTACCAATTAGAAGTTAAACAAATTTCCAAATAGACAACAAACATTAAGATCAACTAATATAAATATTAGATCATTCAGAAAAATAATTCTAATAAGATCATTTTCCAATAAGGAAATATTTATTTTTTATGTAAAAACTTGAATTTGTGATAATAATATTGAGTTCTATGTTATTATCTTACATAATTTTTGGATTATAATTTAATTTAAATTTCGTAAATTTGTGTGAAACCAACAAATAAAACTTAGAAATATTTATAAAAATTTGCCAAAACGAATATCTATATTATCTTTTTTTATATAAAAAAAAAAAAAAAAAAAAAAAATATGTATAATTTTTAAAAAGTTGATACATTAACACAGTGTTGTCATTGGAAGGATCCAGCAAAAACTTTGCTTTCCTGGTAAGCTAGCAGGTATAATTGGAAACAAAAATAAACTACTTATTTTTTTGCTTGAATAACTAGTTATTTTTGTTTGACTTGTCCACAAATCCATGTAGTTATTTTTTGACTCTAGGGGTACTCAAAAATATGTACCTAAACGAAAACAAACTTGGACACACACTAATCATTCGTTTTTATTGACTAACGTCTTACTCAGTACACCATCTCGCACATAGCAGCCTAAGCGACAAAAACTCTATTTAGTTTAAAATATCTTTTTAGACATTTTATTATAAAAAACTAACAGCTACAGAATGGGGTTGAACCAACAACCTTCTGGTTGTTAATCCGGAGCTCTAGCCAACTCATCCACATGATTGCAGTATTACTGTGCAATTATACTACTGAGTACTTATTAATGTAATACAGAGTAGGCAAATAATAATGACGCCTCATTACCAAGAAACTACTTTAATAAGTAGTTGTTATTACCGAAAGCCAAAAAGTTTTTGCTGGGAAAGTACTTAAATTTGAAAAAGTGGTTGTAATAAATGGTTTTAATAGGAAGAATGTTATTTTTTTATGATATTATTCCCTATTTAGGAAGTTCCTCACTTTTGTTTAAAGTTAATAAAAATAAAAACACAAAAATAATTGGTTTTCCTGTGACATTGTATTTTTCAGCTTTTATGTAGAAAATTAATGAGGTTGAGCACATCTAGAGAGCGATTTTTCTGATTTGGATCAATAAAATTACAAAAAACTAAACCAAATTTTCTGCAATTTATGCCTGCATCAAATTTAAAATCTGCTCAATGAATTTGGAGGTATTAAAAAAAGTTTGTGGAAAAAAAATAAAATTTCTAACAAAATTAAAAAAAAAAAAAAAAATCGAAAACTACCAAAAATGCTTTTTGTTTTCATTTATCGTAAGGCTGTTATGTTATAATCAAAACGAGCCCTATTTTATTGAAATCGATGCAAAAATTGCGACTTTATTCACAATTAAGTGAAGATATCTTATTTAAAAATTATACAAAATCCAATTTATTTACAAAAGCATTTCAGTATCAGTTAGGAAAATCGTGAAATACCAACATTTAATTGTGAATAAAGTCGATATTTAAGCATCGATTTTAATAAGATATGGTTAGTTTTAATTCTAACATATATAGGTTTTTTTTTAATATGTACATATCTCCGAAACTATTCAGCAGATTAAAAAAAAAAAAAAAATTGTGTGAAAATGACTTAAAAATAATTTTAATTATATTTTGTTTGTATTGTATGAAACCAAACAAAAGGTTTATCTTGAAAATTAGTCAATCCAAAAAAAAGTAATTTATAGGCTTAGAACACCATGATCACGTGTATTCAAATTGACTGAGAAATCCTATGCCACAGAACCAGTGTTGCCTTGTGTATTGAATAATAAATGTATAATGATAATTCTTAATTTGAAATTATAAAGAATTTTGCTAAAAACTTTTTAATTAAAAATTAGGTCAATAACTTGTGTAGTTTTCAATTATAATTTTTTTCTTTTTTTGGCAATTATTTAGACATATTTAAATATTTAATTTTATAAAAGAAAAAGAAAGAAAATAATAATAATAATAATAATAATAATAAATATACAAATATACACTGGGACTAAATTGTTGTTGTGTAATAAGTATGAACTATCCAACTACGGCAACACTTGTACTGTGTGTATAGCGAATTTTTCTCATAAAATATATTGTATCACTTTTACTTACATAATCGTACAAAAGTATAAATGACCAGTATGAATGAATCAGTCAGTCAGTCACCCTGTCATTGTTGGGCTTCTTTATTTACTATTTAACATGTTGAAGATTATGATTTCAAAATTAAGCGAGAGGACAATGTAGCCTCAAGTATCAATTACTTGTTTCACTCAGTCTACCTGTCTGCATAAAACATAGAGCAATAATAATAATAATAATAATGATAATAATAAGAATAATCAAAATAAATGCAATAGTAATACATATAAACGTATTTGCAAGTCCCACGAATATAAAGTGTTTAACCGTGTGACTATTTCAATAAGTAAATTTTACTAAAAATATAAATATGTACAATACATTTGTTTGTACTCGCATGTATGAATTCACGTACGTTAGTGTGACCACGTTTGTATGGAGGAAAGATCATGATGATCCTACTCAACTAACGATTTAATATATTTAATTTTTTAAACAAAACGTATGATTTTATTGGTATTAAATATATTCGTATTTTTATAGGATTTATAATTTTTATACCCTCCACCACCACCACCGCTAGTAGTGAAAGAGGGCATATTAATTTTGTTTTCTTTTCTATTTCTGATTAACAATATTAAGAGAATATAAAAATTTAGTTGCATTTTGGAACCAATATTGTGTATGCTTCAATTATGATCAAAAGCATACCCGATCACCAGAAAAAATATTTATATTGTTTTATTCATTGGGAATACTTTTTTGGTGCCACCCTAATCTATGTATGTTAATGTATAAATGTATGTGTATAGAATATTAAAACAAAAAATTTATGATTAAAATTTGGCTAATTTTTGTTTATCATAACCATAAAAAGTATGGCTCATCATTTTAATAAAAATGGAATTTTTATTTAAATCTGTAAAATGTTTATTCAAATAAAAAGAAAAGAACCAATAAGAAAGGTACATATTCGGTAAGGGGTCTTATGTGGGAATTGTGGCCAATTGTGGTCAATTGTGGACCGGTAAAAAATACATATTCATTATGTTATATTGTTATTAACATTTATATGGGATTTATGTACTTAAGGTTGATTACGGACCGATCAGCATAAAAATGCAAACTGTAGTTTCTACTTATATAAAACTTATTTTTTCTAAATATTAACTTGATACTAAGATTTGTATGGGATTTACACACGTCAAAGAGATTTTCGAAAGAGGAAGCTATGGACCGATCTTCATGAAATTATTATTATTATTATAATTTGTGTCAAATTTCATTAAAATCTCTCTTCATATTTAAAGCATTTATGAACGTTAAACATCTATTCCGGGAGTATATTTGAATTGGGACTAGGTGAAATAATGGACCGATCATAACCAATTTCAATAGGCTTCGTCCTTGTGAGATGGACATGGTTAAATCGACTCAAAAAGTGATTCTAAACCGCATATACCAAAACCATCAATGGTGGTGTAGGGTATAAATAATAAATTTACTGTGTGTAAAGTTAAATAAAATTATTTAATTTTCAAATTTCTTTATTTTTTATATTGCAATTTTGTTTTTTTTTTTCATTTTCTTTACTTTTTAAGTTAACCAAAAAAGCAGCTGATTTATCAAATTCTCAATTTTATTAGTATTGTACAAATGATATTTCATAAAATGTTTAATAGTTCATTTGAGATGTATGTATGTATGCAAAGAAGCGTGACAGGCCTACACTGTTCAGGCCTTTACAAATACCATCAACCTACTTTCTAAAGAAATTCAACTTTGTCTTCTATAAAAATTTCTCAAAAAAAAAAAAAAAATTATCGGCTACCTTTCCAAAAAATTCCATTACTAATGCTTCTTTACCTTTCATTAAAAGCTAAGTAGCAATTAATTAGTAAACGATTATAACTAATTAACTGCTAAAATTTCTCATTATACGTACATACATATATTTTAAAATCTTAGACTAAAAGAACTCTAAATCATTTAGCCTTATTTTAAAGGTCGTTAGGAGAATTAGTCTTTATATATACGAGTATATATATATATATATATATATATATATATATATATATATATATATATATATATATATATATATATATATATATATTGTTTTTAAATATCGTTGCATATAAGAGGGCCTATTAATTTAAGAGCTAGTCATTATCCCCAATGACATATTGTTTCTTCTAGTGGTGTAATAAGGTATTTTCGAAGGGCCCTTCAGTACTTCTTTTTGCCGTCCAGTACATAAGTATGCGATTTAAAGAAAATCAGAGAAAAATCAAACAATAACAGAAAATATATAAGTTAGTATAAAAACCATATAAACATGATATTGTTATCCGTTTAACAGGCATGCATACATATACATACATATACATATACATATACAT
>OW026524.1:14088322-14092332 GCA_932274085.1 Protocalliphora azurea | reverse complement strand
AAATATAAATATAAATATAAATATAAATATAAACATATACATATAAATATAAAAATATAAATATAAATATAAAAATATACATATAAATATAAAAATAGAAATATACAAATATAAATATAAATATAAATATAAATATAAATATAAATATAAATATAAATATAAATATAAATATAAATATAAATATAAATATAAATATAAATATAAATATAAATATAAATATAAATATAAATATAAATATAAATATAAATATAAATATACATATAAATATACATATACATATACATATACATATACATATACATATACATATACATATACATATACATATACATATACATATAAATATAATATAAATATAAATATAAATATAAATATAAATATAAATATAAATATAAATATAAATATAAATATAAATATAAATATAAATATAAATATAAATATAAATATAAATATAAATATAAATATAAATATAAATATAAATATAAATATAAATATAAATATAAATATAAATATAAATATAAATATAAATATAAATATAAATATAAATATAAATATAAATATAAATATAAATATAAATATAAATATAAATATAAATATAAGTATAAATATACATATACATACATACATACATACATATAAATATAAGTATAAATATACATATACATACATACATACATACATACACACATACATACATATGTATATGTTTGTACATTCGAATAGTCAGACCAAAATATTTATGTCAATTGATTGTTGCATTTTGTTTTCAATAAACTAAACCACAATAGTTATGTTACAGTTCGATATACATACATACATACATACATACATACATAAGTAAAAAGTTCTCGCAAAATATTTCTTATTGAAGTTTATTTTCTTCATTTATTTTTTAACAAGTTCAAAATAAATGTTTTTGTTTCTTTGTCTCTGCCTTACGAGTAACATCGATGAGGTTTCACTTTTTATTGCTTTAGAATTATTGTTCACGTTCATTCAGCAGTAGTTAACAAAAAAGAAAAAAAACAAAAAAATATATACATATACATATCCATAGATATATTTAAAATACAAATTGAAATGCGTAATGTTTTCAATGCAGATTGCATAGAGTGAGATTAAAGCTGCTTTTACACTATCTAAAATATCTATTGAGTTGAATTCTAAACAATTGTTTACACTATATCCAGTTTTACTTTACTTCAATCCATCTCAATTGTAGACCAGTAATAAAACCTTTATAATACTACAACTAAATCAATGAATGAATGAATGAATCTGAAGCAAATGAATGAATGTATGAATGAAAAAAGTACTTGTTGTTATATTAATTTAATACAAAAAAAAAAAAGGGTAATATAATGCAAAAAAAGAAAAAAAAAAACTGTGAAAACCGCAAACCAAACTTTTGACGGAAGCAACAGGAACCTGGCTTATGTACATTAAAGTGCCTCAATTTGTATGTAGCAAAGAATAATAATAATTTACAAATTTACGCTTTAAAGTGATGATAATGTTGATTTAATAAAATTCCTACCGCCGAAAATAATCGGTAGAATTATTTTGGGAAAACATATCAATCAGTTTAAGGAGGGTGGTTACATTTGTTATCTTTCCAAGGTGGTTGAATGTAGATATATAATGCCTATGTGTTAGAATGATTTAAAAACTTAAAATTCTCAACTTGAACTGGGCCGTTATTTTATAAACAAAATATTTATAAAATAAACGAAAAAAATTTTTTTTTTTTATATGACAACCATTAAATTTAAAAATATGTTTCGTTTTGGAAAGTCTGAATTGAAGATTCTTTTTGTTCAAAATTATGATTTTGAACAATTTTTAAAATATGTGTTCAATTATAAAATATATTTATGTATTTAGTTTTTTGAAAAATTAACCATTTTAAAAATACATATAAAAACTAAAGCGTGTTTATTTGTATGCTAGTGACTCAAACACACATATATTCCTTAAAAGATTTAAGTGACAATTTTTATTGAAATTGTCACTTAAATCTTAATTAAATTAAACTAGCTGGGAAAAATCTAGCTGGGAACCTATATATATTAACAACAATCATTGTGTAGACAAATTTTTATATACAATTCATTAAATGATTTAGATATGTATATGAGATGACTCTATGACATGAATTCACTTAAACATCTAAACACCAGCAGGTCAGTAGTAAAATGGTAAGAAAGTTAAGAGAAGAATATAGTAGTAAGTTCCACTAATCATTAATTATTTAATATATAATTTTTAACTGGAAAACTACAGAAGAAAGTCTGAACCGATTTATAACATGAAAGCGAGTGTATTATAACGGATATTGTATTAATATACAATGATCCAAATGTGATCCAAAATTATTTTTTACGATATACATTTAAATGTACCTAAAATTATGAAAGGGATAATAATTTATAACAACTTGGCCAAATTTCAACTTCCTACGACAATTGGAACTGGATACTTACTACTCGGCGATTTATGTTCACAATCCCAAAACAAATCTTATTTATTTATTTATTTGTTTATTATTATTATTATTTTTTTTTTTTTTTTTCTCCACCAATATTAATGATATATATGTAAATTAAGCGACAGCTAAAGAAAAATTAATAATCCCAAATTTTTTCATCTAATTGTAATAATAAAAATTTTTTTTCGTCCACATAAATTTTTTGGAAAAATTTATGAAATTTTAAGTTTATTTATTTCTATTTAGTTAACGTTTTCTATACAATAATATTGAAGACAAAAAATTTTCATAAAAATATTAGCAATATAAATGACAGTGTAATATCCTGTTCCAATCATAGTAGGAAGTTGAAATTTGGACTTTTAAAATTTTAAGTACGTTTAAATGTGCGTTACTTTTTGGTTATTTTAACACAATCTTGGACAACAAACAATTCAATACCGTTTGAACTTGTTTGAATCCAACCTGCAAGGGTTTTAGAAAAAGTGATCATCAGCCACTATTTTTTACATTTACACTATTTTTAAGTGAATTTTTAATAAATTTAATTTTTAAAAAGAGAGAGAGAGAGAGAGAGATAGGGAGATCGAGAGAGATAGATAAACTTAAAAGGTTTGAATAATATCAATGTATGAGTAAATATTTTGTTATTTAATTTCTCTATCTTTTTGCCACAAATGCGAAATTTTTTATGATACATATCTTTAAAATAACAATAAAAATATTGTTTAATATTGTGTCGATATCCACAAAAGTACTATGTCAGTATTCATTCGATTTGATTAAATAGTAGATGAATCAATTAGCTTTAAATCTTCTAATGTAAAGACTCATGCCCCATTTGATCTCATTTGTTCGACTAACGAGAGAGATAATTATAGTTTTTAAACCGGGATACCGGAAAGTCAAACAATTTTTCCCGCTAAAAAAGGAAAAGTGTGAATAAATTTTGTCAATTTTTTAAACTTTTCAAAATTCACATTTGTATGAACTTTTTAATCCCAAAATATTACTATAGAAAGACTATAGACTACATTTTGTAAATGTGTGCTTTACTGAAAATACTAGGGTAACCGTCATTCGGTTATCCGATTAATTTTTGTCGAATAACTGTTCGAATAATTTAAAATTGTCAATTTTCGAACAAAGTATAAACTAAATAATTTGTATCAAATAACCGAAATTTAGTACTTTAGAGTTATAAATTAGATTTTTTATTTTTTTATTTTTATGTGAAATTTGTTACAACTACATCTTTTTTTTTTTTTTTTTTTTTTTTGAAATGTCTGTTATATCCAAGCAAAAATAAATGAAATAATTTTTTAGGAAAGCACTTTTTCATTACATCCAAAATATCAATAAGTATACGTTTTCTTGTACTTAAGAAATAATACAAATAGCATTCAAAAATATATATCATTAAAAGGAAATTCAAATGAATTGTTCTGTTATAAAACATTGAGATTTGGTTGTTATTTTTGTAAATACTTGTTACTGAAAAGAATTGTTTTAAACAAATTAT
>OW026524.1:13304065-13475622 GCA_932274085.1 Protocalliphora azurea | reverse complement strand
ACTATTACTATACTATACTATACTATACTATACTATACTATACTATACTATACTATACTATACTATACTATACTATACTATACTATACTATACTATACTATACTATACTATACTATACTATACTATACTATACTATACTATACTATACTAATACTATACTATACTATACATACTATACTATACTATACTATACTATACTATACTATACTATACTATACTATACTATACTATACTATACTATACTATAGTATACTATACTATACTATACTATACTATAGTATACTATACTATACTATACTATACTATACTATACTATACTATACTATACTATACTATAGTATACTATACTATACTATACTATACTATACTATACTATACTATACTATACTATACTATACTATACTATACTATAGTATACTATACTATACTATACTATACTATACTATACTATACTATACTATACTATACTATACTATACTATAGTATACTATACTATACTATAGTAATACTATACTATAGTATACTATACTATACTATACTATACTATACTATACTATACTATACTATAGTATACTATACTATACTATACTATACTATACTATACTATACTATACTATACTATACTATACTACTATACTATACTATACTATACTATACTATACTATACTATACTATACTATACTATACTATACTATACTATACTATACTATACTATACTATACTATACTATACTATACTATACTATACTATACTATACTATACTATACTATACTATACTATAGTATACTATACTATACTATACTATACTATAGTATACTATACTATACTATACTATACTATAGTATACTATACTATACTATACTATACTATACTATACTATACTATACTATACTATACTATACTATACTATACTATACTATACTATACTATACTATACTATACTATACTATAGTATACTATACTATACTATACTATACTATAGTATACTATACTATACTATACTATACTATAGTATACTATACTATACTATACTATACTATACTATACTATAGTATACTATACTATACTATACTATACTATACTATACTATACTATACTATACTATACTATACTATACTATACTATACTATACTATACTATACTATACTATAATTTTAAAATTCCACAAAAAACAAATGGATTTACCAGTAATGAGTAGGTTAGTAAAATAAATTTGAAGTAAAATAAGTAATTTTTAATCAAATATAACAAAGGAAAATAAAATTTAATTAAAATAAAAAAATTCAAATGAATTAAATAATGAAATGATAATTATGTTGTGAAATTTTACATGAAGTACTAAATAATTAAAATAAAAAGATCATTTAAATAAAATGTATAACAATGTATTTAAAAAAAAAAAAATTAAAAAACTCGCATTTCAAGCCTTTGCAACATATTTAATTACACGTTTGTGAACAAAAAGTGGGTCTGCTTCTTAGTGTTTTTAATACACTAGATATATGCCAACAGTTTAAAGAAGAAACATTTTAAATCCATGTACTAATCTTCCTGAAGAAATTCATTAAATTAAATGCAAATTTCAAAATTAATTTGAAACAAAAATATTATCAAAATTTAAGAAATAAGTTACATCTGATTTTTATGATTTATTTATTTATTATTATTATTATTATTTTTATTTTTTTGCTGTCTGTCTTGGGACACTCTATTACACAATTCTTTGGTGAAGTAGATAAGCTTTTGAAGTGTCATTTAACCTGCGATGAACTTTTTAATGGGTGAATTTTATGCTATGTTTCACATTTTGTTTAAAAGTGATATTGATTTTAATAAAAAAATACGGTCTATTTAAATATAAGGTACAATTTTATACTATTGTAATTAATGATAGCAAAAGCCCTGCCAGAATTTGGAAGTGAGTTTTTTATTCATCTATCAAAAAAAGTGTCTTTTTATACACTTTTAGACGTTCAAATGTAGAAAATATAAAAATTTGCAATAGCATAACAATTTAGTGTCGAATTTTGATATAAAAGATTTACATTCCATAACATTCAGTAAATGCATAACTTTTAAAAGTGATGAGTGTTATTGTTAAAGAAAAAATAAATATATATTTAAAAATAAAAATAATATTTTAATTACTGATTTTATTTTATTTCAAATATAGTAAGTTTAGTAATAATCATTAATGTGTATATAAATATAAGTTAAGCATTTAGCACAATTATAATAAAAAATATTTACTGGAAATAGGGTTGCCAGATATGCTGCAAAAAGCTGGACATTCGCGATAAAAAAACGGGAAATTTGGTAAAAAAAAAAGCTGGAAATTTAAAACGAATGTTTTTATTAAAAGAAAAACACTTTTTCTTTAAATGCAAAATAACTTAAAATTATTCATTGAAATTTGTGAGCTTTATTTATATTTTTTAGTTCCAAAACCTTTAAAAATATTATGAAAATTCCTCTAAATTTAATACTTTAGCACTAATTAGATTGATAATAGCATAAATAAAATATGTATTCTTTACTATTTTAAAAAATAAAAAAAACGTAGTTAGTGCACCTTTAAGTCAATTATTTAAATGCGATATTTACTGTCTATCCCAAGATATTGAACGAAAAATTCATTTCAACTAGTTGTGTGGAAAACAACAAAAAAAAAAAATTTCAAATTTAATTGTTGTTTTCCATATAAATTGTTGAAACGAATTTTTTGTTCGACTTCGTGGAACAGGCAGTTAAACTTTTCTTTAATAATTTTAAATGTAAAAAATTCGTTTTGCTAAAACAAATAAACGCACAGTGGTCGAAATACTCATTCTAGCGGCATTAAATTCGTAACTGGATAATAACGAAGCCTAGTGTTAATTTTTGTATTGATTTGTTTAAAGAACTAATTTCTACATAACTTGCGTCTTTCTATAGCCTGATCGAATGCCACGCCCGCATTTTGCGCCCAGCTTTTTAAAACAGTTATTTTTCACGTAACTAATGAAACGGATTGCATAAAATTCGATTCACATATAACACAAATTAAAATAGTTTCTTTACTGAGAACCATTACGCCCACTTTAGCACAACTATGTTGCTTTATTTGCGACAATATTACCTTCTGATTTTAGAACCTATAAATATGACATTTAGGCCGTATGTAGTAAGCATTATTGGATTAATAATATGATATGCCAAATGGGTGCCCGCCTATATTCCATGCCCCTTTTAATACATATATATGAGTCATAATATTATGTTGATACTGTTATATATGCAATTGAGATTGATTTACGAAAGTTGGCCTAATATGGGAGCTATATTTAATTATGGTCTGATAGTCATAAAATTTCTCACTTTCTTTTCTACTTACATAAAAGTTGTTTGTGTCAAATATGATCATAATACTGACGATTATGTGGGATTTATACACATTAAAGTTATTTTCGGCTGAGGGGTCTATATGAGAACTATGATCAATTATAAACCGATCTTCATTAAATGTGACACACATATATATAATTAAATAAAATTTATTTGTACGGAATTCCATTAAAATATTTGAATATTATAAGCATTTATGAGCGTTAAACCTCTATTTCGGGAAGACATTTGTATGGGGGCCAGATGTAATAACGAAACATACCGAAAAATTTCAGTATGTTTAATTTTTTGTTCCAAAATAATTATTCCTGGCAAATTTCATCAAGATATCTATAAAACTGCGACCTGTACTTTGTACAAGGGAATATTTGAGAACATTCACTGTGTATAAAAAGCACATTAACGAATAAATAAATCATTTTTGACATTTTACAACAACAATAAACCAAATTAATAAACGAAACAAGAATTATTCTGATCTGGTGTAAAAGCAATTCCTTGAACAAATATGATGAGTGTTTAGGGTCATTACCTTGCCGGAAGAGGAAATTTTTTTCTAAACCAAATTGCGAAACGCTTTGCTTAAGACTGTTCCGTAAATACCAATTTCTAGAGCCATTGGTATTTTATATTTTATTTATTATTTTTTAATAATAAATAATTACTCGAATAATCAAGTAAATCTTTTAAATTATTAAATCTTTTAAAAATTTAAATTATTCGAGTAAATTATACCTTAAAATTTTACTCGTCTTATTCATGTATATTAAAAAATAAAACTAGCATTCTCTGTTGTGTTAGTGTTTTATCAAAAAAGAAAACAACAACAATATTAACAATTAATTTTAATAAACATTAATTGAGATCACTAAACTTACAAGAAAGACTTAAATAACTGAAATAGTCTTGCCCAATTCACAAAATTCACAGTCTTTCGTAACGTTGTATCGATGTATATTGTAAATATTTTTAAAAGCAAAAATAAATTAATTTAAAAATTTTTACGATATACACCATTAGATTCGAATTGTGATTTAACTTGACATTCCTGAAAAACGAGCTTGATTTCCATAAAAAAAAAACTTGACAATCGATTTCCGCTAAAAATCTTTTATTTTTTATATGAAACCTATATGAAAGTATGTATGCACATTGTACATATTTAAATATGTCCGTACAATAGGAATATAACTTTTAAAATTGTGTGTTTACATAGCATAGGCTATAAAAAAATATTAAGAAATGCGGTATTAGATTTTTGCAATTGTTATTTGAAAAAATAATACTCAATACAAATATTTCAATATCCGTTAATATTGCTTTTGAATCGTATAAACGAATGTGTTTTGGAAGTTTTCAAACAGAAAATAGTGGTCGATGTATAAAATATTTTAATCAGTTTGCTCTGGAGAATATTTATTTGAATTTGTAACAGTCCTCTTTTATAAAGCGATTCACATAAGTTTATTTATATATTTAAGTTTATTTAAAATTCAGTCATTATGCTGTGTTCTACTTCGGGCATAATCAAAGAAATAAATATTGTTCATCAATGCTTCAGATTTCACTAAACTTTTTATATAACTACAAATTTGATTTTCAACCTGGCAAACCTTAGATACAATCGAAGTTTTGAATTGGGTAAATATTTGATTATAATTTGGGTACATGTTTCTCTTTTGGTTTCATAGAGCCAATATTTTGTTTGTCATTCCGTGTGTAATATGTCAAAATAATCATCTAAGACCCCATTAAGTATATATATTCTGGGTCCTCGTAAAAATCTAAGACAATGTAACGATGTCCGTTCGACTATCTGTCTGTTTGAAGCTGGATATGGCTTGGGGAGGACACCCTAGGAGACGAAAATTGGCTCAAATATGTTTTGTATAAAGTTTGTTTGATATTGAAAATTCTAAACAAAAAATTTGTTTTCAAGCGAAATTAAAAAAAAAAAAACTAACATTAATATCTTTAAACCTAGTTAAGAAAAGACTTGAATTAATTGATTAATCGGCGTAATTTACTCGAAATTCTTGATTTTAATTTAATCGAACAATTATTTGATTTTAATTAATAGAACAAACATTATTCGAATGAATATTCTAATTATCAGCATACATAAAGATTTTACCAGAAAGGCCAGAAAATTATATAAATCATTAACAAAAATAGTAAATTATAATGGATAACAATTCCTTGGGAAACACCATAAAAAAACAGGACATAAGGTACTTTTGTGACCATTAATATGAAAAAAATTGGTTTCGATTTGTGAAAAAACTTTTCAAAAGAAAAAACTTGTGCAATGAAGTCTGAAATATTTATTCATATAAAAATCCTTATTTCAGTTATTATTTTTAAAACATGATTAAGTTTACATTATTTATTTAAAAAATGCAATTTATATTAGAAAAAAATGTTTAAATACAGTAAAACAAATTTTGTGATTTTTTATTTGCAAAGACGTTTTACAGTACATTAGCCAGTTAATAGCTCTCTTTATGGCTAAGATCTCAGCTTGAAGAACACTGCAGTGATCAGGCATTTTAAAGGAAATATTCTTCCTATAAACAGAAATGTACCCTTCTCCCCAACACCTTAACAGATTTTGACCCGTCAATATATATGAAATCGATACTGTAAAACCACTGTATATAATAATCAATATTGTCAGGGATGTCATTTGAAAGCCTTAAGATGATTGCATAGTCTTTATATCTGTTTGGCCATAAGGTCCACCGGTAGCCAATTCATTAGAACAAATAATGCCTTGTATGGTGTTGTACAAAGCGTAAATATTATTAGTAGCGCTGAGCTGTGCAGAATCTTATCAAATATTCAGCTATAGGTGGAATTTTCCATCAAATTCCACCACACTATCGCTCTATATATATGAGTTCGAGCTTGATCACCATGTCAAAGACTAATTCGTGTTCCTAGTATTTAATCTCCATAATTTTCCTATGATTTTTTTTTTTGCAAATTTATAGGGCATATTTGCACTAAAGCCTGAGTGCTCTGGAGCCAGGATAGTTAAGAGTCTAGTCTAACACCTTTAATTCAACCTCGTTTAGGCATGAAAGTGGGAAAGATGGGATCTTGTATCTCCTAGAGAAGAGGTCAAGATTCTCTGTATACTCTGTATATGGTAGCCGCTCCCATATTAGAGATTATTAGCTGAAAATCGACTGGAAAGACTGAATTTCCAGAACCATTTTGATTGTCTCGGAGTCACATTATTTAAGGTCCCTTCTATATGAAGAAAGGCCACTAATGCATATTCTTTGTGCTGATGTAAGTTAGAGTTGATTGTTCTACGAAGGTGCAGATCAATCAACCTCTCCAGTGTCTTCAAGAGGGAGGTCTTACCCCTTTGGGGATAAAACCACTGTACATCTACTTCATTACTCAGGGATATAAGAACATGATGGACATGTCGAGTATATCCGAACTAGATATGGAGTTATTACGTCCGCACTATACTGGAGATCTGCAGGTATGATGCCATCTGGGCCCGGAGATTTGAAAGGGCCAAATCTATTCAGAGCCCATTTCCGTTATGGGAATTTTAACATCATTAGGGACATCTGAGGATGTCGCATAACTCTCTGTTAAAAGGAGGCTGCCAGGAAAATGTGCGTCTATTAAAACTTATAAGGTCTCTTGACCGCTTGTAGTCCAGCTGCCACAAAGTTTCAAAAAAAAAAAAAGCTTGGGACAGCAGCCAAAATTGTGCGCAAACGACTAGTCACAGAATGAACTTCTACGCCACTATAGAAAACCTTTAAAGATTTTCGTTTTGCACTATTAATCTGGTTTTTAAACTTGTTCACGGAGGACTTATAAGTTGACCAGTTTTCCAGTCTATTTGCCTCATTGAATAAACTACGGCACTCTTTGCGAGTGTCCTCTATTTCGGAATTACATCCGAGTGGTTTGCTTTTTCCCTTATAGATCTTAGGTCTACATGCTGCTGAAGTCGATCTATTGAATGCATTTTTTAACATTTTAACGGAAGACTCAATATCATTACGACTGCTGATGATCATAAAAATGCAAAATAAATTATATTGCATAGCTTACAATGGAATGATTTTTGTTTTTTATTTTTAATTTTGTAAATATTTAAAAAAGTGCGTATTTTTTGAATTTTTATGGTTTATTTTGAATTTGTCAATGCATTTTTTAGGCGCACATTTTCAAAAATTAAACGCGTAGAAATTCGCACATCTTGATTCCACAACGACAATAAAAATGTAGGAGAAAAATAAATTTATAAAATAAACATGTTTAAATTTTAAACTTCTCAACATTTTTCATTTAACCATTTTATTATTTTTTTACATATACACTTACTTGTAGCTACTGTAACAATGTCGTATTTTCATGCCTCCTCTAATAAGACTTGATAAGGTTTCATCTTCTATAAACGTTAGCAATGCTCTGAGCAGCAACGCTTCAGCCGTACATAATTCGGCATGGGCCTCTGTGTCACTTAAATGACTATAATTTACCTGAAAGATAAGAATACTTTGTACTTTTCGAAAAAAAATAACACCTTAGAGTACTATATTCGACTGTGCCGAATTTTATGTGCCTTCACCTTGCTCTGTATTCACACTTGATCACATCTAGCACAAATTTTTTAAGATGTGAACACATTGAAATTGTTCGGTTTTTCTATTCTTCGAATAAAACGAACAATACGAATAAGACATTTTAGTTTGTTCGAATTACTCGGTCACGCATTTAAAATTATTCGAATATAAAGAAATAAAGTAAAACATTAATGATTTTATAAGAATAACAATAACAAATTAAAAGTTAGAAAATCATTGAGAATATCTTTAAAAAAGCATTCTCAATGCTCTACAGGATAGACTTATAAAAAGTGTTATTTTTTTAAAGATAGCCATCAGATTTTATTTATATTTGGTACACTTGTGCCCGTTATTATAACCATTCTATAAGGTATCATACAGTTAAAGATAAGATAAGCAAAAAAGTAAACTATCTATTTTTGGTTATTACACTTGCTTTTAAAGTAAATTTTATAAATATTGATAATATGGCAAGGCCAAAGCAAAACTCGATTACTTTTGGCCAGTTAACGTATTGGCAATATGAACAATTTGAATGTAACGGCCGGTAGCGGCAATATAAACAAAGAAGAAAACAAGGAAATTTTTAAAATAAATGAGTTGAAACAAACTAATAGTCAACGCCGGCAGAAATCAGAAATATAAATAATAATAAATGCATAAACCTTAATTTAATTTTGCGAAAAAATATGTAACAGGTTATTTACAATATTCTTTTTTTTGCATTTTATTTTGAAACTGCTTCGAAATACCTTGTACGTTTACACACTTAAATTTGTATCGTTAAATTTGACAAAAAACAACAAATCGGAAAAATAAAAATTTCCATTGCAATTTCTAGCTTTTCGACGACGAACTACTTTTCTTATCCCGCTTGCTTTTCTACGCCTCTATAAACATAAAAGTTTTAGTAGCAGGGAAATTCCCAAAGTACATTGGGGCCATTAACAAAATAAATCTTAATAAGTCTGGATATTTTAAACCGCTGAACAGATTTTGATGAAACTAATTACATCGATAGAAAAGGAGTTAAACTTTCTGAATATTGTTGACTGGAGTGTGTAGCTGGAGCACGGACGGCGCTACAGTGTCCAAATTTGATCAATTCGAAAGTGAAAAAAATATCGGAGCTTGTTGTAACATTTGCAAATATGAACCGATCTTAAATATATTTACATTTCTGAATTCTTCTAAGCAAGACAAACTGCCTGTTTTTGTAACACGAGTGTAAAAACGACTCGTCTAACTTACATTTAAAACAAAAACAAATTTTGAAATTTTGTTTTTGTTTTAAATGCAAGCTAGACGAGTCGTTTTTGCTTTCGTGTTATAAAAACAGGCAGAAAGAAAAAACATTTCAAATGCAAAATAGTCATATTATATATTATTAAAAAAATTGTATCTTCTTTAAATTAATGTATAAACTATTTTACTTTTTTAAAAGTTATAGAAGAGTTTTCTTAATATAAAACCAAAAAATCAAATTTTGTTTATAGGGACATATTTGATAAATTTGAGCCTGAATATTTTCGATATGCTTATAGCAATTAATATAATTTTTACACATGTTATAAAATGGTTAATTAAGAATTAATAAATGTAAAAATCGGAAAATATATATCTAATTTTACCATATATTTGTAAATGTCAAAATTTTTGTTATTGAAAGTATGTGCTTTTTTCAGAAAATTGCATCGTGTGACTAAATTTAAATGTAGGCTGTCATAATTTTTTGCAAAACCTTTAAAAGCATATCGAACTATTTGATTTAAATCGAAGATGAAGCGAAATCAACAATCACAATTTTCTACAGACTCAAAAAGTTGAACTTTACTTCCAAAATTTATTGTTTTTGACCACTGCTGGATATAGGGTGAATATTCAGAACTTTTCAAAATTACACTTACACGCTTTCTTATTGTCCAATCTTTCAGAAAATGTCAAAAAATAATGAAAATTTTTAACAAAATTGTTTATAAAAATGAAATATGTAAAGGTACTTTTTTTTGGCAAAAATTGCAATTTTTAATACTTGTTTCAAGATTTTGAATGAAACATTTTTTTCTAGTTATCGAATTGAGATAATTACAAAATTTTTATCTTTACCACAATTTAGAAAATTTCAGAGAATTTCATCATATTTTTTAAAAAATTTTAGACATTTTAATTTAAAAGTTTTAGGGCAAAAAAGTCAAGGCCAAAAATTAGAAATTTAATTTTTGAAGTCAAATATCTTTTAAACCATTTTTCTTCTTTATCTTGCTTAGAAGAATTCAGAAATCTTATAATATTTAAAATTGTTAGACAACTTTGACCCATTGTAGCACCCGTGCTCCAGCTACACACTCTAGCCAACAATATCTATCAATATTCCTAGTTTCATTAAAATCGGTTCAGCAATTTCAAAGATCTACACTTATTACCTTTTGTTTTGGAAATAGCCCCACTGTACAATGTTAATTTTTAAATGTTCCAGGAGAATAACGCCGATTAATATAAACAATTCGTCTTCAAAAGGTTTCTTTTAGGATTAAATTACACTAAACTATCAAAAGTCCTCAGAAATTAACTTAAAAAAGAATGAAATTTAAATGAGAGGATTTAAACCGATTTTCTTCTTTTTGCTTTTATAAAATTTGATTTTAAAGAAGCGTTTTTCCCTATTCGTTGGTGAAATTGTAAATTTTTTGAAAAAATATATATATTTTTTTATAAATAATCTAATAAAATCACCTCAATTAAAAAAAAATATATATATTTATTTTATTCGAATATTCGACATAAAAATCTTCGTATTATTCGTTATTCGAAAAATACCATTTTTAAATTTTTCGAATAAATTCGTATATTATTCGTAATAAATTGTTCGAATAATTATTCGTAAAAATTGTTCGAACAATTCGAACAAACAAATGAATGAATGAATGAAATTAAGATATGTTAATAAAACAATATCTTCCTTTTTGTCAAACACTTCGTTTATGATTTTTTGCTATTGATTTTCCCATTACTAAAGGTTGTGCAGTTTTTCATTACTCACTGGTGAACCTTCGGAAATTAGTTCATAAACGTTACCTTAAAAATTATAGATCCGATGAACTGCTCTTTAGCTGATTGGTCCTTCTTACTTTACTTATAATAATAAAAAGCTGTTAACATGTCCGATAACAACCTTATGAAAATTATGAAAATGGGCCTTAAAATATTACTAAGAGGCGGTTCTAGTTTAGGTGACGATTAAATATCAAATTTAGTTATGATACCATCGAACATTAGTTTTAACGGCATGAAAATAGCGCTTAATTTATTTTGTTTCATTAATTTAGGCACGAACAAGTAAAAAAGTAAATTTTACAATTTTAAGATTTTTTTCTTACGCCAGTGTCCGACGTTATTTAAAAACTTTTTTGGTCAAAGTATAGATGACAGTTTTTAATATAAAATAAGCAAATTTTGCTCATATGTTTATATTGTTTTAGTAATGCATTGCGGTGAATTTGATTCAAATCGGGTCATTATTTTATATGGCTCCCGTACAAAAATTCGTGAAATTTTTTTTATGATCTTCTGATAATGGAATTGGTATTAATTTAAGGAAGACTGATTTTCGAGTTAATGATGTGGTTGTAGCTCACAATGGTATACGTCTTGAGTTTGTGGATAAGATTAAATGTCTTGGCGTTTTGATTGACACTCACTTGAATTTCCTCTCACAAATAAATAATGTCTCTTCTGAAATATCGTTTTTGTTGAAAAGGTTACATTGTCTAGACATAACTTCCTTTTCCTATTAGGGTACGTATAGCTCATGCTTTATTAATGCCACAGATTTTGTGCAGTATAGAAGTTATTTCTGGTATAACTGGTCGTGAATTAGCTAAATTTAAATGATTTTCAATAAAATTGTTAGATTTGTTCCTTGCATAATTATGTAGATTTCAAAATATTATTTTTCTACAAGTAAAATTTAATAGTTTCCTGATTATTTAGTGGATAATTTTCGTTTAATAATTCTGATAGGAATCCTATACAGTTTTTCAATCCACATTTTTTGAAAGGTAATTTCAGATAAGATTGTCAAGATTGTGGAATGTACTCCCGAGGGTTTTAAGATGTTTTTCATTCTCAACTCAAGTCTTTCGGGGATAACTAATGCTTTATGTTACTTCTCGTGACTTATAATAATCACCTTCTTTAATTATCTCCCAAAATTAAAATTATTAGGTTTTTTTAAGCTTTACATATATTCAATTTGAAAAGGATCTGATAGGTATAAATATATTTTTTATCATATATTTTTCTTTAATTTTTATTTAACTATTAATTTATTTAATTACTTATTTATTGTTCATTTTGTTGTATTAAATTATTACTTTTGTTATAGTAGCTTTTATTAACCGTATGTAGCCTGTTGGGCTTGGTTATGTAAATTGTAGGTGAAAAAATTTTATATTTATTACAAAAAAAATATTTATGTGCACAATATTCTTATTGCAGAATATAAAAGAGATTGATCCATTATTTTCCCTAACACCCATATAAGACATACACTTAAGGACCTTTACTGCTTATAGATTTCTTAAGTATATGAATGTAAATTAAAAATAACTATAAATGGAATTTTTAAAAAAATATTGTTTTATTTAAATATTTTCAAAAATTTTTTTCGCACATTAATTAATGGCCGGAGGAATTTGTAATAACGAGCATTTTTTAACCGATTTTAATTTTTTTCCATTTGCTGGTAATTATGTGATGATAACGACTATTCTATAATAAAATGTAAAAATGGGTATTTAAACGGTAACGGTTTCGCGATACCCGATCAATCTGGTAGTTTGCAAAATATAGTTTTAAAACACAAATAACAATTCTACGGGGAGTTAAAATCAAAATCTCAATTTTCATATTTTTGAAACAGTCAGTTATCCACTGTTTTTACTAAATAATTATCTTCAGAAGGTGAAACATCTAAAAAGGGCGCAACATAGGTACAGCTTTATATTTTTCAAATATAAGCTGAGAATGTATACTTTTTTTATTCACATAACTGAGCCCAATATAAAAGATCTGTTCCATAAAATACCCCAAACTTGTACCATTTTTAAAAAATAGTTAAACTTTGACAACTCTCTACAAATAAACTATATAACACAGATTTTAAAAATTGGTTATGTATAATTTTATTTAGTTTCAACAGACACCAAAGATTATTGTAAAAAAATAATTTTTAAATTTCAATTAATCGCCACTTTTGGGGCCAGGCCCTTTGACCTTTTTCGTTGCAATAATCATAACTTTTGAAAGAGTGCAGCTATATTCAAAATTGAAAAAGGATTTTGAAGAGAGCACTTTAGCCTGCACAATGATTTCCCAAAACCGGTGCTAGGGGGCTTCAAATTTTAATAGTACAATGAAATATTTCAATAAAATTTTGCACGAAAAACTACTGTGGTACAAAGAAAGGTAAATTTCAGGAAGTTCGGTCCATAATTGACTATAGCTCCCATGTAAGGCTCACTTCCAGAAATCACTTTAATTTGCGCAAATCCAATATAAATTCTAGTATCAAGATCGGTTAGACGCGGGTAAATGCCACAAAATTGTTAATATCAAGATAATATTTGACACAAATAAGTTTTATATAAGTAGAAAACATGGTATCCAATTTCATAAAAATTTACTGCTTAAACAATAGATGGAATTCTGCTGAAAAAAATTGGCAAATTTGGATATTTACAATTAAAGAAAAATATTAATTTAAATAAATAAAAAATTATTAGTATAACTTTGCAATAACTAAAGTTACGATGAAATCGGACACATTAAGTGTTTTGGTTATTATACATAAGTTTAAGTTAAGCCAAAAGTGACCGATAAGTTAAGCACAGAATATTTGACTTTTAATTTTTATCGAATGTTTTATGCATTAAAAGCTGCCATATTTTCTGCGTTATAAAAGAAATAATTAAAAACATAGTTATTGTGGTGTAGTTTTTAATAATTTTTCTGCCCATATTTATATTCTTGCCGGCGTTGACTTTTAGCTTTTTTAACCCATTTATTTCAAAAATATTATTGTTTTTCATTTGTTTATGTTAGCTGTCCAAAAGTAATCGGGGTTTGCTTTGGTCTTACTGTATTACCAAAATTATAAGATTTACTTTAAAACGAGCTGTAATAATCAAAAATAACTTTAATTCTCACTGTAGCTAATCTAATTTTTAATTATCTTATACCTTAGAGGTTATAACAATGACCCTAAGATGTCAAAATGAGTTTTCGAACACGGAAAGACTGCAGTCTTGTTATAAACCATTTGGAATATAAAATGAAAAAAAAAAAAAAATATATAATGATAATTTAAACTATGTATACTATACTATATATACTATTTTCATAAAATATGACCTTCTGTATACATTTTGACCGTTTGCGAACTAGTTATTACTAAATCAGTGTATATATCATGAATTCCACGTAAGAACATATAAAAAAGTAAAATTTTTGAGCTCATGTCATGTCTTTCAATTTTCTTCGTTTTCAATAAATATGTTCTCTGTGAAGCTAATAAAATTTATCCAATTTTTATTTAAAAAACAAAAACCGTGTTTTTTCGCGGTTTAAAATTATTAAAAAAATTTAAAAAGTATGTTATTTTAAAAAATCATATTTTCAACATTTCTTATCGGATTTTCATTATTTAAAATGCAAGCGCACTTTTCAGATGCTTTTTTGGTAATTTTTTTTTTTTTTAATATCAACTTTTTTCATACAAAAATTTACTTTTTTTAATATTTTAATATTTTAGTACTTTGTACGTTTTACTCACGACAGATTTAGTTGATAAAAAAATATTTTAACGGTATTTATATTTGCTTTAAGTTAAATAATTGAAAAATAAAATTTTAGTTATAAATTGCATTAGATGCATAAATGCATTTGCAATTTTTCAAGTGTATTTTTTAAAAAATTTCTTCAACAAAAATTTTTTAAAAAGATATTTTATTAAAATTTGACAATTTTACTAATTATTTATATACATATAACTTTATTTATATCATATCTTTCTCAATATCTTTCTCAATTTTTTATAAATAAACCAAAAAATTTGGTTAAAAAACATAAAAAGTCCAATCGAAAACAGAAAAATATTTAAATAGATGAGTTTTTGTATAAAAAAATCCGCTTGTGTTTTTTATAAAAAAAATGTTGAAAATGCTACAGCTTCTCGTCACGAAAAAAAAAACTAATTGAATTGTTTAGTCGATATTTCAAGTTTTACTTTTATTTAAGAAAATACAAAATCGAAGGGGGTGAAAGTTTTTAAAAACGCATCTAAAAAATGCAATTGCATTATACAAAAATGTTTGTTTTTTTTTAATTATGATATAAGATGAATTGATTGCCTTTTTATGACATTTAAATCAATGAATTTTCTACGAAAATAGAAACGTGAATAATTTTGCGATTTCTTTGAAATTTTAAAAATATAAATAAGATACGTCAATGTGGTTTTACAAAGCATGTTAATGCCAAATATGAACCAAATCTGAGACCTAAGGTATTTTTCATATGTGATGTCTCATGGAATTCATGATATACATAATATATCTTATGTATGTATTTACTGAAGCAATTCTTTTAGATTTGAAAAGTCAACGTCTTAACTGTTTCTGGAGCCTTATTATGTAATTCACAAGATTATGAGAAATAGTTTTAATAAAGCTAAAGATAAGTAAAAAAATTTTTCAGCTCGTTTTTTTATAATATATGGGGAATTACTGGATAATAAAAAAATAAAAAAATGAATATTTTTCATTAATCATACTGTTTAAATTATTATATACAAATTATACTATGCATTTTTAACACATACATAGGTTTTAAAAAATTTGCAACTATTTTTCGTCAGTCTTCTAATGTAAAATACTAATCACAAAATTATCTTTTTTGGCACATTTGAGGACTGTAAAAAGTTGGTTACTTTTATCATCACAAATATTTAAAACCAAAACTTTGATAGACCAGATATTTCAACAGGTTTCAGAGGCTGAGTCTAAATATCAGTATATAGTAGACTAACCACAGCGATTCTAGTAACTACTACAAATGAGGAATTTTTTTATTTTGTTAGTTTTTATATAAATAAGACAAAATTTGTCTATTTATTTTTTTGTTTATTTATATATTTAATTCAGCTATAGATTCTACAACAGCTGAGAACAAATTACAATTGTAAAAGTTAAAATATATGTATATTCTTAAAGCAATATACTTTATATATTAAATACTGTCATTAACAAAATTATTGGAATTAAAACAGCTTATTAATAAATGTTTAATTTCAGTACCAGTATCAGCAAAATCAATTAGATCATAATATTTGTTCACCTCGATGCATCTGCGAAATTGGATTTATGAAAATCGATATAAAGTGGAACATATGATCTAAGTTGTCTATTTGGAACATTAATGAATACTTTACTAATGAGATATTCGGAATCAATATTTCCGTTAACAATATTCAAGAAAAACGCTATGTTTGCACCGATCCTTCTACTTTTTAAAGTTGAAAGTTTTATAAGGGCTAAACGGCTACGATATGGAGGTAGGTTTGAATCACGGTTCCATCTTAGGTTCCGGAGGCAAAAAAGGAGAAACAGTTTTTGGACTGATTCAAGTTTACGAATGTAAATATTATATTGTGGGTCCCAGATTACTGAACCGTATTCTAGAATATGCCAAACTAATGTAGTAAATAGCCTCTTCGCCACGTAAGGATAGTGAATTCTTTCGACCACCGTTTTATAAAACTTAAAACACCATATGCCTTATTCATAATCATTATTATTTGATTATTGAAGTTGAGTTTTTTTTTATCAAAATTTACTTCTAAATCAATAAAAGAGTCAACCGAGTTCAATTTTGTATCACCAATATAATAATCATTTTAAATTGGGGAATATCTATAGAAGGATATTCAATGACATTTCTTAAGATTCAGTTCCATTAGATTATTAATTAATTAATTTATTTATTATATAAATCCATCTTAGGCCAATTCCCGAATAAATATAATCCTAAATTAATACTTCTAGTCAATGGCTCCCCAGTCAAAATAGTAAAGAAGAGATTAAAAAGAACAGTTTCCTAAGTAGTAGCAAAAATTCACTAGAGTTAAATGAAAGAAAATAAAAAAAATCTATAATTATTAAATATCGCATGTTTTAAACGAAAAGCATAATTAGAGTGGGAAAACAAACGACGTTCAATAGGTAAAAAGTTCCAACTGCAAAGTTCCCAATCTTAGATATTATAATATACTAGAATGAGAAAAGGTGAAGTCAGACCGAAAACACATTGGCAGTCATGTTTTAACAATTTTGAAGATCATCACCATATTACGAAGCACAATGAAGTTGTTAAAATAGCAACCTAAAAAGTTCTTCACATACTCCGAAATGTGCATACGACTACGAATGTTATACACATAAGGTACAATCATATTAGTTATACGGCGAAGTCTACTAATACCCAGCAGTTTCAGGTGGCTGTAGCGAACTAGTTACTTGACTGAATACATTGGGGCACCATTAGTTACTTTATGTCCTAGAAGGAAGTCACCTCCAGGGCTACGATGTGACATTTTGGTGAACACACAATGATTTTATTGGTTATAATGAGTTAGAAAAAGTTTTTTATTATCTTCTTTTCGACTTCTTCAAGCTTAAAATTTACACATTTAAGTGTGAGTAGACACGAGTGAACTTTACTACCTAAAAGGGGGTCAATTGACACGGAAAAAACTGCAGAGTATTATATGACACTGTACCGGCCATAAATCACATGAGTCATCAAAAACACTTGCGCTAATATGCGTATAGTATGATATGGTAGATATATTCCAATAGAATAAAGACTACGCAGTACACCTATAATTTTGGAACTTAGTTGATCAATATAAACTCCCAAACCACCGACAACAATTTCCAAAGGGAGAACATAAGTGTTCCTTCGTTTTCAAGTATTAATAATTATCAGAAGACCATTGCAAAAGACGATTAATTGAATAGTTAACATTGGACTGCAGTACATCAATACTATTAAAACCAGTACGAAGCAAGACCATCACATCATCAGCAAATATGAATGGTTTATAAACACTAGTACCAATGAAATCAGAAAGGTCATTAATATACAAAATTAAAAGAAGTTGGCCAAGTACAGAGCCTTGTGGAACACTAAATGACAAGCAAAGAATACTAGACTAAGTAGGAAAAGATAAGCCTACAAACTAAGCTGATTTAGAAAAGCAGAAAAAATCTCTGAATTGAAAGCCATCGCCAAATCGAAAGACACCATTGCAGCAAAATTACCATCATTCAAACTGCTGCGCTACATCATCAGTCAAATTTAGTAGCAAATAACTTGTGCTATGGCCTCGACGAAAAACATACTTACATAAGCAAGATATATGGTTAATACATTATATAATTTCAAGGCTGAAAATATTAAAAACAATATCGGATTTTGAGAGAAAAACTTTAAGTGTCCTATGTAAATAACCCCAAGTTTTAGGATTAGAGAATACATCGCGGGATTTCCGGGAGTTTAAAAGGTACTAAAATTTATGAAAACTACTTGAATGTTTACGGTAAAAGTTGCTGGTAATTATATTAAAGGCCTTTTTACAAAATTTTAAATCCAGTATTTATACAAATAAAATATATGAAAATTTATTAATGAATTTTTAATAAATTAATATTTTAAGAATATTATTAAGTAAATTAATTTTTAATCGAGTTGATTTATCAATAGATTAAAATTGATGTTTTGATTCCGCTAATGCAGAGAGTGACATGTAAAGTTTATAAAAAACTGACTTTTCAAAAAAAAAAAAAAAAAAAAAAAAAAACAGTTTGACGGTTGGGTGAAATTAAAGAAACGATTTTTCGTATAACCGTCTACTTAAAAACCTGTAACCGAAATTTAAATGATTTATTAGAACATTAATAAAAAAAAAATTGGATAAAAATTAAAAAAAAAATCGAAATTCTAAAACATCTCAGTAAAAGAGAAGCTACAGAGCTGGAAGAATGTTCTTTTATATGATTTTTAAGCGGTGATGAAAGTTTTTCTCTTAAAGAAATGTTATATATGTATTTACATAGAAATATATAATTAATAAAAATACTTTTTAATTGCTTAAATTATGAAAAATAATTAACCTTGTTCCTGTTAAAAACACATTTTTCACTTATTATTTTTACTTTTGAAGTAGTGAACATTTTATTTTTTTTTTCTGTTTTTTTTTATATCAAATAATGTTTTTTTTTTCTTTTGTAAAATTTATCACGCATGAAGTTAAAGTTTTTGTAAATGGAGTGCTTGATTATCTATCTGATTTTATTGTACATATAGTTATAAAATATATTGCACGCCAATCATGTAATTAAATCCCCTGATTACTTGTTAAGGCCACGATTCACTATCCTACATAATCGTCCTATACTGTCAGTGACAAATCTGACAGAATTCTGTCCCACTCCTTAAAAAATAACTCGGAAGACAATGTATTGTTGATTCCACACTATCGCAAAAATAAGGCAAACATTCTTGTTTTCTTATTAGCTGCTCCACAAAATGCAATTCTGATCGCATAGCAAAAGCTATTTTATAAAATTAAAAAAAAAAACAAAACCAATAGGACAGACTTGTCAAAAAGTCTGTCATACATATTCATTTTAAATCCACACTATCAAACTTTTTGAACACACATACGCTTTTTATCAGATCTAACGACTAAATAGGATAGTGAATCATGGCCTGTAACAGCAAGCGTTTTTAATCCATTACTTAAATTGAGTAACAATAATATAATAAGCCACCTACAGCTTCGTTTGAACTTTACAAGTGATTGCACGCGAGTTATGGAATCATCCACGCAAACACCACCAAAACCATCCAGAGAGATTTCTTAAAAATTCAGCAACAGCAACAACAATATTATTGCAATAATGCACTTTTACTTTTCGATCAATATATTTAAGTCAATAAACTGTAAAAAACATAATTACTTGGAAAATCAAAACTAAAAATTTGCAAAACATAAAATTAATAAGAATTTAGTTAATCAGTTTAATTTTACAAAATAATCAATTAAGCACTTTTGTATTTAGTAAATAAGTATAATATTAAATGAAAATCAATAAAACTTCAGTTGTTATTCGGTAGTGAGAAAGACAAGTTGATTTTTGTTATTAAACAAGTTCACCATAGACCTGAGTGGACGATCTTTCGCAAAGGATAATATTGGAAATAAAAAAATCCACAAGAAAGAAACTTCGAGTGAATATCGAAGAAGACCTTTTAAGACGGAAATCGGCGAGTATCAACTCCTTACCACCAGGAAGAACAATGTTGAGAACCCTCTTAATTTGGTGAATGAAAACAAAAAATTGTGATGTGCGTTAAAAAAATATATATATATATAAATAAAAGCTATAACGAAAAAGCCTGTAAAGCCTTAACAAAATATAATAACTCAAATCTGCGACTCCGTAGCCCCAAAAGCCGGACCCTACAGGTTAGAAGAGCATATCAAGTAATAAGGGAAAGTGAAAAAGTGAAAAACCATTTAGAATATAAGAATATAATAATAAAAAAATATACGATAGTAAGTATATATATATATATATATATATATAGTAAAAGAATATAAAAATCATAAAAATAAAATAGCCATTATTTGAGATTTTAGATTACAAATAAGAAGTATCGAGGGAATATCGGAACAGTGCTATTTTTAGAATTCGGTAAAATAAATGACCATTATTTGAGATCTTAGATTACAAATAAGAAGTATCGAGGGCATATCGATACGGTGTTATTTAGTCCGGTCTGTCTGCTTAAAATAAACATAAAAAAGGAAAAGAAGTGAAAATATATAAACCATATACATAAAATAAAAAAAATATAAATATATAAATATATATATAAAAAAAGAAGAATAAAAAAAAAAAGAAAACACACAAACATAAGAAAAGAAAAACACCATATAATTTAATTTACGTAAATACATTTATTTTAACATATAATATTAAAATTATTGCTTGCGAAAAGAAAATTATTAACTAATCAGTCGTACTGCTCGTAAATGAACAAACGGAAATATCTTTCAATCCGTATCCAAAAACTCTAGGAAGGTTATTTAAAAGTAGAAGCTTAAGTTCAATTTCAGAAGATCCTCTTCTCTCAAGTATATTACTTCAAACTCAAACGACCAATATTTCTACTCCTCTAGACGAACAGCCAGGACCTTCCAGCGGTTTCACACCAAATATTAATTCATTCGAATCACTTCGAATACCCGATGCAATTAAAGACCTACCAACATATGACAATCCACGCCTGTTAAACGAATTTATAAATAACGTCGAAGAAATTTTACTTCACATTAGAACCTATGACGCTACACCACAAGGACAAATATTGTTGAGAGCAATCAAAATAACCGGACAAGACGAAGTTTTAAATATGTACGGGACACCTATTAATTTAGACGACATTAAGCAAAATCTCATTTTGCATTATACGGACAAAAGGACAGAAACATCCTTAATTAGAGACCTTCATAATATTCGTCAAAAATTAAATAACGTAGAAAAATTCTACAGTGAAATCATTAAAGTACAAGCATCTCTATTTAAAAACATCCAAATACACGAACGTGACGAAAGGGTTAAAGCAAAAAAAAGAACTTTATTCCGAAATGTGTCTAAACAGTTTTCTGATTGGCTTAAGAGAGCCTTTAGGTTCGACCATTAGAGCGTCTAAACCCGATTGATTAGCGAAAACTTTTTCTTTATGCATTAAAGAACAAAATATATTTTACATGAAATATTTTTACATCCCACTACCACCCAAACTAAATGGCAACCAAGACAAAACAATTAAATCTATGGTGGAAACAGGTATAATAATAGATTTACACCTTTTTCTCAACAAAATCACCTCACCTACAGAAACCAATCCCCAACAGTCGAAAGAAACATTAAATTATAGCATCCAACCTTTTGAACGTAAAATAAACTCTAACTTCCCTAACCAAAACTACAGAAAAAATCCATTTAAACATAATACATTTAAAGGATACAACAAACCGGAACCTATGGACGTAAGTTCCAGCTATATAAAAACTCAAGCACCAACAACACAAAGATCATTTAGAACTGACCAAACGATGCGAACTCTGGCATCCGGGAACCAATATAAAAAAGGGAACTCTTTAACTTTCAAAACAATAACTCTATAGAACCATTAGCATCAACCGTAGACTACCAACAAAACTTGGTCCAATACCAAGACATAGAAGGAAACCACTTTAACATCTTCTTTTAAATAACATCGAGGACAACACAAATTTTCAAAACTTTGCTTCGACCAATAGACAGGGTACCTAGATAATAATAAACATGTGTTTCAGTTAGGCTACATTAATATTTCGTCTCCATTCGGACGACCGTTAAAGTTCTTAATCGATACCAGAGCCTCCTCGTCATTTATAAACCGAAAATTTATAACCCCTTCAGACCAGAAAACTTGCAAACTAATTGTAATATAAACAGTAATCAACAAATACGAATTGAACAAAGAGGTTGTTGAATTCAACCAACCAGGCGAATTAAAGTTTCTTTTATTTAATTTCTATAATTATTTCGATGGACTCATTGGTCCTGATATACTGTCACAATTAGAAGCCAATATAGATTTAGCAAAAAATATGACTGTAACAAAAAACTTAATTTTTAGAAACATATTATTTCTGATAATTCTAAGGTTGTAAAGAAAATTCCAGTAGACGTCAAGAATGGAGATATCTACGTAGGAAACTTATATTACTGATTCATGTATTGTACGATTTTGAATTTTCAACATTTTAACACATTATTTTCTCAGATTGTAAAGTATAACACTTTGTTTTACCTTTTTTTTTCGTTCTCAAACAATGATTTTTTTTTTTCTCTTTAACTTAATTAAATATTTATCTATTTAGTGTTAATAATATAGATTAAATTCTAAATAATTATGTATTTTATATTATTTAATTTTTTTTATGGTATTACTAATAACGTCAAATTTTTTTATTAATCATTTACATGTTGTGTATACTTTACATTAGTTACCAAATTTACATGTTATTAAATGTATGTTGTAAGCTGCTTGCTGACTGCTGTAAATGAAGCGGTAACACTATAATACCGTGATTAACCGATAACCACGGATAATTGCATTCAATCGACACACATTTACATATACTAGCAAAGCTAGTTTTTTTCCACTGACGCATTAAATCTTTCTTTTTACATCGAGAACTTGAACGAGGAAGTCAAATTAAAGTAAAGTATTAAAAAGAAAAGTATTACCAAGTGACATAAAAAAAAAAAAAAATTAAATACATTTCTTCATATCGTGAAATTAAATTCGTTTCAAAAATTTAATATTTTTAAATTTCGTTCAAAATAAAAGAAAGTGAATTGTGCTACTAGAATGCACGTGGTGATCCATTTTTACAATTGAGTTCCAACGCCACCATTGCATCTATTTATATTAAACCTTTAAAAAAAATCTTAGAATATTCTGCGGACAATTTTCTAAGCAATTGGTTAATCAAGTCGATGTATTCACATTCATCGCGGTGCTATATAATTCCGAAGATTTCCCGAAATTGTGTGACGAGGAACTCAACTTTTTTCGATTTGGCAAAGTGACCTTATAATTTTAATTAAATTATAAATTTAATTAATTTTATTCACCACTGTTGAGGAGACACTTCCATATTGCGTAATACACACAATTTCTGTTTTGATGTGCATTAACCCGTTTGTGACGTCATAAGTCTGACAAAAAGTTCATACCCATCATCACTAAAAAGATCTTAAACATCATCATCAACAGCTATAGAGTCTAACAGGAACTTCACCAACAGAGTTTGAGATTGAGACATATATGTCAAAAGTCACAGGGAAAATAGCAATACCTACAGAAAACACTTGAAAAAAGTATGACGTAATTAGCAAGCAGGCAGAAAGATCCAATAAGTATTTACAACAAGCAATTAAAATCTACACTATCACCTACAAACTAAATAATAATAGTTACGCTTAATTAAAATATATATATATATATATATATCCTACTAACATAAATCTAAACACATTTTTACAATATCCAAACAATCTAATATTTCGTCCGTAATGTCATAAATCCGTCCGTAATGCGTTTTAAAGCCTAAAAATGCACATTCCAATATTACACTAATTACTTAAATCTAATTATTTTAAATTAGTAACGCGATTAGTTAAAATTTCAACAACTATTATTAAAAAAAGACGCAACAATAATGTCTTCGATAACATAAAAAAATTTAAAATAGAATAAAATAAATAAATAAATATAATCTAAAATCTAACAACCTCAATAACCCAATAATGACCATTACTACATATTCCCCTGTATAATTAAATTATTACATTTACTTAAAATTTTATACTTAAACATAATATTAATCATATACAAAAACTTAAATAAATAAGGTCTGTAGTTTACTTTTAGTTTTATATGTACTGTAATAATCGATAAATTTCATTTAGAAAATATGCAACATCATTTGTAAAATTTCTAATATCATCAATATAGTATGCAGAGTGTTCGAAGAGGCCTCCGAGATCATACGCAATATAAGATGTTGGTAAATAACAAACAACGTTTGGTGAGTGATCAAACTTTTTTTTATATTTTTCCATCTCGTTTGCATATTTTTTATATAAATCAATAACAGAAGCAACAACATCAACAATTATGAATTTATATAATAAAGAGCTAATTGTCTCTTAAATGTTTAGCAACATTGTTTATATATAGACGTATTATATGTTTTTGTTTCTGATTTTACGTATTAAAATTTAGATAGATTTATTTTTTTTTTTTTTTTGCTCTTTATTTTATATTCATTCATTATTTTTTCATTAAGATTTATTGGGATGTATACCCAAGTTTATTAGTATCGTTTCTTATTTTGTTTAAATTTGCGGAGCAAGTAAAATTAAATATTGCTTAATATAAAGTAGATTCCTTTGAAATACATTTAAAATAAGAATTTTTTTAATGTTTTTTTTATTTTTTTTTTTTCTAAAAATTAAAATGTTTAATATGAATTGCGTTAAATGAATAAATTTTGTTAAATAATAATGGAAATGTAAACTTTTAATTTTTTCTTACGGATGTAAAATGAGGTAGGATGAAGTCATTTGTGGGTTTTAGCAAAATTTACGCCGCTGAAACATTAGGTAGGGAGGGTCATGAGGCGTTGGCCCCAAAAAAAAAAATCTTGTTATTTAAACTTGTGCACATAATCTTTCACCAAAGTCTATATAATTTTAACTTTAAGCGAAGCGTATTTAAAGCTTGTGAATGTTTGTCCACTTGTACATTACATTCACTTTATATACCAGAAGGTATATACCAGGCAAAAGACTGGCATAGCCTAATTGAAATTATTAACATCTCGGATGAACAACAAATATTATACATAGAACATCCATTGAAAGTTAATAAATAAAACCGTCATGAATTCGTAGAAGTGTTCAAATTAGATACAACCCAAGTAGAAGAATACGAATACGAGGATATCTTAGAGAGCCTTAGAACAGAACATTTAAACAGTGAGGGAAAACTACACCTCCTAAAACTTTACCGCAATTATAAAGATATATTTTTTAAAGAAAATACAAAATTTACCTTCACTAATTAAATCAAACATAGAATAACAATATCGGACGACATTCCTATACATACGAAATCATATAGATACCCGCAAATACATAAAACTGAAGTAAAACGACAGATAGCAGTCATGTTAGAGCAAGGGATAATACGCGCAAGTTATTCCACATGGAGTGTCACTGCGTGGACCGTTCCAAAGAAAGTAGACGCCAGTGCCAAACAAAAATGGCAACTGGTAATAGACTATAGAAAACTCAACGAGAAAACCATATCCGACAGATACCCCCTTCCCAATATAAGGGAAATCCTCGTTAAATTAGGAAAATGCATGTATTTCACCACACTCAATTTGGCAAGTAGTTTTCATCAAATCGAGATGCATGCTAAAGATATTCCAAAAGCTGCGTTCACAGTAGAAGGTGGACATTACGAATACATTAGAATGCCTTTCTGACTTAAGAACGCACCTAGACGATATTATTATCTACTCTACATCCCTACAAGAACACTTACAAAATATTGAGCCGGTTTTCAATAAGCTCAGATCATCAAATCTTAAAATTCAAACAGATAAATCAGAATTTCTGTAAATGAAACTAAAGTTTCTAGGGCATGTTATATCAACAGATGGAATTAAACCCAACCCGGCAAAAATTGATGTTATAAAAAAATTTCCAGTCCCTCGAACCCAGAAGCAAATTAAAAGCTTCCTTGGGCTCGTCGATTATTACCGAAAATTCATTAAAGATTTTTCTAAATTAACTAAATCCCTAACAGAATGCCTTAAGAAAAACAAAAACATATACTTTCATGATAAATACATGAACGCTTTCAAAACATATAAATCCATCTTAACTAACGATCTTATTATACAGTACCCTGACTTTACAAAACCTTTCATTCTAACCACAGACGCAAGTAACTTTGTATTAGCAGCCGTACTGTCCCAAGGCCGTATAGGAAATGACAAACCCATATGTTTTGCAAGTCGCACACTATCGGATTCAGAGTGCAATTACTCCACAATAGAAAAAGAACTATTGGCTATAATATGGGCGATAAAATATTTCCGCCCCTATCTGTTTGGGCGTAAGTTCTTTATCATGACAGACCACAGACTACTCACGTGGATAATGAGTTTGAAAGAGCCCAATTCAAAACTGATCAGATGGCGCCTTAAACTAGAAGAATTTGACTATGAGATAGTATACAAGAAAGAAAAATTAAATACAAATGCTGATGCACTAAGCCGAATAAAAATAGACACACCTAAATTATCAGAGATAAACATAAACGATGTTGCTTCCAATCGAGGAACGTACGGTACCACTGTGCATTCAGCAGAAGAAAATTTAAATGATGGTATATAAATATCAGAGAAACCTTTAAACGACTTTAATCTACAACTTATATTTGAAAAATCATCAAAAACTCCAGAAATGTCGGTTATGATGCCATTTAAAAACAAACAATGACGGATATTTAGGAAACCTCTATATACATAAGAAACAGTAATAGACATTTTCAAAAAATTTCTTAACCTAAACAAGTTGTCAGCTGTATTCGCTGACGACGACACTTTTCGCACTATTCAATCAATTTATTAAAAATTTTTCTCAAATAACAAAATATTCCGTTTAATACAATGTACAGAAATATTAAAAGACATAACAAATAGTGACAAACAGAAGAACTTATAAAAAATTACCATGAAAATAAGAACCACGCGGAATTAACGAAACGTTTCTCCATCTTAAAAGAGAATTCTGCTTTCCTTTTATGAAAAACAAAATAACTCAAATAAGTAATAACTGCGATAAATGTAATACCCTTAAATATGATAGGAATCCCTCAAAACCATTGTTTGAAAAACCCGAAATCCCTTTAAAACCCTTAGACATTTTACATATAGACATCTACAGTATAAATCACAAATAAATGTTAACAATAATTGACAAATTCTCAAAATTTGCAGCAGCTTACACACTCTTATCAATTAATTCCGTGTGTATTCTAAAATCTTTAAAGGATTTCATTAATGTTTACGGTATCCCAAGAAAAATTATTGCAGACCAAGGCTCGGAATTTACTGCTAATATCTTTAAAGAATTTTGTAAACAATTCCAAATTCATCTACATATTACCTCATTTCAACAGAGCACGAGCAACGCTCCAGTTGAAAGATTACACTCCACCTTAACCGAAATATATAGAATTGTAATAACTGTGAGGAAAGAAAACCACCTTAGTGAAGACCATAATGATATACTCACAGAAACCTCATAACTTACAACAACTCAATACACTCTGCTACGAAATTTATCCCATTTGAACTATTTTTTGGTAGAACATTTCAATTTAATAACACAGTCACATTCAACAATGAACATGAATACATTACAAAACTAAATGAATTTCAAAACATCTTATACCCATAAATCAAAGAAAAAATATAAAACGCAACTAACACTAGGATAAACGAACTAAATGAAACCCGTTCAGACCCTGAGAACTTAGAAAGCCAAACTATTTATCGAAAGGAAGCAAAACGTAATAAGATAACCCCTAGATTTACAAAGCACAAAGCAAAAAATAACAATAGAGTCACTATAATTACAGAACATAACAAAAAATTTCACAAGTCTAAAATAAAAAAGATACGCAAAATGCCAAAAACATCTACCTAAAATTTTTTTCCCATCCATAGGATACCACTAGCACTCCCTCAAACTATAGACATACGAGAAATAAACAATCAACAGAAAGTAGTTAGATTCCGACTAGGACCCGCAAGGATAATTACTAATTACAATAACCTAATACATATTGTTGACCTTGACGAATACGCAAAAAATGTTAACAAAATACAAAAAACTATCTCCACCTTCGAGAGCATCCACAGAACTATAAGCTTTACAAAAGTAACTACGTTAAAACTAAAAGAACTAGAAAATAAGGTACTAATGCCGTATAAACGGCATAAACGTGCATTATCAACGGACAAGGCACCGCCGTAAAATTCATCACGGACAACATGGACAACAACGACGCACTTCTTATAAATAAACAAATACAAGACATCAAGACTAATACAACACATATCGAGACTATACTAACAAACCAATACCAAATAAATTCAATCATGCAGGAGAGATTGCAAAATGTCACTAATAACATAAACAAGGAACAGTATAGAATAGAAAACTACACTAAAAAACTAGCAAACAATATCTTGAAAGAGGATGACCAACTACTCGAACTTCAATATATCAGTCAAATTAATTATAATATAGACCTTTTAAATAACCACCTAGAAAGCATTGAAGAATCAATTGTCCTAGCAAAACCTAACGTAATATCTAAGCTTATGCTAAGTACTACAGAATTAGACCAAATATATAATTATATGGAAAATCAGTCAATAAAAATTAACTCAAAAGAACAAATATATGAATTACTTAGAATCCAAGCATACTAAAATAATTCAAATATTATATTTAATATACAGATACCAAATTTGTCAAAAGAAAATTATGAACTTTTTCACATATTCCCACTTCCTTTAAATAACACAAAAATGATAAAAATAAAACCATATATAGCATTCAATAAAAACCACATTCAATTTTTTGACGAACTTTGTCTAAGAGTAGAGAACTCCAACGACTGTCAAAACTCACCATACACTGAATATACAACTAATTTCACCTGCATTGCAAAAATAATCGACAACAAAGATGCACTGTGCGACCTGGAAGACATTGGCAATGTAAACCTTATTATGCAACCTGAGCCAAATTATATACCTTTCAGCAATGCAAACAAAACTCCAGTAACAACTAGCTGCAACAATGACACTTATGAAATTAAAGGTACAACGCTCCTTTATTACAACAACTGCTCAATCAATATCAACGGCGTAGATTTACTAGAACAACCACATGTTCTACAGAGACGAATTTCTTTCACTACTTATAACCTATTCCGAAGTAAACGCAAAAACAATAATGGCAGATTAAGCCTGGATAAACTGTGAATCTATCAGATAGAAAACCATAAAACAAAATCAAAGAAAAACAATATTATTATTCTAATTATCTGTTTATTCAGCATCATATTTATTATCGCTCTTGTTATCATCGCAAAGGAGAAGACTAAAATCCGATTCATAACGAATTCTCCACTTGAAGTTCCAGCCGCTACGTTTTCCTTGTGGCCGTCACTTTACTCTAAGGGGGAGGAGTTATGGAATTATCCACAACGCAACCATCACCAAAACCATCCAGACTGATTTCTTAACAATTCAACAACAACAATATTATTGCAATAATGCACTTTTACTTTTAGAACAATATATTTAAGTCAATAAACTGTAAAAGACATAATTACTTGGAAAATCAAAACTAAAAATTTGCAAAAAAAAAATTAATAAGAATTTAGTTTAGTTTCACAAAATAATCAATTAAGCACTTTTGTATTTAGTAAATAAGTATCATATTAAATGAAAATCAATAAAACTTCAGTTGTTATTCAGTAGTGAGAAAGACAAGTTGATTTTTTTATTAAACAAGTTCACCATAAACATAACTCGCGCATAACGGAATATAAAAACGAATTTACTGTAAACGATGGTCTATCCCGTGAAAGAGTATTTTATATTGGTGACAGGCAAAACTTTTCTGCAGATAAAAGCAGGTATGCTACAATTATGAATCTACAATCGAGGGTGGATATGATAAAATTGTCACCTGCATTAACTGCATAAAATTTCATGACGATAAATTTTATGATTGTGAGGTTAAACCCCGCATGCGCAAAAGGGCCAGGGACATAGCCTATCAGATCGTACCAAAAAGACTTGCTGTCATCACAAATCAATCTCTAATAATTCTTTATTAATGAATAGGACTTCTCTGTCCTTCCAAATAAGAAGAAGTTGAAAGTTGAGAAGAAAAATGTCAAGAGAAAAGGAAATGTGGAGGTTATTCAAAAAATCCCCAACAACCACTCTGATGTCATTGCCATATCCATACAAGACAACCTGTAGACTCTAATCAAATATCTGAAGAAAATGATGATCCAGTTGTTAAGGACATCTAATTACGCACTGAAAGTGTGCAAACTACACAGAATCAATTATCAATTCCAACTATGTTATGTTGTGATTTCGATGCTCATCATTAGATATGGGGCAATTCGTTTACAGACAATAAGGGTATTAATGTATTAAATTTATTGTAAATGATGACTCGAAGACTTTCTTCGGATACCTTAATCCATCTACGATTGATCTGGTATTATTCTCAGCATCCCTCATGGAACACGACACACAAGTGTTTTGGAGACTCTTACTGCGTAATAATGACATGTAACTGAGATCCAATACACAACGCAAAATATCCCACGGAGTTCCAAAATATATTTATAGGAATATACTTAACGACAGAATACATATCTTTATTAACAGCGAAGAATTCATCAACAGCTCTGGAAGTGAAAAGTTTTACTGATTCTCTAGTCTATTTCAAAACGCAAAACAATACTAAGAACTATTCGGACAGCACTTTGTGGATCGCCAATTGTGGTAAGCTAAAGAACAGTCAGAGCAAAGTTTAAAAAAATTCTCACGTGAAAATTTAAAAAATTATACCACCAAGAAGAAAGAATACTTTCACACTGAGAAAAGAAAAAAGGCTTGGTTGAAAAACTCCAGCTAAACTGCGGTGATATAAACTCCAACTTAACGTCATCAGATTTTGGATGGCAATAAAAAATTCAGAGGTATAAATATTCTCAGAACACCGTCTATAAAGCAGCAACTTTTGCAAATGTACAAATATGTCTGTTCGAGTATTAACATTCCAGAAACTTGAATGGTACATAAAGTCATATATTTGTATAAAAAAGGCAAACCTCCAGATAGTCCGAACTCATACAGGTTCATAAATTTAATATCATGTCTACGTAAAGTGTTTCAAAAAATGACTCCCAACCGACTCGATCATCAAATTGAATCAAGTCATAAGTTTAGTGATGCATAATCGGGGTTTCGCAGAGGAAGGTCAACACATGACAACATGATGGCCTTATGGTCAGCACCTCCTAACAATATATTGTAGTGTTATAAGACCATAACTCGAGTACATGGCCCCACGTTACCTAGATTGTCTAACAAAAGAGCTCCTGAGAACCCAGTACAAGACCATTAGAATTGCTCTAGATACCATGAGGTCTACTCACACTCTAGCCGTGGAGACTTTCCCTACTATCTGACAGATCGAATGCGACGTGAATCTCCTGCCTATTGTATAAAATTTATTAACAATTTCAATGAAAAAATTAGAACAATGCCAACGTTATTTTGAAGGTTTGCTCACAAATCGAACAACAACCTGATCAAGAGATACAAAAAATCTATAGGTACCAACTACCTATTGAATCACATGCTTTTAGACCAAGAGTTGAAGTTATCTGCAGAAAGAATGAAAACCTAGTTGCAAAAAACTGGCGGCACGGTTGAAGTTTTTGCTATCTTATAACACTGTGCGACAAATGGTAGGGGTCAGTGATCGGGAAGGGTTCAAACTACCGGGGAAAGTTATATCGGTAAAAAAGAAGTTATACGTGTCCCGGCGTTTCGCTGGGTCACGTCTAGGAATCGAGATATATCGATTTGAAGTTAGTAACTATCATATAGGGGAAATTGTGACCTTTGGTGGTCTTTTTTTTTGATATAACTCGAGAACCACCAGTCCGATTTTGCTGAAACAAATTAAAAAAAATTAGGAATTACAATTCCTTTAATCTGTTCATACAACGTTTCGCTACATAAGCAACAGTTTCGCAGTTATAAATAAATGTATGAAGAAAAAAACTATTTTTTGCCTAAAAAATTGAATTTTTTTATTTTTAATTCATAAAAAATCCAAAACGGTAAAAAAGTGTCAAGTCCTATTATTTTCACGTAAAGTCACATAACCTTTAAACAAAATGAGACATAGATCACGAAAATCGATGGACGCGTTTCGCTTTTATTCACAATTAAGTGAAGGTATGAATTTCAAAAATTTGCTCGAGATATGCTCAAAATTCCTTGGAAAAAACATTGATGACTTTTTTTATGATTGTCAGAATTAAAAAAAAAGTAATAAACAAAAGGTTATTTGATTTTTATGGTAGCGGTAACAAACTAAAAAACTGTCATAAATGTGCGTTGACAATTAAAAAGAAAAAAGGAAAGTGCACTTTTTTAATTATTTTTAATTATTTTTAATTATTTTTTTACACAAATTGCACCCACATTTATGAGTGGTCATGTTTTAGAACGTTTCGAAAAATTTAAAACGCACACGAATCAGGTTTATAGCCACCCTTAAAAGATGCGCGAATTCATAAGTACCTCTCAGTAAAATATTGAAACTTACGTAGTATTTGTCATTCAACATGTGTCTCCGAACTGAGCAAGTGGAGCGCGCTTTTAAACTTTATTTTGATTGCGAAATAATTCGCGGCGTTTCGTGGGTCCCAGACAAAATTTATAAAACGTGCTACAATGGTCTTAACATGTAGATTCAAGGGTGTGCCAATGATTTGGACTGATCCAGGAGAGCATTCGAATGTGAGCTTTTAAAGTGATCGGTCGTGTGTGCGGATAGTTTTAGAAGTGTTTTTTCGAGTTCATTAAGTGCGGAGTGTATGCAAAATTTTTTCGTAAGGAGGAATTTTTGCAGGGTGACTTTGACTTTTTATTTTTCTCATTGGGAGGAAAATTGTTAATATAAGTGTGACAAGTGCCTTTTTGCCTGTGATTGTTTTGAGACTCCGCTGGCATTGTCAGAGAAGTCTCAAAACTTTGTCCGGCGAAAAGTAAGGTTGGGGACGAACCAACCTGAAGATTGGCGCTGCCACCTTGTGCTTGTGAGTTTCGGGCTTGCCGTATCGTTGTCAACCGGTTGTGTACCTGGCTTTCGTTTTTGGATTTGCTGTTCTGACTTGACTGCCCCCTGGTGCTGATTGGTTTTGTTGACGACTGGTTTGTAAATTGGATTTCAAGGTATTCATCTATTGCAAGGTAGGTGTCGCTTTGATATTTGATTTTTGTTTTTTGATTGTTCGCGATGCCGCCTGAGCGACGCCGTAAGAAGGGGAAGGGCGATGCGTCCGACCTCTCTGAGGCGCCGACGGATGCGACGATGGGTCCGCCGCCAGCTCCGATGCCGCGTGTTAGGCATACGGAGAGTGAGCTTTCGAGCTCTGAGGCGGACGTTGACGAGGGGAAGCGCTTTAAGCCGGGAACGCCGCTTGCGACCCGTGCTGCTGCTAGCGCTGCCCCTGGTGCTAATGGCGCTATTGCTGCCGTCGGTGCTGCCAGTGCTGCTGGTGCTGTCGGCACTGATGGTGCGGTTGGTGCTGCTGGTGCTGCTGCTTCTGGCGTTGCTGGTGCTGGTGCCGCCGTTGGTGCGGCTGCTGGTACGAGGGAGAAGAGGGAGAGCAGACCCAGGAAGAGGGCTTTAGCTGCGCTGGAGCCCGGTGTTATCGGGGAGATGAAGGCCGTCACAGCCTCCTGGAGGAGGTCATGGTCGACGGCGTCTCTCCCAGCATGGCGAAGAGTGTGATGGTGCACTCTAGCAGGTACGAGTCCCTCCTGATGCGACTCGTTGCTGAGAACGAGCGACTCCGAGTGCGACTCGACGTTCACGAGTCTGGTGTTGGTGGTGGTGCAGCGGTGGCCCAAAGGGTCCCGACTGTGCCGCCTGTTACGATGCCGCCCAGACGGACTCAGGTCCCTGCCCAGGCACCTGTGAGTCAGGTGGCTGCCCCAAAGCCGGTCGACACATGGTCGGTGGTTGTGCGGGGTAAGAAGGGCGTGACGTCGAAGGAGGTGGTTGAGAAGGTCGTCAAGGAGGTCGGCCCCACACTTGGGGTTCGTGTGCACGAGCTACGGCCGTTGCGTGATGGCGGTGCGGTTATAAGGACCCCGTCGGTTGCGGAGAGGGAGAAGGTTGCTGCCAACGCGAAGTTTGGAGAGGTTGGGCTGGAGGTGTCCGTAAAGGACAAACTTGGTCCCAAAGTGGTCGTGCAGAGGGTGCATCCGGAGATCACCCCGGACGAGTTTATGCAGGAGCTCTATGCTTGGAACTTCAAGCATAGTATGACTCCTGAGGTATTTCGGAAGTCCGTGAGGCTGGTGACTGGCCCATGGAAGCCTACAGGTGGACCTGTGAACGTGGTGCTGGAGGGATGTAGCGAGGCCATGCAGCGTTTGCTGGACAATGGCCGGTGCTACATCAAGTGGTTCAGCTTCTTGGTGCGGCTCCACGATGCCGTTCCGAGCAGCTACAGGTGCCTGGGCTTCGACCATATGGTGCGCGAGTGCAGGATGAAGGAGGGAGTCTGCCGAGTTTGTGGACAAGCTGGCCATGTGGCCTCACGCTGCACGAACGAGGTCAATTGCAGGAACTGCGCGTTCCCGTCCGGGCATCTAATGATGTCGGCGTCCTGTCCCGTGTACAGCGCCATAGTTGCCAGGGCTAATGCACGCCACTAAAATGGAGCAGGACCTAAAAATCTTGCAGCTCAACTGCCAGCGGTCATATACGGTGATCTGCGAGCTGGGGCAGGCGATACGTGACCTGGGGGCGACTTTTGCACTTGTGCAGGAGCCGTATACTACGGGTGGTCAAATTAGGGGTTTGCCGGGGAGTATGCGGGTCTTTACGGACTGTGGGGGAGACTCTGCAGTTATTGTGAATGACAGGGACCTTGACTGTACTGTAGTTAGTCGTAGCCAATGGGGGGTCTGCGTGTCAGTGGAAGGGGGTTTTGGGAGGATGCTCTTGGCTAGCATCTATTGTAGGTATGGGGGGCCTCTGGAACCGTATTTAAGTTACATGGATTCGGTGCTACTCCTCGCGAGTAGATATCCTGTAATCCTAGGCCTGGATGCAAACGCATGCTCTCGTATGTGGTTCTCTAAAATGGGTAGGTTAGCTCCTGCTCATCAGAACTATGTACGAGGAGTTATGCTTAGTGAGTGGCTGGTCACAAAGAGCGTCATGGTGTTAAATGAGCCGAGTGACCATTATACTTTTGACGGTCCCAGGGGAGTCAGTGACATAGACGTGACAGCTGCGAACGGGGTAGCGATGACAGTTTTCAGTTCTAGGTGGAGGGTGTGTGACGACTGGGGTGTTAGTGACCACAATCTCATTGAGATTGTGCTCTCTTATCACAGACGGACTCGGGAGACAGCACCTCTTAGAAGGTGGAGGGATCGTAACGTTAACTGGGACAATTACTCGGAACTCGTTAGGGCGATTGCTTCATCGCAGTCAATTGATGACTTTAGGGCACTGACGGTTGATGACCAGATAGACTGTATAGATCAGTGGATGTGTTCAGCAAATGATTCCTTGCTAGGCCGACGTCGTGAGACAAAGCCTGGCAAGGTCAGTTGGTGGACTCGCGAACTTGATCAGATGCGAAGGTCAGTCAGGCAACTCCGGAATTCTTTCCAGAGGGCCAGGCGTACCAACGCTGATGATCGGGCTCAGCGTGAAACTGACTATCGGTCTGCTCTTCGGACGTACAAGAACAGAATCGTTAGGGTAAAAGAGGACGATTGGAGGAGCTTTGTACGGGACAACAGGGATGACCCCTGGGGTAAGGTTTACCGGGTGTGCAGGGGTAGGAAGGATAGGCTGGCTGACTTAGCTTCTCTTCAGGTGGGCAATGTTACATTGTCGACTTGGAGGGAATGTACTGACGGACTTCTGGGGGTTTTCTTCCCAAGTGCGGAACCGGTTGACCACTCTCCTCTCATTAGGGAGATGGTTAATCCTCCAAACTTGGAGAGATCGGAGGTCGTGGACAGTATTTGCCGGGTCAGAAGTAGGAAGTCTCCGGGTATTGATGGTATGACTGGAGAGATGTGTAAAAGCATCTGGAAGGCCATACCTGAACATTTGGAGTCGGTCTTTGGGAAGTGTCTGAGTGAGGGCTATTTCCCCGGAGCTTGGAAGCGCGCTCGCGTTGTAGTCCTCCTGAAGTCTCCTGATAGGGTGAGGAGTAATCCTCGCTCTTATGGGGGCATCAGTCTCCTTCCGGTACTTGCAAAAGTGCTGGAAAGAATTATGGTGTCTCGACTGAGGGAGGACGCCAGCGAGGGACCTTCTGAGTTTCAGTTCGGTTTTAGGGAAGGTAGAGGCGTTGAGGATGCATCGCTGCACGTGCGTAGGAGCGTTAGCGAGTCTACGGCCAAGTACGTTCTTGGCATATTCGTAGACTTTAAGGGTGCTTTTGACTACCTGTCGTGGAGTATCGTCTTTAGAAGGCTGGAGGAAGTGGGCTGTCGGGAGCTAGCCCTCTGGAGGAGCTACTTCAGCGACAGACGGGCTTGTGTCGTAGGTGCCAGCGACACGGTTTGGAGGGACGTCACTCGTGGGTGTCCGCAGGGTTCCATCTGTGGTCCATTTATTTGGAACCTTATGATGGATCCTCTGTTGGCGCAGCTCGGGCGTTCCTTCAAGGTGTGTACGTATGCGGATGACTTGCTCATCCTTGTCGAAGGTCAGTCTCGTGCTGATCTAGAAAGCAGGGGTGCGCAGGTCATGCGTGATGTATGTGAGTGGAGCGGTCGTTCAGGCGTCGAAGTGGCGATGGACAAAACCGAGATAATGTTGCTTAAGGGCAAGTTATCTCGGGGCCGTCCTCCGCTCATTCGGACTGGCAACGTTAGTCTCAGATATGCGACTGAGGTCAAGTATCTGGGAATAATGATGAGTGAGAGGATGAACTTTCTGGTTCATCTTACTCACATAAGGGACAAGCTGTCTAGTGTTGCAGGTAGGGTTAGGCGCATCCTCAGGAGTGACTGGGGCCTCAGTAGGCGTGCTGTTCGTACCGTGTATGGAGGGCTTTTCGTTGCTTGTGCAACGTTTGGTGCCCCTGTATGGTATGAAACGGTTATGTCTGTTGTTGGCAGAAACAAGGTCTTATCCTGCCAAAGGGTCGCGATGTTGGCGTGCATGCCAGTTTGTAGGACAGTGTCGACGGACGCACTACAGGTTCTTCTGGGTGTGGCACCTCTTGATCTGGAGGTAATACGTCGTGCTATTGCCTTCAAGATCAAGAAGGGGCTACCGCTTCTTGGCCATGACTGGGTATCTGCTTCTGATCTGGTGAATAGGGATAGCTTGCTGGTGAAGGCACTCTTAGAGGAGTGTCTTCTGTCTAGGTGGAGGACGAGATGGACGAACAGTGACAATGGGAGGGTAACGTATGAGTTCATACGTGACGCGGACTTCGTACGGCAACGTCCAGATTTTGGCTTCGGCCTGAGTCTGGGTTTCATACTGACGGGACATGGCTCACTCAATGCATTTTTGCATAAGAGAGGTCTGTCCGATACTCCGAACTGTGGGTGCGGGAGGGGACTTGAGGACGTGTGGCATGTACTGACGACATGCCACTACTATGACGACATCAGGAGTCTAGAAGGTATGGGCATAACTCATACTGCGGGGGGTTGGGATTTCAGTAGGGCCTTAGTGGACGTGCGGACAGTTGGGGGGCTGGGCGATTTCGTCCGGGGGGTGTTTGATAGGAGAAGAAGGAGACAGGTGTAGTGGAGGTGGCTCCTATGTGAGCAACCGTAGTGGTGCTCCCTGCAATTGTTGCTTGGTCGCTTCCTTCGTCGCTGTTGTTTGTCCCCGGTTTGCGGGTATGTATATGCCCGCTGGCGGTGGTTGGCATGCTGGATTGCGGTTTCTTGCTCCGACTTCGCGTTCCTGTTTCGCCGTTGCTGTACCTTTTGTCTCTTCCTGGTGTCTCATTGCTGTCCCTCCTGCTGTGTCTTCTCTGCTCCCTCGTTGTTTGTTCCCGGGTCACTCTTGTGACCAAGAACACCCGCGAGGGTGCCAGCGTCGAATTGTCCTGGTTGTTGTGCGTTTTTGTCCTTTGCGATTGTTGATTGTTTGTGTTGTAATTGTTGTCCCTTTATGTTGTGTATATTTTGTGTGGTGGTGGGCCACCAGTCCCGAACTGTTTGGAGTTCAACTGGTAGTAGTCAGTCTTTGGCTACGAGGTCCGACCGGTGACTTAATACTGGTACCACGGGTGTCAGGAGCCCCTGGAACTCCGGTTCCAGCCTGGCAATGGTGCGGCCCCTTGGGGAGTAACGTGGTGGTTGTGGTTTAGACCCAAATCGCGGGTAGAGCGCAAGCTCAGTGTTGAGTTGCATTGCAACCGGGTGCTGTGACCCATAGAACGGAAGGAGTTTTAGATAGGCTCCGCTCCTTACCAAGGGGGAGGTCATGTCCAAATACATGTCTTCAAATTGGTAACTCAAGAATGATCTTGGTCAGACTTGGGGGCGTTGGTGGACGCATTGTATTCACCCTGTGCGAAGAGCACCGTGAGGTTGGGTCTACATGGACAGGTACTCACGTTAAAACCTTCGACGTTGATCCAGGAGAGCACAATTCCGACAACTGTTACGCTTGCGCAAACAAAATATGTGGAGTAAATCGTAAAGGCCTTAAACGAAGAGTTTGCATATCTGTTAAAAGTGCACAAATACCTCTACCGCATTCGGATGAAATACCAATTCCACCGCTTCCAAGTCCTGACAGAGAAACTTCTTTTTCTATTGAAACAATGAATCAATCGGATTTCACCTATAAACCAACACCAGGAGCAGGCCCATCGAACAAAATAATTCCAATATCACAAGCAAGAATGGACAAGATTGTTTCAGAATTAAACCTTTCTCAACGTGAAGCAGAAAAACTTGCCCAGCTTTTGAAAGAAGGCAACAATTTGGAGCATAATGTCAAAGTCACCGGATATCGAAGACGACAATTGTTATTCCAACGGTACTACACACTCAACGAAGGGAACACATTTGTTTACTGCCACAATATAAAGGGACTGATGGAGGCGATGGCCATTAATTATGTCGCAGCTGATTTGCGAATGTTCATCGATTCTTCGAAATCAAGCCTGAGTCGTTTTGCTACATAAATATAATAAAAAACCAAGCATTCCCATTTTCTACAGCACAGACATGAGCGAAACATACGATTCCATGAAAATAATTTTGGATAAAGTTTGCTACACTGATCACATGTGGCGGATCAGTTTTGATCTGAAAGTCGTGGCGATGCTAAGAGGTCTCCAAGGAGGCTATACGTAAAACATGTGTTTCTTGTGTCTTTGGGATACCCGATTTAAAGGAAACCAATACGAAACGCATGAGTGGCTTGCTCGAGATCCAACGGAGAAAGGACACAACTGCGTAAATGATCCACTGGTGCCAATGGAGAACGTCCTCATGCCCCCTCTCCATATCAAACTGGGAATCGTAAAAAATTTCATCAAAGCCATTGTGAAGCAACTGAAAATTCTTGATTGTTTGGAAAATATTTTCCCACGAATCAGCGAAATTGAAGGAAGGTGTTCTGAATGGGCCGGATATACGAAAGCTCATGAAATCAAAGGAATTTAAAGGCGCTTTAGTGAAGAAAGTCATACGATATTTTTTGGGAAGTACGCGAGCACACAATTACCCCGCTCTTGTGACCAAGATGTTGCACTACTTCCAGAAAATTTGAGTGAATATGTCCCTCAAAATTCACTTCTTGCATCACCATCTCGAATACTTCAGCAAGCAGCTAGCCTCAGAGTCGGATGAACATGGCGAGCGCTTCCATCAAGTGGCAATGCCAATGGAAACGCGACATAAAGGCAAAAGGCTCGATTCGCTGGTGGCTGAAATTTGTTGGTGGTCGCAAAAGACGTACGATCCCGACAATGAAGATGAAAAAGAAGAATATACAATGGGAGTTTCCTCCGAGGGTAAGTCACAAAAATGAAGTTAACTGACTGATTAAAAACAATTGATTTTTTCCAGATGAAGACAGATCCTCATCCGATACAGACTCTGAACAAGTGGGCGAACCACCACGCAAGAAAGTAAAGGGCGCAAACAAACGAAAATAAGTTTTGCGTTCATCGATTTTTATAACCTATGTATCTATGAAATAACCTAATAATTACCTGTAATAATTTTTAATTTTACGTGTTAATAATTATAATAAATAATATATAATAAATATTATTCAAATTCATTGAAACATAAAATCAATACTCTTGTCAAAATGAGATACCTTCACTTAATTGTGAATAAAAGCGAAACGCGTCCATCGATTTTCATGATCTATGTCTCATTTTGTTTAAAGGTTATGTGACTTTACGTGAAAGTAATAGGACTTGACACTTTTTTTACCGTTTTGGATTTTTTATGAATTAAAAATAAAAAAATTCAATTTTTTAGGCAAAAAATAGTTTTTTTCTTCATACATTTATTTATAACTGCGAAACTGTTGCTTATGTAGCGAAACGTTGTATGAACAGATTAAAGCGAAACGCTGGGACACGTATAACTTTTTTTTACCGATACAACATTTCCCGTTGGTTTCATCCCATCCCGATTTTGACTGTCGCATAGTGTAATCTATACTTTTCATAAAGGCAAATATCCCTATATTCTGAATATTAAGAATGAATTCTATGACCTGGTTTCGCTGGTTACGCAGTAGACTTCTACTCAGATATCGAAGGCAACGTCTATTTCAACAGCTGTTTGTCAAAATGAAACAAGTGCAGCAGACAAGAAATATGCAGTTTCTGCAAGGCAGACCAAATGGGACGGTAGTATCCACGGAAGGCATTTGTATTCTCTTTTACCTGTAGTAGATACTAGATAATGGTTTCACGACCAACACCTTCACCGCACAGTGGTTCAGAATCGTTTTTCATCGGCCAAAACTCTGTAACTTTTGAACCGATAGAGATTTATTTTTTTTTTTTTTTTGATGGAGAGATATTTTCTTAAATTTTTCTACAGTTTTAATTTCATTAAAATCGGTTCAGCTGTTGTTGAGAAATTTAAGGCTAAAGTTGATCTCTTAATTTTTTATAGCCTTTAGTATGAAAATGCGGATTTTTTGTTTTTTTGAATCAGATTTACTTATAAAAAAAGTTATAAGCAGATAAAAAAATATTTTAACAATACCCAGGATAATTTTGTAAACAGGTTCCCAGTTTATCAATTCACGAAGAGGTTCTTAAAGAACTGGTTCCACTAGAATTGGTTGTTTTTGGTCAAAAAGTGACGATTTTTTTATGTTTATTATTTAAATAACATTAAGGGCAAAAATTTTATTTTTTAAAATAACTAAAAGTTTTTAATGTTCATTTTATTTCTTTTATTAAATAACAATAAAAGAAAATTATAGTTATTATTCATTGTACCATTCCGTAGTGAATGACTCACGACTATCGCTAACAGAGTTGCATGTACTAGTGCAAAAATTGCAACACTGTTACCTGGTCGCCATAGTAATTATTCTTGTGACGTATTTCCGTCTTTTTGATTGGTACATGGTGGTGAACAGTGGCTCAACAAGTGATAAATAAATAAGGACACTCATAAATCAGAATTTGGATAGAGTGTTTGTCAGTAGAAATCGGTAAGTGATACTTTGATCATCTTGATTAGGCATGTAATTTAATAGGATTACTCATGATAGGAAGCCCCAATAAAAAGAAAGCAATTACGGTAACATCGTTTCATCAGCTTATGAAAAAAGAATCATGGTTTCTCATCTCAAAAACTAAGTATTTGTGTTGGATTTCTCCTCAAATAAACATCAATATTTGAAAGCCACAACTATTTAGTAGCTGATTGACAATGATAGTGACAAGCCTACTCTACACATAAGCAAGAGCATCATCCACCATTGCCATCCTAGCAAACAACGCCAAACCGCAGTGGATTAATTGAATTTACAATCTATAAAAGCAACACCATCCATAACCCATTTGTAATACTATTAGATTGCACAAAAAAATAAATTCGCAACTACCCAGGTCATAGAACTACTTATCACCCTAAGCGTATACACAATAGTATTACACCGTCTACAATCCATACAACAGTGGCAAGGTAACATTTCTCCAACCTCGATAAAACATCAACAATAGGTCTTGGCCAATCTAACTAAGAATAATACATATGTAATTCAACCCATCCAGCTTAAAGTAGTGTAACACAAAAAAAAGAACGATAATTGCACACCACATTCATAAAATATTCGCATCAAAACCATCATCAATTGTTTAACAATAATATCCCCAATAATAGCAGTATTAACTTGAAACAATAGAACATAACAGAAATTTCATCACCTAAGCCAATAAATTTCAATTATATTTTGGTCTCGGTAAACTACTCAATCGCCGTAACATCAAACAACATAACAGCAATTAGCAACATCCAGCATCGTCTATCATTCAGTGTCGATGACAGATAAGTTAAGTAATTCCTATTCACCTGTATAGTGTAGTTTTATTAACCCACGAATAGTGATCTACTATTTTACTTCGATTATTACTTTAGATATGCGTAAATTAATATTTGCGCTGTATCCGTCCTATTTTCGTTTCATCAATCCAATATTATAAGAAAGTTGTTCCCACAAAATTTGATGGTTCTCACTATAATAGTTCTTTAGATATGCCATTAAGAATATTTGCTGGGGGGTACTGGTCTTACCCGTCCTATTTTTATATTACGGAGGTTAAAAAGAAAGTGATTTCTACAAAATGTTAAGACTTTAGCTGCGATAACTCTTAAGATATACGACATTTAATATTTTTGTTATAAGAGGGGTATAATTTCACCTGGTCCTATTCGCCCCATTTTGACTCTAAGTTTGGAGGTTGATGAGAAAGGTATTCTCGTAAGATTTGGAGACTTTTACTGTAACAATATATAAGTTATCTATTAATTAATATTTTCCTTATATGGGAGATACTATTCTCCCTAGTCCTACCCTTTCCATTTTCATCTCAATTATAAATGATGATAAGGAAGTTATTTCCTCAACGATTGCGGAAATAATTCTTAAGTTATGAGATAATTATCATTTTTTTAGTAGGGAGTTTTGGGGTTCACAGGATAATACTATGCAAAATTCAAGAAAATCGGTTTAGCTGTTTAGCTGTCTATAAGGTACAAACAAACAAATTATTTCCGAATTATTATGAACAAGACATTCCATATCTCAAAAATTAAATTTTTCAAAAATTCACTTTTTCTGGCATAAATTTAAAAATCATTGTTAATGCATTTTTATCCAAAATTAGCAATAATATTTATTAAAATATTTTTGGTATTTTTGCTTAAACATATTAAACATATTATTGCTACAGTAGATATATTTTATAAATATGTTTGCTTTTGGTTTTGTTTTAATTATTTTGTAAGTTTTTAAATTCTAACAGCCGTATTCAAAATGAAAAAATCTATGCTTGCAAAAAGTTATCCACTCGTTAGGAAGTATACATTTTTTATACCCCACACCACTATAGGTGATTGCGGTATTATGCTTTTGTGCTGATGTTTGTAACGCATAGAAAAAAATCATCCAACACCCAATATACTAATCGACTCAGAATCACTTTTTGAGTCGATCTAACGATGTCCGTCCGTCTGGCTGACTGAACGGCTGTAAACCTTGTGCACGAAGTACACAAAGACAATTCAATGAAATTTGACACGTGGGACTTTCATGACACCAGAACGAATACTATTGAAATTGGTTATGATCGGTACATTATTTCACCTAGCCCCCATACAAATGTTCTCCCGGAATAGGGGTTTAACGATCATAAATGCCTTAAATATAGCAATATTTTAATGAAATTCGGTGTAAGGAAGTTTTGTATAAGTATCAATCCTTGTGCCAAATTTCATATAAATCCGTCCATAATTGACTATAGCTTCCATATAAAACACTCTTCTGAAACTCACTTTAACGCGCATAAATCACATACACATGTTACTCTCAGGTTTATATTTGACAAAAATAACTTTTATATAAGTAGATCTCATAGTGACAAATTTTATGAGGATCGCTCCATAATTTACCATAACTCCCATATAAGCCCACTTTCGGAAATCACCCTAAAGTGCATAAATTCATATAAATGTTAGTATTAACATAATATTCTGTATTCGTATATTTTATTTTACACTTAGTAAAAGTATCGGTCCACAATTGTCCACATGTCTAATACAAGCCCATCCACGAATTTTGATGGACATGCACAATGGTCGGGCTTGACCGACTATATCTTTCTAACTTGTTTCATTTTGAATACGTTAGAACCAAGGCGAATTCAAACAAGTGACCTCACTTAAACAGATGATTATTTTCTTAGTACTTGGAACTGTCAAACTCAATATAAGCACAATTTTTGCTTACCCGCTGAACTCCGTGTATAAAAAAAAATTACTGAATTCACCGTTTCATTGTTTTTTTTTTTTAGAATTGCTGCCACCTGTTTCATTTCGCCATGGGTTAGAATATAATATTTTTCCCTACTTGTTTATGAAAAACAAGAAATTTCCGCTTAGGTTTACCAAAATTTAATTAAAAGAATCAGTTCAGATAGCGCCAGCTATCACATAAATAGACACTTTATCGAACATTTCCACGTTTTTACATTTACGCAAATTCATGCACAAACATAACTTTTTGTCCTTCAAACTTATAAATAAATAAATTATAAATATAAATATAAATTATCTTTATAAACAATCCACATCATCACAAAACTCAAAAATAACGACAAACGCACGACTTATATAAAACTTAAATTAAACGTCTTAAAATGCATCTCCTAGGCTGCAATTTATTTTATACAACTTTGTTATACATTTTTCTGGTTATGCAATAAAACTTTAAAATTCTTGCCCTATTTTAATAAAAATGTAAAAAATAATATTAAACTAAAAACTTTAATGTCTTGGCGGACTGTAAGGGTTGCCACATTATATTTTTGAATATATGTCCTTGATTGCTTGGTCTGTTATCATTTATAAAATACATTTTTTTTTTACAATTTTTTAAATTATTGTTTTGGAATTTCTGCCAAAAAAATTGATTTTTGACCAGTGTGTTGCGAAAAATAAATTAATTTTACATATTTTGATCTAAATCTATCAAAAATTACAAAAACAACAGTGAACAACATTTTTTGTTCAGATTTTTTTATAAACTAACTTAATTTCTTAATATTGACTAAGGTGTGCGTTCAAATAAAACATATCATGTTTCTTTTTTAATAAAAGATGAGCGGAATAATTTAGGATTAAAACTAAATTAATTAAATCAAACTAAATTAAACTACTTTTAGCAATTCTTCTCCAGATTTTTCCGATATATAATTTTATATAAAAACTAATTGTTAACTAAATTATTTCTAATATTTTTAGGTATGAAAAAATTTTAAAGTACTTTTACCAAATTTTTCGCGATGTCGCTATAAAAATTTGAAATTAATAATCACAATTGAGCCTTCTTAAATTAAGTTTATAATTAAGTTGGATCGAATTCTCTTAAAATTGGAAAATTGCAAAAGTTTAAGTAACTAATACTCTGTGAGACTAAAATAATATTTCCAATTCTGGATGATTCTACTGTAACGACATAATTCTAAATCTGGCCAGAAAATTTTAAAAACACTGTTGCATATCACGAATTTCATCAGTGTATTTTTATGACACTCTTTGTTAGGATTATACGAGTTTATTTTGACTAGAAGCAAAACAATCACATATCTTTTCGCATTTCGAGTAAACTTGTCATACTACAAACAGTTTTGTAAATTTTTATTGTTTTTAGTTCGATACTATACAGGACCATTTTTTCGATTATTCAATATACAAAACTAGTACCTTGAAACATGAGAAAATCAAGCAATAATGTATGTTTTCCAGGCTAATACAAAATATTGAAAATAATTTTATTTTTTTTTTTTATTATTGACTAGCTTTGATCACTCTTTATCTCAGAGTTCTTTTCAGCTTTGTTATTTAATTTTTTTTATCTTTAATTGTCTAAAGCTTTAACATGGCTCATATTTGATTTTGAAGAAATGAACACAATATGCCATTACGCGGCCGAATATGCTGCGATTGGAATTCATTCTTTAGGTCCTTGTTAAGCATTTTTATTACCCTGAAATGTAATACTTTTGTCAAATTTACTCAATCAACATTTACTAGTAAGTTCAAAAAAATTTTAAAAAATCAATTATTCAATTATTTTTTATATTTTTCTTTGATTGTCAACTGATAAACGACCGGACTTCAAGAATTCATTGTTAAATCTGACATGTCTCTAGAAAATATTGTAATCAAGAAAGATATTTAAAATTAACGACAGTAAGAGTTATTACGAAAATTTTGTGTTATGTTTTATTCGAACGCACACTTTATATCAAAAAAATATATGTTTCCCACTGGACCAAAAATTAATTCTGATGTGTTGTTCTGCGGTTGTCATTCGAACAGAAATTATTCGATTATTTGAAGGACAAATTTGTTTTTCTTTTCGAACGAACAAAATATTTAAATTTAGAACAAAAGATTATTCGATCAATTTTCAACGATTAATCGAACAATTTTTTAAAACGAATTTTTGTTATATATTTATGTTGTAACAAAAACCTTTTTGAAATCATGAGTGTAAAAATTTGTTTAGTTGTCAAAAATTACTGAAAATTTCGTTAGGTTATATAAATTTCCTATTATCAAGCTTGAATAAAACATTAAAACATCTCAATATAGATATTAAAGAATTAATGAAAGATAATGCGTCTGTAATTGAACTAGAAGGTATTTATTTATTATTATTTATTTTTTTTTTTAATTCAAAATTTGGAAATGAAGCATTTCTAATAATTCAATCTAACGTTTTAAAGTTGAAATAAATGGGGGACGTACAAAAACATTAAATATTTTGGCGTTATGCTTAAATTTTTGGAAATTTTACAGCGAATAATTTCTTTTTAAAATATTAAACAAAAAGTAAAACAAAGGAATATATATGCTTTATTTTTGAGATTATTTCATGTAAAAAATTATTTTTTAATGAATATCGAAATAGCCATGACTTTATTTTGTATACTGAACTCAATCAATCAATAAATAATATTAAAAAATTAAAAAATAGAGACGAGTTTAGCAATATTGATGATTCCCTTTGAAATTTTGAAAAATCTAAAAAAAACAAGTAAGAAAGATATTGTCGGTCAAGCCAGACCATATGATACCCCTCGCAATTGTGTATGTTTATCAAAATTCGTGGAGGGGTCTTATATTAGACATGTGGATAATTGTGGACCGATACTTTTACTAAGTGTAAAATAAAATATACGAATACAGAATACTACGTTAATAGTATAAAATGAATTTATGCACTTTATGGTGATTCCCGAAAGTGGGTTTACATGGGAGTTATGGTAAATTATGGAGCGATCCTCGTAAAATTTGTCACTATGATTTCTACCTATATAAAAGTTATTTGTGTCAAATATAAACCTGATAGTAACATGTGTATGTGATTTATGTACGTTAAAGTGATTTTCAGAAGAGGGTTTTATATGGGAGCTATGGTCAATTATGGACGGATTTACATAAAATTTGGCACAAGGATTGATACTTATACAAAACTTCCGTACACCGAATTTCATTAAAAGATTGCTATATTTAAGGCATTTATGATCATTAAACCTTTATTCCGGGAGGACATTTGTATGGGGCTAGGTGAAAGAATGGACCCATCATAACCAATTTCAATAGTCTCCGTTCTGGTGTCATGAAAGTCCTACGTGCCAAATTTCATTGAATGATCTTTAAAATTGCGACTTGTACTTCGTACACAAGGTTTACATGGACACCCAGCCAGCCAGATGGACGGACATCGTTAGATCGACTCAAAAAGTGATTCTGAGTCGATTGGTGTACTCTAAGGTAGGTGTTGCATGATTTTTTCTGTGCATTACAAACATCAGCACAAACGTATAATTAATTTATTTCATTGCTGGGTAGTAGAAGCATGAAGCGTTATATATCAGTAGAAAGCATATAAAAAGACGCTAAACTTATTTAATTTTTCCTCATATAGAAATATGAAGGAAAATCAATTTCGAAAAACTTTAATAAAATTCAAACAAAGTCGAATTTTAAAAAGCGGAAAAAATCATTTCGGTATAACTATAACAGGATTATATTATACTATTTTGGTTTATTTTTGGAAAGATTTGTATGTAAAAAATTCAAATATCCACATTTTCTGTGAAAAAATGCAAAATTTCGGACGCTTTTGACCTGGTGCCAAATTTGTGTTGTGTCATTAAATGCGCGTCCCAAAGGTCTTTCTTGCGACATAAAATTTTCATATTGTTCCTTTGACAGAAATATAAAGAAAATCTGTAAAACGCGAAAAAGGACATTACAGACGGTATCTTAGAGTGAAATAAATTTTCATTTCATCTGGAAACATCGATATCTTAGATTGATATGGAGAGAACTCCATACAAACGGGGCCACCCTAATGTATTAAATAATTTGTGGAGTGTATTTACTTATTAAAAATTACTTACTCTTTTAAATTTTTTCCCTATTGACTGTGTTATTGTAACTTTTCGCCGTTGCCTCTGACATACATCTAAACACTTTCGTAATTCTTCTCCAGCTTTAATAATATGCTGCTGTTCAAATGTAAGTATCGCTTCTAGAAATGAAAACACTGCGCGTCCCATGGCATGGTACATGCTATAATGTGCATGTGGCATCATTAAGGCTCGGGCATCGTCAAACTTATTATTAAAGAAATAGCAAATTGCCAGTCTTGCTTCTTCGACAGCCTTATCCAAAGTCATTGACTTGGTAGCATCAAAAACGAAACTAAATTTGTATATTTTTTATGCAAACATTATTTACTTACATTAGTATTAAATTTGAATAAACTACTACCTATTGCCATCAAATTCCGAGGCAAACTTGTTTTTCTGTAAAACATCGCCCAATTCGTTAACACATGCTGTTTCATCTTCCTCTATATCATTGACAGCATCATAAAACTGCAAATAACAAATTATAGAATTATTCTTTATTATCGAATAGAATTGTCTAATTTAAAATCGTTCCATAAATAGCTGGGTTGTAAGTAAACACAGCAAATTTTCCACTCTGATAGATTTTTAGAAGATTTTTAATGGACTTTATTATTTTACAGATTTGCAATATATGTGCTTAAAAAGCCTAAATATAGTAAACACAAAACTAAAAATCGTTAAGATTCAGAATAAACTGATAAAAAAAAACTTCAACTTTTTAATTTTCCAAAACGAGGAACATATATTATATAAATACACATATGTGTTAGGGTGGCCCCGTTTATATGTAGAAGAAATAAGTTATTGATATTTCCAGCTCAAATGAAAATTTACTTCATTCTACGATGTCGTTTATCAAAATGTTCATCCTGGCAGTATCCTTTTGTGAACTGCCAAAGGAACAATATGAAAATTAATTAGGCTATTAAATTTTTGTGATACCAAATTTCCATTTTGTTCTTTTGGCAGAAATACGAAAAAAATCTGAAAAAGTTTGAAACAGCCTACGAAAGTATAATGACAGGACTAAAATTTTGGGAAAGTGTATCTTTGAATGAAGTAAATTTTCATTTGCATTTATGAATATCGATACTTTTCATTTTGGGGCCACCTTAGTATGTAAATATATATAAAAACAGTGTGCATCGTACTCACCTCACAATTATCATCGTCGTCATCGTTATTTTCATCCATATTATTAATAAGATTTTTTGAATAACTCGGCAACATAACTCGATTCAGTAATTTAACTTTCGAATATTTAATCTATAACAAGAAACAGTAATTTGTATAATTAAAAACACCTACTTTGTATGTAAAAATATTATTGACTTTTAAAAAATCGTATCAAATTTTATAAGAAAGCAGTGGAAAAAGGGACGTTACAAAAATTTCATCTGTTGCTATTAAATAAAAACAACCCTCAGACAATATTTTGAGAATAATTATTCACATTATTATAAACGAAGCGATGACAAAAATATAATTTATTAGTGTTATAAACAGTGTTTACAGTGGATTTTTTCAAAAATACCTACGGCTAATCAAAAAAAAAATCCGATTTTTCTCCTACGCATCAAATAATTTCGAATACAAAAAATCTCTACACATTTTAGTCAGCAAAATAAATTAAAGAATTGCTTAAGACATATTAATATAAATTATATTGGCACTAAACTATTTTACAATACCAAAGGTGGCAACCGATTCTAAAAGGTAACGGTATTAGTATTTTGCATATTTCTGTAATGATATTTTAGCGATAACGGTATTTGTAGTTATTTCGTTAATGGTATTTGAAAAGTAACGGTTGCGGAGCCAAGTACTAAAAAGTTGAACTGGGATAACCATAACATTCTTACAAGTTTTATTTTAATTTTATTCAATACAATTATTTTTTTCTCAAACTGTATAATAACGGTAATGGTATTTTAGAGGATATGATAATTTGTTTTATTTCGGTAACGGTATTTTAGCGTTTGTGGTATTTAGGGTTATTTCGCTATCGGTATTTTAGCGATAACGGTATTTCCAACTATTTCGGTAACTATAGCCAACATCGTACAATACTGTTTTTTTACCTTTCACCACAGGTGTCATTCCCTTATTAATTTCTACAATATTCATCTAGGACCCCAAAAAGTACATATATTTTGGATTCTTATTGATAGGAAACTTGATATAACAAGGTCCATCTACCTTTTGAAATCAATTTTTATAAAGCCCCCGTTATTTTATATATATCGGTCCATAAAAAAACTTGCAAAAGTTTCCAAAAATGGGATTTTAAAATTTTTTTGCTATATCTTCCGGATATCCGATATCACGGAGCAAAAATTTCTATTAACAAAAAATTAAAAACACATTAGAAATTAGGGCGAATATTGAACATTTATGGAAAAAAATATATCTAGTTCGAGAGACCCTGGTCCTCCCAGGAATAATTTTTTTTAATGTTTTTTCCTTTATACTATTTTGTATTATCTATCAGAAAAAAATTAATACAATATATGTTACTTAAAAAAATGTTCTTTCTGTACACGATTTTTTCATTTGTTGTTAATAAAATATTTTTTTTTTTCAAAAAAAAAAAACGGGTGAAGTTTAGACCCGCTATAGGGAAAAAGCTTCAACATGGTACCTCCAAAAGTAAAAATTTTAATTTTTGAAGCCCAATAGCTCGTTAACTAAAGTAGATAGCCTATACATAAGTACGTAGATGTAGATGAAAAATTTTCTGGCAACATTGTCGAGGTGTCCAGAGGGTTGTCAGATTTTTTTGAGCCTTTGTCGCCAAATTAAAATTTTATTTGGTTTTTTTAAAAGAAATACTAAAAAATTAACTAAAATTTTAAGTGTCGTACAATTAAAATTTCGTATAATTTGTAAATGTAAATTAAGTTTTAACAAAGCCAATTATAATTGCAATAGCTAATAATAACACTGTGCTAGATACAAATTTTAACAAACTGGGCACCCTACTGGTAGCTAATTCGAGTACGCTGAATTCAATGGTGACAGTCGTTTTTTGGTATTTTCGTATTTTGGTTTAAATTTAATTACGGAAGTAGCGAATTAATTGAACATTAGAAAGAAAATAATGAATCGATTAAATATATATTCCAATCGTAAATTAAATTAGTTTTAGCCCGATTTTAAATGTTTTTATATTTTTGCAATATTTTTTTGTATTTTTTGCCAGTTTAAAGTTTTGTTTATTAGCGTTCAAAATATATTTGATAATAAGAATTCATTATTATACACTTTAATTGAATCTTAATTGTTTATATAAAATTAACCCCCGTATTCACAAACCAATTTTAAATTTAAAATACATTTGTATGAAAATTTTAATGCATTTTATTGTATTTTAAATTTAAAAGATTTTTGTGAATACGGGGGTAACTTATTAAACTTAAGCTAAAAAACTTACTTTAGCCTTTCAAAATGAACTATCTCAAAAACGAGCGCTTTTAAAAACAGCTAACACTACTAAATTCAGAGTCGTCGATTTAGTTTAGCCCAATGGCTAAACTTATTCTCAAGCACAGTGTAATTGAATAAAAGAAAAAAAAAATACAACTTAAAATACGCTTTTCTGACATATAGCACCTATTCATGAACATTTACTTCATTGTGACCGAAATCATTAATATCCTTAATGTATTTGAAAAATGATGGAAAGCAAATTATCAAATATTTAATACTTTAATATTAATTTAATAACAAGTATTGTAAAATATATTTTACTTAACTAAGTTGAAGCTACAAATTAAGGCTCTTCATTTTGCTAGACAGGCAAATACTAAAAATAGTCGGTTTCTAATAAGAAATTTTAATAGTTCTTCTCCGTAATTGCCTATTTAATAAAATTTTAAAATTTAGCCAAACAAATCGCCACTATGTTATATATCGCCAAAAAATTCGCCATGTCGCCAAACGGAAAATTCAGTCGCCAAAAGCAATTAAATATCGCCACGTCTGTCCACGTCCAACTGACAGCCCCGCCCTTTGGACCCGCCCACGTTGTGTTGATGTATGTTTTGTTTAACTCTCCCACTCTGAAATAATACACCAAAGAAATAACTTTATTTTTATAGTATTTTTTTAAAGCTTTTTCGTGAATTCAAGACATTAAATGTGCAGAATTTGAATAGTAATAAATAGGGATCGTAACAATTATATTAGTTATCATACAAATTACGATTTAATTATTGCTTTTCTATTTTTTTTATTCAAAAATAACGATTGATTTTTATTTTTTGTCCAAAATAGGAATAATTATTGTTTTACGACTTTAGTTTTTTTTTTATAAAAAATAACAAGTTATTCTAATTTTAACTCAAAACAGAACGATTATTTTTGGTTTATAGTAAAATAATGAACAAAAATATATTTTAGTAAATAAATTTCAAAATACTCTCACTTGACATGAAAAATTTTTCATGAGTGTATCTCAATCAGCAAGCGTAGCACAACCTCCTTGTTTGAATGCTCGTGCGTGACTACTTGCTTTATATGCAGTGTGACCATTTCAGCATTTTTGTAGCTAAATTTATCATTTTTTGCTCCGATTTATACGCAAATTTTTCATTTAACATTTGGCATATTCTTTAGCAGTTTTTAATAATATAAGCATTTTCTAGCATTTTTCAAAATAGGGACAAAATTTAAATATTGAAATTAAAAGTTAATACTGCAAAATATAGACATTAACGAAAGTAGTAGTAATTTTAATATCAGCACCAGCAAAAACTCATCAAATTAGAAAAGGGGCAAGTACTAAGTGCTTAGTTCAAATGATTATTTTAGTCGGCTTCGTGAACTTAATAAAAACGAAAATTAGAAAAAGGTATATTTACTTGATACCTCATCATTTAATTTTTAAGCAAATACGTATTGTTATTTTAATATGAACTTGAAGGTATTAAAGTAGTGGTTCGTGAACAGAACTGACCATGCACGAAAATTAGAAGAGCTGGCAAGATGTCAAGGGGTTTACATGGTAATTTAACGCATGAACTAAAGAAGTTTAAGAATTAAAATGTGTATTACCACGGGACATTGTCCGATCATATCTAGGTTAAGTAGATGGGACAAAGGTACACCGGATTTTTTTTAGGTTGCGCGAGTATATTAAGGAACTGTAACTGGTAGAACACATTAAATTAGACGGTGCACAATGCAAGGACAAACTGGGTGATCCACAGTAGCGCAGAATGAAAATTTTATGGACATAAATCTGTAACTTCTAATCTGCTGGTTGGATTTACATAAAATTTCACATAGGCATAGCATAGGAGTGTACGATTTTAAGTTTGGAAGGGGGGCCATACATATCCCTTAGGAGCGGATCTATTGGGGTTCCATAGAAAATTTGTAACCGCCTGCCAAATTTTTGTTTCTTATCTTATTCCAAATATTTTTACATCTTCTGAAAGCCCTTGATAATGCCTATGAAAAACACGCTTATATGAGCTATAATTTTCAAGTTATTTGCATTTGAAATTTCAACTGTCTCAATTTTGCCAAATCTTGGTCCAGTTTTTTTTTTTCAGTATATAGCCCAATAATTGTATCCGATTTTCTAAAATTTTTTTAGATAAAGAACAAGCTATCGAAAAATTATTATTTTTTCGATTTTGGAAATGAAAATTGAAAAAAAAGAATGATTTTTTTTTTTTCTATTTTTTTTTTTTTTTTCTTTAAGAACACATAGTAATTTTATACTTTTATGAAAGGCATTTTCACAGAAATGATTCAAACACCTAATAAGACTATGTACAGACCCTCCGGAATTTTATATAAATATTTTTAATTTAGCCTATACGTTCTGAATTCCCAAAAACCAGCAAACCGAATGCAGTTTCGAAAACTCTAATGTGTTCCTTTTCCAAACCTGCAACAAATGATGACTTTGTGGGAAAATTAAAAAAAATCCCATTTTTGGGATCTTCGCCGCTTTTATGGGAATTGTGACATTTCTTTTAAAAAAAATCTAAAATTTTTTTAATCTTTACCATTTTAGTTGACAAAGTCAACAGTCACCGAAAATATTGTTAGGATATCTCAACTAACAAAGATTATATAAGAGATAAAAATATTTGTAGTTTATCAAAAAAACAATTTTTTACAAGCAATTTACTTTAATTCCAAAAATCATAAAAAGTACGAAGTCCATTCCAAATAAAAATTGTACACTTCTCTGCTACGCATATATGAAATTTTATGTAAATCCAACCAGCATATTAGAAGTTACAGATTTATTTGTGATATATATGTGCAAAGTGAATAATACTGTAGGCTTTATTATGTGAATTGGATGACTTTTTCTTATTCATCATCTTATATTATTTTCTTTCTTCTTCTGTTTATATAATCTGTTTTGTTTTTGTAATTACATAAGGTCAACATTCTGAAAAATTAAAAAGAAATAAAAATATACCACTGAAAAAAGTATTTTATTAATTCAACATTATTTTTTAGCATTTCTAAATAATTTTTAGCATTTTTTAGCTTTATTTTAAACGCGATTTAGCTGAATAATTTTTTCACATCTGGTCACACTGTTTATACGTTTTTTATTAATTTCAAGAGCATAACCAGGGCTCCCAGATTTTTTCGAGCCTTATCCCAAATAGCTAAATATCATATCCAAAAATCTCCAAATAACTGCTTATATTATCTCCAAAAATCCCCACTGAAATAGTACCATTATTTTAGAGACTACATTACTCTTCGTTCTGCAATCCATATCCTTTGTAGATATGAAGGTTTGGGTAGATAAATTACTTAAGTAGTCAATATTAAAAAAGGGAGTTTCCTATAGGTTTAAAAAAAGAAAAATTATATAATCATTCTGATATTATATATATACTTTTTATGTAAATAATTTAAATTTAAGTCATTTTTATAGTTAATGCAAATACCAAATAAAAAATTTTTATTTCTTCAAAGGTATGAAAGCATGATCAATTAAGTGCCATTGATTTAATTAATATATTATTTTTTTATTGAACTGTTAAATAAGTATATACATATATATATACAGTGCAAGCTCGAAATTTTATTGAAAAATTTTAATTAGTTTTTATTGATATATTTATTTATTTATATTTTCAACATTTTTGAAGATATTGGAGATTTTAAGTTGCTTTTTTGGCAAATTATTTTTTAAAGTAACAGCTTGAATCACGTAGTTCATAGTGCTGTTGTCGGCTTATCATTTTCAAAAGCCCATTGTATGCATATAGTTATTAATGTTATACAATCGTCCACTTTAATTTTGTTTTCTTCATGACAACTATCGTATAAATCCTCCGATTCCATATCTGATAATTCCATTTGCTCCTCATTACTTTCCGTATCAAATTCTTCTTGAATCCAGTTGTTTATCTCAGCATTCGTGAAAAGATGTTCAATAACAATTTGCGCTACAAGTGTACCAATAGTTGAAAGATCTTCGTTTTCTTCCTGAATATTTAAGGGCATGTTATCCTCTTCACTCCATTCACTACCAAATTTGAGCAAGGCGTTCCAGGATTTTCGAATATTTTATCCCAGGACGTAGCTAGAATCTGAACTGCATTTTTGAGGTTGAAGTTTTTTAGTTTGAGCTCCAAATTTGTTTGTTTTGATCTAACGGTTGAATAAGTGCAGTGCAATTGGGTGGTACATTCTTTGTTATAATTAAACCGTCATCACTTTTTAGTTCTTGAACTGGGTGACACGTCGCGTTATCTAAAAGCAAAGATGCTTTTTACGGCAGACATTTTGAAGCCAAAAATTTTCGGACCTAAAAAATTTTTACTCATGAACAACTTACTTTTCCTAATTGGTGAAAATTAACTTAGGTGGGGAACAAATTCGTGATGGAACCAGTCCTTGAATATAAATGATGTCACCCAGGCATTATTACTAAAGTTGTATATTACAGGATTATTGAAAAAAACATTTAAAGGCGCATGAGTTTTTCGATTTTCCAACAACCAACAATTTCAGTTTGTCTGTGTCATTCGCATTTGAACAGGGCAAAAAAGTTATTCGCTCTTTACATATTTTTCTTCCATTTTCTCAATAATTCTAATTCCATGTCGACCCTTAAATTTCTTCAACCATCCTTCACTGGCTTTGAAACCTGAATTGGTTTGATAAAATTTGGAATTCAAATGACTGACTTTTGATCATAAAATCTCTGCTGATATTGGAACATTTTTTTTCTTTTGTTTTACAAACTTATAAAGTATTTTTTCTATTCTTGGGCACTCAGCTTTCTTTAAGGTGCAACGTTTGCCAGGGCCACTTTCCGCTGTACGTACGAACTTTTTTAATGAATTTTCTTGCTTTATAATGCAGTAAACCGAAGACTTATGCAACTTGTAATTCACGCAAATTCAATTTATGGAATCTCCACTTTTTTTAAATCTCTAATTTTTGAGAAATCGTTGGCTTTAAAATATGTTGAACTTTTTCCATATGAAGAGATGTATTTATACAACAAATGAAACGAATTAACCTGCAAAATTGAAGATCAAAATCATCCAAAAAGTTTAATCTACTAAAAGACGGTGATTTCCCTTTTTTGGTTATAGACATTTTAATCAAATTTAAAAAAAAAATAAAAGTCGCGAAAATAGAACCCGTTTTCCGTAAACTGGCGCGATTATAGAACCTGCAATTTTAAAAATTAAGGTAGCAATAGGTGTGATTGCGTCACAAACAAACACACATTTGATTTTATAACAATAATATGAATAATTATTAAAGGCTTCTATATTATTGATTATTATTGGAGTAACAATAATATAGAATTAATTAATAAAACTTTACCCTCTCTGCCAATACATAAATAATCATCTTGTTGCAGAAATTGGAACTAATTTTTTAACTTTGTGGTATTATATATAGTATAACAGTTATTTTTTATTGTCTTCATTGCACTGTTGTTGAATAAATAATAGGCATATCTTACTAAAGATTAATATCGGGCGGAACATTATGTTTTTTTTTCTTTAATTTTTCCTAAGTTAGAATTATGGAAATAAAGTAAAAATCCCCAAAACTTGAAATTCATCCCCAACAAATCCCTTAATCCCCAAACAAAATTTTTCATCCCCATTTCCCAAAAGAAGTCCCCAACTTGGGGACAAATCCCCTAATCTGACAACAATTAGCATAACAAAAGAGAAAAAATTGATTAGGTTTTGACGAAACTTTTATTGAAATCGGACCAGCCGTTCGTAGTCTGCAGATTCATTTCCATTTCATTTCTTGAATGGGACACTGTGCGTCATAATAAATATTTGCTTTGTATGGAGGTGTAACATTCCCCTTGCTCTAATCAAAAAATAAAATATATTTAAATTTAGGGTCACACATGATGATGCTATGAAGATTTTAAGCAAATCGATTTCTCTGTTTTAGAGTTTTAAAAAAGTGCGTGTAAATATGGGCGAGGCATTCAATCAACATCCATCATAGCTTATGACATTCCCCAATGCAAGCACTATCGTTATTTCAAATTTCATGTAAATAGCTTCAATAATAAAGTGCAAAATTGAAAAATTGTTTTTTTTTTTTTTGTTTCAAGTAGGCGTAAAATGTGAACTTGACATTCAATCGAGATCTAACATAGCCTATAACCACCTCAGCAAACAAAGAAACAAACCACAACTCTTTTTTATAATAATTACATATATAAGAATTGCAATGACTATCAGTGTTGTTATTTTTGCTTTGTTTATATACACATACGTACAAACATATGCCCTGAGAACATTTTCTATTGCGGAAGTCACTAAGAAGAGTCTTATAGAAGATGAAATTCATTCCCAAAACTATTGCCAAAGTATAAAAAAAATCATCTTCCGTCGGGAAGTACTGCTTCTCGTGGAAGAATTTTCTAAAAGTCTCGAAGAGGATACTTCCAGAAGTGTGTTCTGGACGACACACGGACGATGCTCCCAGAAATGTCGTCCAAGTCTCTTCTAGAATATGATTTTGCACTTATACTATTTCCGTATTTAAAATTGAAATCTTTTTTTTATATATTTCATTTTTATTTTACACATACATATGTACATTACAAAAGAAACAATTTACATAAAAATAATTTTGTATTTATGGAACTCCATTTTTGTTCCAAAATTGCGACAATACATTTTTACAAGCAAGGTTTTGACTTTTTGTAAATATGAAAGAAAACTTGTTTGTTTGAGAAGTTTTTTCTAAAATAAATTAAAATGGTTTAATAAGATTTGGTCACTTTTTTAAATATCCTTCGTTGATTATTTACAAAATATAATTTTAAAACTATAGAAAAATAATTATCGGAAACATTTTTCTTCTCATATTTAACATCACCTAATTAAATTATTACTGAAGTACATGATTTTGCTTGCATATTTATTGTGTTTGAAAATCATGTAGAATTCGCTAAGAAGTAACGTCTGGACGTTTAATGCGCAGTAACAATGTATTTGGTTTTTGTAAATTTCAAATAATCTTCCGTTAATCATCTAGAAGTCACTAAGAAGTGACAAATTTATCTTCCAAACGTTTAAAGATTCATATATCGCTCATTTACTTCAAGAACGTCATAACTCAAAGAACAAAATTTTTGAGTTAATGATGCATAAATATGCGTTATATCAAGATTTATCTTATGTAAAAATATCGTGTACATATCTTTTATGGTCACCGATTTAGAAGAGAATATTTCATTCATTATTCTATTAAGGTATGTATCTAATGTATCTAATGGAATTTGAAAACTTTGAACACGTTTTCTGCAAAACTAGTTTTTTTGAGTTATGAATAAGTCGCGGATTTACATGCATTTATAAGTAAAAAATAAGCTCCTAAAATATGCTTTTACAAATTTACATTTACATAAGTGTAAATTACTAAAAATTTTAGTGCATATTATAAATTTTTTAAGATATATTTCAACGTTTAAATCAATAAAACTATCGAATCCACTCTTTAAATATTTTGTTTTTTTCTGTTAGAAAAAAGGGTTTAAAGCCGTATGTTTCACTTTTTAATGTGCAATAGGAGAAACAAAATAATTAGAGGCTGAATATTCATCCATTTATTTTTTTAAAATGAGCCCCTGAAATATGTTATAATATGCACTAAAATTTTTAATAATGTAAGTGTACATGTAAATTTCTAAAAACACAATTTAGGGGCTTATTTTTTACGTATACATTACAGTATACATTAAATGGATTTGTAAATCCGCGCCCTAGTTATGACGTTCGTGGAGTAAATGAGCGATATGTATAAATACACGTTGTTTAGTTGTGAACAGAATCTCTTTTTTATACCCTACACCACCATAGATGGTTGGGTCATTATGCGTTTGTAACGAACAGAAAAAATCATCCAATACCCACCTTAAAGTATACCAATCGACTCAGAATCACTCTTTCAGTCGATATAACGATGTTCGTCTGAACGTCCGTCTGGCTGGACGGCTGGCTGGCTGGCTGTTCGTGTACACCTTGTGCAAAAAGTACAGATCGTAATTTTGAAGATAATTCATTGAAATTTGGCACGTAGGACTCTCATGACACAAGGACAAAGTCTATTATAATTGGTTATGATCGATCCATTATTTCACCTAGCCCCCACATAAATGTCTTTCCGGAAAAGGGGTTTAACGATCATAAATACCTTAAATATAGCAATATTTTAATGAAATTCGGGTTAAGAAAGTTTTGTACAAGTGTCAATCCTTTTACCAAATTTCATGAAGATCGCTCTATAATTGACCATAGCTCCCATATAAAACCCTCTTCTGAAAATCACTTTAACTTGCACAAATCACATACACATGTTAGTATCGAGTTTATATTCGACACAAATAAGTTTTATATAAGTAAAAATCACAGTGACAAATTTTATGAGGATCGCTCCATAATTTACCATAGCTCCCATATAAGCCAACTTTCGGGAATCACCCTAAAGTGTATAAATTCATATAAGTTTTAGTATTAACGTAATATTCTGTATTCGTATATTGTCCACATGTCTAATAAAATACCCCTCCACGAATTTTGATGGACATACACAATGGTGTGGGGTATCATATGGTCGGGCTTGACCGACTCTATCTTTCTTAGTTGTTTAATATATTATACTAGTATTAGTAGAAAATATAACATGATGTTTACCCATCATTTACTAATTCGAGTTAATGTACAATTATGTTGGTTTTTCGAAGTTAGCGCTAGTTCATGAGATATTTGAGTATCAAATTTAACATAGATGTAACTAAAATAATAGGAAATTTAACGTAAATTGAAATTAATTTAAGATTTAAAACAATAATTCGATTAGATATATGTACGTTAGGGTTTCCAACACGGTATGAAGGAAATCAAAGTGCGACGCACATTTAAACGTATCGAAAATTAAGAAATGGGACATTTTTTTTAGAATATCTTGGCCAAATTTCAACTTCCTACGACGATAGGAACAGGATGCGACACTGCCATTTTTGTTGATAATCCGATAAGAATTGTTGAATATTTTTTCGATCAAACGCTAGCTACAGAAAAAATATACCCGTGTTTCGTGAATTTTGCTAAAAAGTTTATGTGAACAGAAAAAACAATATTTTATTTAAATTTCATAATAAAGTTTTATTTTTACTTCCAGATAATTTTTTGCATGTGTCGTTTTTATTATATATTTGTATGTATACCACAAGGTTGGCTAACGTTACCACTCAGTTTGACTAAAGTTACCCCTAAAACACCGTTACTGTTAAATACCAATACCGAAATAACTCAAAATACCGACACCTAAATAACCCAAAATACCATAAACGATAAGATACCGTTACCGATATAAAACAAAATACCATTACCGTTATTACACAATTTGAGAAAAAATAAAAATTAATAAAATTAAAAGAAACTTTTAATAGTTCACTCCATTTTATATTTCACGGTTGTGAACCGATATCTGAGAAATTTGTGAAACAACCGTTACCCTTAAAATACCATTACCGAAATAACCACCAATTCTGTTACCGCTAAAATATTATTACTGAAATTGCTCGAAAAACTACATACATACAAATCAAAATCCATTTTATTATTAGTTTTATTTTCGCTAATTTAATCTTTGAAAAGTATCATTTAAACTTTATTTGAAAATACTTATTTACCCCACAGAAAATTTTTCAAGTACTCGAATTTGTAATCAATTTTGTGTACTTTATTTTGTGTTGCTTACTTAGTCCCTATACTAGACAAATTTTTGTCAAGACAAACGTCAAAATCAGTGGGAACCTCAGTTAAACAGCTGATTACTATTTTTCGTTGTTACAGCTTTCAAACTGCATATATAAACAATATTAATGAATTCGCCTTATTGTTGTTTTTGTTCAACTGTTTCCACCTTGCATAAATACGCGTTGATTTTGACGTTTGTCTTGATAAAAAATTGTCTAATATAGACATTATGTTATAGAAAAATATAGAATTAGATTCACAGAAAATTTTAATTTTTTTTAATTGTGGTTTAAATTACATGTTAGTATATAAAATCAAAATTGCTATATATTGGTTAGAAAGTAGAAATAGATACTTGACGATGTACAAGTATTTTATAAAAGAAAGTAAAATCTACATATGGCTGCCAGATTTAGGCTTTTGATACCAAATTTGGGAGTTTTTGTTGTAGAAAATGAAAATTTTGGTTTGAGGATTGGGTAATTTCTTGGGGGGTATTAAAAACATTTTGGGGAAATTTTGTTATAACTGCATCTTTTGTTTAGCTTATAAAATTAGAATTTTGAACAAAAGAATATAATTCAAAATTTAACTTACATGTTATTGTTCCAACAGTATTTAATAAGGCAACTAATAACGTAATGCGTATTTTCGGTTAAGAGTTTAACAAAAACAAAACTTGTAGGTAGAATGTAGTATGAACTTCAGGACACATCTTAACTCATTAATATCCACTGTACCTGATTGACAGTTGAATTATCGCAGTTTATTGTGAAATTTCACTCTTTGAGAAAAAGTCCAAATCATGTCATTTTGCAATTTCTTAAGTTTTCGTATTTCTTTTCGAATTTGACTTTTTTGGTAATATGATGTTTTATTTCTAAAATATATAATGATAACAAATCGTCCTGGAAATGCTCAAACAAAGAGAGCTTTATATATTTTTTAAGATTTTTAATTTTTACACATCAAGTATAAACAATAGTAAAACAAACGTTTTACAGAAATATCTGCTGGATATTACCTTAGCTATTAATGTGTTAATAATTATTAATAAAATCTGTTGCAAAGAATTTAATCAGACATATTGAATAATTTATCTATGTATAGTAAGTACTAATTTCTTTGATTTACAAGATGGTTAATCTGAAGTTTAATATATAATGTATTTTTCCTATACATATGTAGTTATGTAAAAATATTCATCTAAAAATAATCTTTGCGAGAAGAAAATACTAGTTAAAAACAAAAAAAAAGTAATTATTTTGATTGATAAAATGTTATTTTTTTATTGGGTAGGGTTTTTTTTTGGAGAAATATTTTTAAAATTTTAGAGTTGACTTAAAAAAGCATCTGACAGCCCAGAATATACACACTTTGTCACAAAAACATGTGTATCGCTTTGTGTGTAATAAAGGTGGCCATACCAAGGCGAATATAATAAGATGTCCTCACTTAAGCAGCCGATTAGGTGTATGTGTGATCGTTACTTTCAAATTCCATACATAACAAATGTTGGCCTTTACAAACTCAATATAAAAAAAAAATTTTAATTCACCTGTATTTGCTTGAATTCGCCACTGTGGTAATCTTATACATTCGTCTTGGGCTATACAAAGGCGAATTCAAACAAGTGACCTCACTTAATCAGCTGATTATTTTTTTTTTTAGTACTTAGAACTGTCAAACTCCATATAAGCACAAATTTTGCTTACCCGACGAAATATCAAACTTCATCTATAAAAAAAATTTGTGAATTCGCGGTATTGTTGTTTTTGTAGAACTGCTGCCACCTGTTTCATTTCACCACGGACTATACCCTGTATAAAGTAAACTAGGCTATATGTAGTTTTCGAAGTACTTTCGAATACTAAATACATAAACAATACATTACCAATACTGTGTTTTACAAATTTTCTGTAGGGTAATCAATATTATATTTAAATTTAATAACTTTCTTTTAAAGAATTTGAGTTTTAACTTAACTGTATTCTTAGACTTCTAACGAACGCTAATGGTAAGCACCATTAAATTAAACGCCCTCGATTTAGTTTTATCCCATATGTGCCCATCTTCAAAAAATAAGTTTAAATTTCAAGCATAGTGTTATTATATGAAAAATAATAAATACATTTGCAAAATAAAATTAAATATCTCCATTTATATTGAAGTTTCATGGGCTTACAACACGTTTTAAAATAAGAACGATATGGTAGTAAAATAAGAACACCACATTATATACCGTTGTCAAAATGAATCAAGTTTTGACAGCAACGTTCTTACAAAATAAGTCGAAAGCATTCAAAATGAAAGCATTCGTTATAGTGTTTATAAAAAACCAACTTTTCTAACCGATAAATAATAAAATTTATGCCTTAAAGTATTATTTCATATTTTCATATTTATACTTAAAAAAATAATCTACTTTTTTCCAAACTACAAAAATATAAACACAAAATTAAACTATCAGAGCAAGCGTTGCTTCTGATAACTACTAAATTTATATACATATGTTTGTATGTAGATTAGACTGCAGCAAAATTTATCGACTTTTGAATTTTTGCCGTAAGTCCCTGGATTATAAGGATATTGTATAAAATACTAGTGAAATCGGATATCGTTAACACGTGCCGCATCGGACCTGAAGTTTGTATGGTGCATATACATATATGACTTTTTCAAGTTTTAGAAAAATTTAGCTATTAAATACTTTGCTTTGCAACAAAATCAAACAAGATATAAAAAGAAAAAATCTGTTAAAAAATGTTTAAGTTATTACGAATTCCCCACACCATTAATGTGTTTTAGGCCATTTATGCAAGAAGTGTACAAACAAATTTTTCATTTTATGAGAATTTTAATTAAGGATTACTTTTAAAATAAACCTTCAAAATTTGCAATATTTAAAATTTTTGAGGAAAACATCACGAAAAATTATTTTTTTTTTTTTTTTTTCTTATCTGGAAAATTTTAATTTGTATATAACTTTGCTTTATCAGTAAAAAATTTTCAAATTTTTCGATGCACTAAAGTGACATTTAACAAAAAAAGCACACGAAATAAGCCTTACTCGATACAAGTATTCTTTCCGTTGTTAAGTCTTCATTTAACATTTTTATCGATTTTGAAACTGCGGTAGGTCAAAGGTATCTTTTTTAAAACTTTTCATGTCATGTTCATGTCAATATCTATTAGTTTGAAAAACTAAAAAACTTTAAAAACTCAAGGCAAATTTCCTAAAGATTTGGTATTTAGATCAAAATATATTTTAATGTTTTCTACAGAAGCAGTTATTACCATTTTATTACAATTACGGTTGACCAAAAAGTACAAACTTTTATTAAATTTAGTACAATAATGCATCCCAGATTCTATAGGATAACCGCTGATTGGAAATATAAATATGACAGAAAATCTTCGTAACATGAACTTAAATTAGGTTTTATTTTAATGGTTTTTAATATATATCGAACAAGCCGGGCAACGCCGGGTAGAAGTAGCTAATTTTACAAATACAGCATCATAATACTAAAAAAGTCAAATTCGAAACGAAAATTTGAAAAATGAAACCTTAAGAAATTGATAAATGACCTTTCCAGAAAGAGGGAAAATTCGGAATTAACTTCCCGATATTTATGAATAATATATCCCTTTTTGAGACTTCTTTAAATAAGAAAGAAAAAAAACTGCAACTCTTTAAACTTCAAAAATAATAGCCGATAATATAGCTGTACTCAATCAGTTGCAGTGGATATGAAAGAGTTAAGATGCCGACGATACCTACCGGAGCTGTCCGTTAAGGCGTTTTTACTATATATATATATAGTGGTGGTCACGCTTTCAGCCCACCTGACTTTAAATATTTTGACCTTAATTTTCTTTTTCTATAAAAAAAAAGTTTTCAATTATTTTATTAATTCAATATATTGACAATAATATGCAAAATGCATTGCATTTCCCGGGAATTCCGCAAAATTTTCAGTACCGTATTCCCGGCAAATCATGGAGGAATTCCCGTGATTTCTTGTGTATGCAAAATGCGTGAATTTTCTAACTCATGTATGGTTATTTTAGTGTATAATATGTTTTTGCATTTACTTTTAGGTATTTTATTTGATTTTGTTACGAGTTTAAATAACTTTAAGGAAATATCTAAATGTATTTGACAATTTCTGAGTCCTTCATGCATATTTGTATAACAGATGGAAAATAAAAACTGATGCTATTTATGGGAATATTTTAAAAAGATAAAATTTGATTCTGTATTGATTTCTAAATTTGAAAAATGCATTTATTAAACGATTTGAAGATGTCATTTGCACGCATATGAAAATTATAATAATAATCTCCTTAAAATGTCTGAAATCCTCAAACAACACACGTTTTTAAAGACCGGTGAAAACGTGGGCCTAAAAGTATCCAAACTATTAACTCTATATGGATAAATTACAAAAAGTTCACCTATAAGACCATGCAATTTAAAAGATCCAATTGTTCAAGAACTAAGCATGATGTAAATTAATTTTTGAGCTCAGTTCCCCTTGCTATAGATTAATAGTGTATCATAAAAATAGAAGGATCTTAATTATATTTTTGTAAGAGAAAACCCATTATTCATAGAATTAAACCTGGAAATCAGAAATCTGCGAAAACCAAAGTAGTAATTCGACTCTCGGATGAGTCAATATTTCAAAAAGAACTGATTAATTAATTTATTTTAAAATTGTTTATCCTTCATTTAACTGAATTATCTTATAAATATTCAAAATTTTTAATTATTTATTTTTGACGAGGATTCCCGGGATCCCGGAAAATTTTAAAATCAATCCCGATTTCCCGGGAGCGGAAAAAAACCGGGAAAAGATAAGTTCTAATTACAGCCAAGACTCAGAGTATTAAACTTACAATTTAGGCAAAAATATTATTTAAATAACTACTATTTATATAATACGAGCATAATTTTTGTGAGGTAATTTCATTAAAAAATTTAAAAAAAAAAAAAAAAAAAAACTTCAAATATTCGACCACTAATAAAAAACGGGAAAAAATTGAATAAAAGTATTATGAAATTTTACAGAAACGTTGATAATTCTTGAATTATGTTAATAACCACATGAAGCGTCGAAATTAATATAAAAATCTAAGTTTGTAAAAAAACTTAAAGTTTGAATTGCGCCAAGAATATTGAAGATCAAAATAAGATTAGAGTTAAAAAAAATCATTTTATAGTGCATAAACTATCTCATAACATCTAAAACAGGTATTATCTAGATTCTAGTGAAAACAAGAATATAAATTCTTGGCTTAATCATTCAAAATTGAAAAAAAAATTTTTTGAAATCGTTCATCTATGTAACATATTGGTTAATATTTTAAGGATTTCTTCCAAACTATTTTTTACGTTCTTTTCGGCGTATTTTTACCCAGTTTCGATAAATTATCTAAAGCACTGACATTCTTACATTTGAAACCCCACTAATGTAATCCTTTTCAATCTGCATAGTATAACATTTGACAATTGGTTTTGGTTCTAGTGGATACTTTTTCTTGGTGAGGAGTTTCTTTGCAAAAATTGTGTTTATTTTATTTTCTATTTCTATTCTATTTGAAATTCGCAATTTAACCAAACATTTCATTCTTGTGTATGACTTCGAACTTTTTGCATTATTTATGATACTTTGGATTATTGACCATAATTAAATAATTGCCGAAGTTTCAGCCGATTTTCGTAATATATTTAATCGAATTTTTCTAAATTTTTACTAGTTGTTGAATATTTGAATTTTAAAACGTTTTACCCATTTTATACGAAATGTTCTCACCAAAAATTACCTTAATTTAATTGAGATGTACTAAAAAAATTTAATTTATATTAAAAATGCATTTTTTAAAGGTAACTTTGATTTTTTGTAATACAATTTTCTGTCCCTTGGATTTTATAAATATACAAGTAACCATCGATTTACGCCGTTCGTTGGGACCGAAGAAAGTACGCGTAAATTAAAACCGCATAAAAAATGTACAGAATAGGAACAAAATTATGTTTTGGGACCTGAAATTCTATATATCGCGTAATTTGAAATACTAATTTAATGAAAAATTGTACTTTTCATTATTACTTGAAATTATTTATATTTTGAGTTTTGAGGTTTTATTTTTACTTTTCATAAAAATATTTCAAATTGAAATAAAATAAAAATTAAAATAATGTCAGTTGTAAAAAAAAAAAAAATAAAATAATTCAAACTGTCTTATATTATTAAGATTTTAAAATAAGTCAACAAAATAAAATAATTCATAGGTGAACAAAAATAATAATGATAATTCATACATTAATAGAATAGTGATATATAGAACATAACTAATTTTGAAAGTTCTCATCAACTTTAAAGAACTCTGTTTTACGCTTTTGTTTTTTCCCCATTTCTTGCTGCTTAAAAAGTTCTTCATATAGTGCCAAGCAGTTTTTTTTATTGAACATTCAAATGCAGCTGCACGATTTATTAAGGGGTCGTTATCTTCAGAGAACTTGATTAGATCTTGTGCCATATTGAACAGTGTCGTTATTTTGGATGAATCAATATCCAGGATACTATTACTTTCATCATCCTCCATCTATCCATTCATCCGAATGGTTCCGATTCTTCAGCTAGCTCAATTAAATCTGATTCGGTTAACTGTCTAACTATTTTATCGATTTTGATGTTAACGCAGTCTGAAATTGAAAATTGCTTCCATATTTCAGTAAGATCTGGCTTATGCTCCATTAAATTTAAAATAAATTGTAGAGACTTCTTTATATAATACAAAAGATATATATATATATATATATATATATATATATATATTTTTTTTTTTTTTTTTGATGACAGGGTACATTTTCTATTAAAACTATAATTTTAAAATCTATTTTTTATATTTTATTATACACATTTCTGTTTATTTTGCAAAAACATTTTGAATCCAATCTTCTTCGAACATTTTGGTTGTTACCCACGCTTTTTTATTACCTCTCTAATACACGGGATGATTAGATTTATTAACATTCTTTTGTGCTACATTGAACGCAGTGCTGTATTTCGCGCAATTCAAGGGTTGCCTTTATTATTTCAACGCATTATATCAAATTCGCGTTAAATAAAAGCGCACAGTTCAAAAACTGGTCACTTTTATTGAATTGCGTTATAAGGAAAACGCGTAAATGAAGTGCCGCGTAAATCAAGGGTTACCTGTAATTTATTTAAATAATATTTTTATCTAGATTGTAAATTTAATTCTAGGGGTCTTGACTGCAAAAAATTTCAAGCTAGGTGGGGTAAAATCGTTATCACTAGTGTATATATACAGTAAAATCTCCCTTAACGGACAGCTCCGGCAGACGGACAAATTTTTAAATTAATCTCAGCTAGGCGGACGAGATTTTGGCCGAACTCTAACACTTAAAAAAAACATCTCTCGTAGCCGGACAAAAATCATAACGAATATTATGTAATGATGTGAATCTTATTTTTACTTTTGCCCGTGTTTGCATTCATATTTCAGCTTTGCTTACATTTTTTGAAGTTAAATAAACAATTTTGTTTTTAATAAATTACACATGCCGTTAGTGACAAAGCAATGTGTTCAGAATAATATGGCAACCCATACAATGTGTACGCTGTTAATTTAACATATTTTGATTTGTGAAATTTTACTTGGTCTGTAAAAATGTAATTTCAGTCTCATTGTAAACTTCACTGAATAAAGACATTAATTGTTATTTGTCATATTTACTTAAAATAAATACATTTCCATAATTATTAATAAAATCTGCAAGAACAATGAAATTTATCTCAAAAGCAACAAAAAACAATTGAGGGAAAGAGAGAATTAAAAAAAAAATGCTTCAGTTTACTATTTGTTTGTTTTTACTTAATTTTTTCTGATTTTAATCAAAATCAAGTTTTTCAATTTAACTTCGACTGTAACTCTTGATTAAAAGATCTTCATACTAAAAAAACAAATTAAAAACTTGATCTCAAAGCAGATATCTCGCCCGTTTTCCATGCCCTGAAGACATTATAGATGATGGGTGCATGATTTATCGTACGATTTTTTTGAATAAAGGACACTAAAATTCTGCACAACAAGCTGAGCGACATTGTCATCCGCATTGTCGTCAGTCATATTAAAAAAAAGTTTTTTGGTTTTTTGGTTTTTGGTTTTTTGGAATAGAGATCAGAGTAGTCAAACCCGCTAACCACTTCATCTATGTTTTTCACCATTTGGTGTTAAATAGATGGAACATAGGTGACTGCGTTGTCAAACTTGTAGTCAACATGCATTTTATTTACGACAAATATCAAAGTTTCCTGAAGATGATGGTTTTTTCATATACGAAATATTAATAATCGGAGAGAAGTGAACTGTAAACAGACGACTTTCAAACAAAACCATAAATTCCATAAAATAAATTTCATAAGATCATAACTTATTATAACTAATGTCTAAATAAATTAAAAAATATATGTATAAATAAAAATATGTACATATATAAAATAATAAATACTCGTATATAAATTTATTATAAACAATCTTAGATTTTGAAATAAAAAGACATGGTACTGAATTTCCCCTTAGTAAAAAAATATATTATGTACTAAGCCATAGACGGACATCTCCCGTTACCGGACAAATTCAGTATGACGATCGCTGTCTTACTATGGGGGCTTTCACCGTATATATATATATATATATATATATATATATATATATATATGAGCCGTTAATTTTTTAAAAGTAATCTAAATCCCTTCAACAAAAAAATGAGCCAGTCATAAAAATAGTTAAATTTTTACGTAATAGTTTTATACTAATCTAAGTTTTTTCCTTTAGTCATTCGAAAATCTTAGCAAGTTTTTATATAAAAGATAAAATTAAATAAGAAACAAACGATTACGTAAAAATTTAAGTATTTCATACCAAACGTTATGTTGCAAAAAAAAAAAAAAAAATTATTTGAACTTATATGATTTATACATTAAAATTCAAAAATGTTTTCTTTCGAATCAAAAAATGTGCTAAATATTCCTCAGAATTTTTTCTGAAGATAGACATTTAATCTTGACAGAACTAGGTATAAAGTTAAAATTATTGAAACAATAATTTGGACTAAAATTATGATTTTTCCTTACTCAAATGATGATTTTGTATCCACGTCATATTAAAGATTTAATTCGCGAAAGGATAGACATTACATGATTTAAAAAAATATATATTTTTTAAATATTTTCTCGAATATTTTTTTTAACAACTAAGTTAATTTTAACTATTTTTATTACTTATTATTTAAAAAAAATCTACAATGGATTACACAAGTAATTATTATCTTTTTTTTTTATTACTTTATTCGTTGCGAAGATAGATCCAAAGAAAGTAAGTATTTAGTTACCAAAAAAAAAAATGATAATTTTTGCTTCAAATAATCCAATTTTTTTTTTATTAAGATATTATTATAAACTTTTTAAAAAGATTTATCCGGAGCGTAAATAAAGTACTCAGACATACATAACGTGGTTGCAAAAAATCCAAATTTTAATTCACAGTTTTTATTGGAAAAAGTTACCAGAATTGTATAACATGGAAAAAATTAAAAAAAAGATTTACATGTGTGTATTAATTTGCTTCAAATTTAAAAAAAAAACACCAGATCTCCTAACTTACCTCACCTTACTTTATTCTCCCCTTAGATTCCGAATTCTACCATTTATATGGGTGAATTTGGTTGGAACAACATTCAACCCTTTAATATCGTACAGAATTTTTAGAAAAAAAAAACACATTTACTTATTAAAAGTGATAAAATGCAAAATTATCTTTAGAAATTACAAACATTAAATTCAAATATTCAATAATAAATTTTAATATGTATAAAGATGTTATAAAATATATAAAATGGAAATGTACGAACACTAAACTAATACCCGCTAAGTATTACTAACTATTGTCTAGAATTATTAAAATAAACTTTTAGTAAACAACCATAAAAAAATATATATATATATTAATTTTTTTCAGATAATTAGTTGAACTAAACAGATTTGTGAAAAATAATAGAAATATTTTTAAATTGAATTTCATATTAAGTCAGAAAAGTTTTTCAATACTCGTTTTATTGCATGAGAAACCTTTTAATTACCAGCAATAACATTGCTGGTGATATAAGTGATAACTAATTATAATTTAGACGAAAAGCTCATTATTTTTATTTCAGATGACAAAATCATGGCAAAAATAATAGTTTCGGCATGTTCGAAAATTTAAATAAACATAATTTGAACCAAATCGACTTTCGAATAATCGACTTTTCGGTATGAAAATTATCGAGAAATCGACTTTCTGGTATGTAGATATATATATATATATATATATATATATATATATATATATATATATATTTATATCTATGTAGACAAATAATAAAAAATGGTCAAAAGAGGCGAAATATCTACTATTTAAAAATTAAGAAAGTCGAAAATTTAATTAATTAAAAATTGAAAAAAGTCCCAACTATAGAACCCTACAAAGCACTGTCGGGAGAATTTTATTCAACTCTGCAGCTCGGCCGCGTCTGAGAGCATTGCATATTCAAATTGATTCGAATGTACGAAATATATTCTTTGACCTTTTTTGTAAACAAACTATTTTTTTAACTAGTAATTATGCTGCTCCGTCATCGTAAAAAATCAAATGACTATGCTCTTGCAGTTTTTTATTAATTATCCTATTATTTTTTGTATAACCCAAATTGGAAAAATTTGCATATTTTAAAAAGTAGTTTTCAAAAGTTTATTAAATAAAAAGTAAAAATTATTAAAAAAAACAGGTTTTGGTAAAATATGACTATGTATACTTTCCTAGCCTAGAGTTTACTTCAAACACTTATAGCTAAAATGTTCCCATTTGATTTTTACTAACTTTTTGTACTTCGTTATAACTTTTTATTATACTTTAATAAGTTGAATTCTAACGGGCAATTAAACAAGTTTTATATGTAGAAGCATCAACGATTTTAATTATAATAAATAAAGCTTTTAAATATGCATACTCGTTCTAACATATAGTACACATGTACATATGTACGTGTTGTAGCCATTGCTAACTAAATACATATGAACTAATACTTGTATATCGATCGATATGTTAATTTTTAGGCATTTTTTAATAATTTATTTTGTAAGATATATTTCAACTGTATTTAATTGTATAACAACCCGTTTTGTTTTTATACCCTACATGGTATTATGCTTCAATGGTGATGTTTAGAAAACCCAGCCACATTAAAATATACCGACCAATTCAACATCACCGAATCGATTTAACGACGTCCCACAGTGGTCCCAAAACGATTTTTTTCTTTTTGGAAATAACTCTGTAACTTTAGAACTATTAAATGTATTTGAACATTTAATTTAATTTCATAATTAATTTCACATAACCAATCCTGAGGTGTATTCCAATTGATTTGGAGTAGCACAGGTTCTTTACGGTTCTGAGGAACAGGGAGTGGACCTCCAAAGTGGGTCACTTCGGGTATGAACATTTTTTAAAAAATCGCCAAAGTTTCATTTATGATTTGAGTCGAAAAATATTGCACTAGAAAGTCCTCATAATTCTCTACAAAAAATACGCCTACGTGTTTGGGATATCTTTTACTTTAAGAGATATTTAGACCAAAGTATTTTTTTTCGTTTTTTGGACATGTTTGTTTTTTAATTTTTTTAACTTTTGTCTTTTGTTTTCAGTGTTGCTAAGGGTAGCTATCATAAAGTTACAGGTTTTTGAAGAAAAAGTTACAATACTTTTTAAAAAGTTATGTTTTCCAAATTAAAAAAATAAAAAATACGTATTTATTTATGGTTCCATTTTTCGAAGAACAAAATATACTTTATAATATATATATATATATATATATATATATATATATATGGAAATATATATTTTTTAAATAATTTATAAGTTTTGTTACCTAAATATTCTCTCAAAAGAAACATTTAAAATTACATATTGCTTTTTTATATTGCTATAAATTATTCAGATCAAAAACATTTTTAGAGTAATCGTCGTCATTTAAATAACGATTTAGTTCTAATGTCTTGTTATTGAGCAGTGCATGCTGCCAAAAATTTTCTCGTGAATAATATATTTCAAATTAGGAACTTTATTTAATAAATCAGATCTTAAAAAATTCCCGGCCTCTTAAGGGTTAATTACTTTTATGATTTAAAACTATTATCGTTAAAGTTAAATTGAATTTTTAAATTAATATAACAAATACACTATTTTCTTAAGTGTGATAATTCATCTGGATCTTTTTTAATGACGAAAACTTCATTAAGTTTTCCATTCATAAAAATTTAGTTTTTAACCAATTCAAGAGCACATTACTTAAGCTTTATACATTTCGAGAGTCTTGCTGAAACAACCGAAAAATATGTTTTTACTCTTTTATATTATGGATTGTAATATTGTTTTTTTTTTTTTTCTTCTTTTTAATGAAAACATCGCTGAACTTACTTTTTTTGAATGTAAAAAATATGGAGTTTCATCCGACAGAAAAATTAGAAAATATACTAGATTTATGATATCTTACAAATGTAGAGAGAAGGACATCAACAAGAGAGGTTAGTTTTTGATTTTATAACCAGTCATAATATTGACATCTACAATAAGGGGAGCAATCCCACGTTCAGACCGAAAGATAGAGAGGCTGGCGAACCAGGGGGGCGGGGGTGATTTCGGAAAGGACTGGAGGGTAGTCATAGATTATTCCTTTTCGGATCACATTATGATATCTTGCGGGATCAAGTGGAAGGACCTATAGAAGCTCCAGGAAGACAAATTGGAAGTCTTTTGGAGAGTTGGTGTGTAGGGACTTGAGGGAAACTGAGGGCTGGAGAAACTCAGTTGAGGGTATCGAGGCAGTAGTAAATAATTTCACCAATGTAGTCAGAAATAGTCCTGAACTCAGTTGTCCATTGATATATTCTGGCAACAGTTAGAAAGCTGTGTAATAGCGTCAAACTAACGAGGGACGATAGTGATTATAACAGCTATAGGGATAGCTTCGCTAAGTATTAGAAGGACATAAGAAGAGCGAAACGGACATAATGGGTAAATCTATGTGAGTCTGCAGACTCTGTGAACGGGACTATGATTGACTTCGGGGCTACTCTCTCTATTGAAATACCTAGCAGGGACCTCTGGATTGGAGTAGAAAAGCTCCACGGAGGCTGTTCTGTCTTTACAGACGGCTCAAAGATGAAAGTAGGCTCGGGAGCGGGTATCTATCTTATGGGAACTAATATCAGACGATTTTACAAATTATCTAACAGTTGCAGCATTTTTCAGGGCATCTATAAAGCCTTGGGATTGCTGGAGGAAAACATTGAACAGAACTCTGAGATTACTATCTATGTTGATTGTCAGGCAGCATTATTGGGACTGACAAGTCATTATGTTAGGTCAAGGTTGGTACTTGAGTATAAAAAGGAATTGAGAAGACTAATGGATGTCTACATGATAAAACTCTGTTGGGTTCCTGCGCACTGCGACATTCTCGGCAATGAAATAGCCGATGAGCTGGCTCAAAGTGGCTCAGAATTAGATTGGTCTTTTGTGGAGACATCTGTTAAGATTCTATTTGGGTCCTAATTTAGGGCCACAAGGGATTGGACTCTGGTCAACACGAATCGAGCCTAGAGGAATAGAATGGAGTGCGGTGTATCTAGAGCGCTATGACCTAGTCTTAAATTGGCAGATTCGAAACACCTTCTGGGTATGAGTCGTAGTAGTCCGAGAGTCATGGTTGACATGATTACTGGTCACTTCTTAATAGGAAATATAATGAGTAAATAGGACATTGGCACGTCAGACTTTTGTAGGATGTGTGATGATGTAAAGGAGCTGGAGACAGTGGAGCACATACTTCGTCATTGTATGGGACTACAGCGCGAAAGGCTGAAGTGTTTTGGGAGCCACACACTACACGAATTAGATGAGATTACAGGCAAATCTCATAGCGTTTGTAATGGGAATAAAATGGCTTAGGGGCATTCACAACTGATTGTTAGGGTATAGGTTCCACTTCTTTTGTATCTATCTTCTTATTTTCTTTCATATGTTTCCTTCTCTGGGTGGAGGCGGGAATACGCCACCCTTTCTACCTATCTACAAATCAAGAGATAAAAAAGTGAAGTTTGATGGCCAAACGTTACACCTGTGAAAAACAAATGTGGATACTAAAAAAGCGGAAATATATTCATAACTCAAATTATAAATAAATATTGCGAAGAAAAAATTTTGCATGTGAAAAAAAATCGTAGAATTGCATTTTTGCAAAAAAAAAAAACTGATTAAAATTGTAGTAACGTTCTTATCTACAACTTCATTGTGACTACAATATTCAAAAACGTTACTTATAGAGAGCAAAAGTGCAAAAAGTGAATACAAGCCATCGATATTTTAAATTTTTTTCTCTTCAATAGAAGTAATGTACTAGAATTGTAAATGTTGAGTAAGTAGTGAAAAACTTGTTACTTTTTACGTATTCCCACGATATAGTACTTAATTTTATTAAGAGTTAAAACGTTACGAAAAATTTTAAAAATGTAACCAAATGGCAACCAGTGTTGCCAGAATATTCTCGATGTCATCTAATAAATTCCCAAAAATAATATTCTAAAATCTGCTAAATACAAAGTTCAACCCACGTTTCAAATTTTTTTTTGCTTTGCTTTGCTTTGAATTTCAAATCTATTATAATGAAATGAGAGAATTGTACTATTTATATAGCATGTATGTAATAATAACATATATCTTATATTAATACAAAATACATATATTTTACAAAAGGAAAGACATTTAAGAAAATATAAATATATATTTTAATATTCTTATGAAAATAACCATATATTATAAACAATATTTTCCACTACCGCTTTTTATTTATATAATAGTTTTATGATTGAAAACTTAAGTATTCTTTTCCATTCCTTAAGTTTTCCATAAGTATGAACATTTTTTATATTTATTGAAAAATAAACAAAAGTAAATAATAATAACAATAATAATAATAATAATAATAATAATAATAATAATAATAATAATGATAATAATAATAATGACAATAATAATAATAATAATAATAATAATAATAATAATAATAATGATAATAATGATAATAATAATAATGACAATAATAATAATAATAATAATAATAATAATAATAATAATAATAATGATAATAATGATAATAATAATAATGACAATAATAATAATAATAATAATAATAATAATAATAATAATAATAATAATGATAATAATGATAATAATAATAATGACAATAATAATAATAATAATAATAATAATAATAATAATAATGATAATAATAATAATGACAATAATAATAATAATAATAATAATAATAATAATAATGATAATAATGATAATAATAATAATGACAATAATAATAATAATAATAATAATAATAATAATAATAATAATAATGATAATAATGATAATAATAATAATGACAATAATAATAATAATAATAATAATAATAATAATAATAATAATAATAGTAAGATAAAGCTTATATAAAATTTACAATGTGTCTTAAGTTCTAACCATTACTCAGATATTATTTTTACTGTGGTCTCTACGGACATCCAACGAGTTGGGCATGATCTGACTATTTTTAATGGATCAATACCATAGCTTTGTAAGTATTTTTAAACATACACTATCTAACAAAATAAAGTGCGGTTTCATACACTTGCTATTTACTTCATAATAATTTTCTTCTTAATTATGGGATACTTTTTTGGTGTATAGGTATTTGTCGTTTTATATTATTTAATTTAATAAACAAAGTTAGTTTTTGAATTATTTGTGTTTCATGTTTGGGGTTAAAGAGTTGTGTTGGTCGTGAATTTTGTGAAACAAAATAAAGTTACACTTTACAACATTTTTTAATTAGGCTTCCATTTTTTTTTTATAAAAGGAAGGCATATGCTTTAAAAGTACTTAATCTTAGTATTCTGTTCATTAAATTATATTCAAATTACAGAGAGGTAAATAAAGAAGTAATGATAATTATTTTTACTCTTACTGTCAGCAGAAGGCTCAAATGTATGAGTTTTTAAAGTACATGTTCTAACCAAAAGTCACTTCTATATGCTTATAATAAAATAACTCGTAATGTAAAAATAATCGTTAAAATCCCAGAATCATTTTAAAATAAAGTTATTTTGTTGAATAAAGCATAATTTTAATTTAAAAATCGAAAAAAGTTTGGAAACATCATGGAAAAGGCTGAATTTTTACTTGTTATAATAGCGGCTCGTATTAATAATATTTTCTTAGTATTGGTACTTTTGAAACACAATTGTTTGAACCTTGTTTGAACAGTTAAGGTAATAATAATTAAAATTACTTCTTCCTTTATCTCTCTTAGTTTCTTTTAGGGAGAATTGCAATATCGTTGCGATTTTACTTCGTAGTCCTACGGTTTTTGACCCTAAATTTCTTCTAATTTTCAACCTACTAAAAATACCAAAAATTTCTTCCTTGTATGGAAATTATAATGTTTTTTTTTTGTGTGTAAAATAATTAAACATTTCAAATTGAGGAGTTTTTACCCATTCAAATTATGAAAAATCAATTCAAATTTGTGTGTTTAATTATAAAACCAATGTTCTTTTTTTTTAAACACGTATACATAAACAAAGTATTACATATATGTCGCAAAGAACAAAAACATGTTTTTGAGAAAAAAAAAAGAAAGTTCGCTTGTATTTTTTATAAAAACTACACGTCGAGATTTTTTCTTAAATGCAAATATCGACTGCTGCACAAGTTAGAAACAAAACCTGTATTTTTAAAAACTTTTAGAATTTTTAAGATTTAACCAAATGAACACAAATTTTGTTTGTGCCGCATATCCTATACCACAGCACAAACATTTTTTATGTTCTTAAGAGATGCCAGACGAAGCGCACATGAGAGTATCAATTTACAAAAATGGCATTTAATATATAAAATAGTGTTTAGTATCGAAAAATGGATTGCAGATTTAAAAAAGGGCATATGAATTATATAATCGATATCTAACAAATCTAACGACTTGTTAAAGAAATTGAGTACATTTTTTTTTTTTTTTTTTTTTTTGTATTTGCCTATCTAACAAAATTAAGGGCCTTAATCCTTCAATTTCAACTTAGATTAAGAAATTTTACCCTAAAAAAATATATAATAAAGCTTAATTTACACACCTGGATAACAATCTTGACGCGATGTGGTGGCTTAAATTTAAATATAGGCTGTGGTCTCTTTCTTGAAGCCTCAGTTGTCCTCCTAGAAGGATCTGCTTTCCTGGAGGAAACTGAGTAATCAAGGTCTAGACTCTAAAGGCCTACATGACCAAGGGTTATCCATCCCCTATCCTCTTTCCCCAATTACCCTCTTTTCTCCCCTATTATTCCACATCCTCTTTCCCCCACTTGTAAGGTTAAGGTGGTTGGTAGCAGTGCTGAGAACCTGAATGGCTAGTCAGTGGTTAAAGAAGACTAGTCGCTAACAGCTCCCCTCTGGCGCCAGAACACGGACCAGTTGCAAATTTTCTTCGTCTAGTCCATGTACGCCGTCCCTGCATAGATGGTCCATGGAAAAACTTTAAAAAACAGAAACAACAACAACAAAAAATTGGAGATGGGTATCTCCTCGGAAGATGACCTTTTGGCCTCTAGTCAAGAGACCTTGGTCGAACAACCTGGCAGCAGGGGAGAAAGTCATAGCACCCCGCTATCACAAACACAATGGCTCCTCGACAGGATGTCAAGTCTGACGACCAGTCGAAGGAGAAACGAAAGAAAAAGAAGAGCCAGAAAAAAATTCTGAGACAACGCTATGTCAAAGCTCTCTTTGTACTGGAAAAAAATTCGAAGAATGAGGCAAATGGCACTCCACATGAGCGCGATATGGAAGATCGTGCCAAATACCAAGCGGTGGTTGACGAGTATCTTAAGCTTAAGGGCTCCCCACATCCCAGGCAGCGCAGGAAAGAGCCAAGCGAAACCTCTCTCAAACTGAGCGTAGCAATTTGCCGAAGAGGAGAAAGGTCCAAAATAAATCTGCCACTCCGGCGCCTTCCACAATAATGTCAGCAAGAAGGCCGTTTAACGAGGTGGTTAAAGATCACTTGCTGATGGCACTGGCCAACAACAAGAGCGGCTATCTAACTCCTGTGGTAGTAAAATGGGGTGCTATAGAGTCTAAATTGGCTGAACTCCATCCCTAATAAGATGAAATACCAGACCCAATTGTAGTATTCAAATATCTCACAATGTCACTAAGTCTTCTGTCTATTGTCTAAAACTCGTAGGAGTTTCCCGAGGAATAGGAGTCTGATTGCATTCAGGGCTGGTCTTTAAAGCAACTGCAGTATATATTGAAAGAACGACTGAGACTCGTTAAGATTAACATCAACATTGAAATGTTTGGGACAGCTGAAAAAGAAGATTAAGAATTGAAGGCTTTGCTCCATGTGTACTCACCAATAAAGACTCTACAGTTCCTCGTTTTGACTCTGGTAAGATACACCGGGGCTACAGGATAATCAAATGCTTGGACGTGTTCTGTAAAGATTTTCGCAGCAAATGCATCGCAAAGATTAGCGATGCATGGGTAGGCTTAAGCCTTAAGCTTATCCCAGCGGGGGAAATCCCTATGAGACCGCGGGCAAAGGTTTGGTTACCGAAGATGAGCTGTGATAACCATAAAATACTGGAGTGTCTGAAGCTGCAGAACCACAGTATCCCCATGGATGACTGGACAGTCATCCGTATAGAAGATCATGGGGACAACAACATGTGCATTATCTTCGCCATCTCAGGAAATAGTGCAGTTGAGCTAGAGAAGGCGGGGCTAAAACTGTACTTTGGGGTTAGGGACGCCAAGGTTAAGGTGTTCCGTCCCACAGGTCCAGAAGCTGGAGAAGCAGACGAATTGGAGATAGCCAATAATCTGCTGATAAGCATTCAGCTAAATGAACCTGCACAAAACCCCACAACCGACGACGAAAATCGTGCAAATTAATCTGCAGCATTCAAAATGTGCTACAAACAATCTGAGGATTCTTTTAGCGGAATAGGACCTCGACATTGCTATAGTCCAGAACACTGGGTTTCAAACTCCCAAGTCAAAGGGTTCCCGACTTCAACATATAAAACATTATATGTAAAAGATAAAGGTAAACCAAGATCTTGTCTTATTGCTAAAAAAAACACGTAAATATATTTCTCTGCTCATAGTATAGCTCAGCACACCTGACAGTCGCAAGGGTCGAATTAGTATGGAACAGGAGTTTCTTGATCTCTTCCAGCTATATGGAACACGACAATCGAGTCCCGCCAGACGAAGGGATGCCGTTTCTAGCCTCTATGGAGGTTCAAGACAACATTATCCTTAGCTGTGATGCAAATTCAAGGCATAAATTATAGGCTAGGTGAGTGTCTACCTGATTTCATTAATACAAACCACCTGCAACTCTGGCACTCTGGTCCCCACATTCGTTTTTCCAAGCTCGGTGAACCGTAATGGATGGGAAGAGGTGCTAGATATTGCACTTACAAAAGATAGATCTCATTTATCAGTTGATAGGTGGAGAGTATCCAAAGCGAAATCCTTTTCGGATCATTGCTGGATACTTTTCGATATTGGACTCGTCTGCAAGGAAACAGCGTCAACCTTCAGAAACCCAAGATGAACAAACTGGACTAAGTTCAATGGGATTCTCAGGCACGAACTAAAAAGAATACCTCCAGTCGAAGCAACGACTGAGGGTCTTGACCAAATTGAGAGCACATTAAGCAAGGAAACTGTTAAAGCTTTTAATATATCCTGTCCAATGACGAAAGCTAAAAAGAGTTTCCCTCTCTGGTGGAACAAGGAACTCTCGAAGATACGCAAGAAGGCTCGCAATGCTTTCAATATTAGCTACAGGACTAAATCGTAGCAGTTTCATCACGATAAGTGCAGAGTATAAAAGAAAGCAATAAAGATCGCAAAAAGGGATTCATGGAAAGGTTTCTGCGAATCTATCAACAATACCAAGGAATCTGCAAGACTCAGTAAGGTTTTGGCAAATGTTCATAATAATCCATCCTATATTAAAAGGATGGATGGCTCATGGTCAGAATCGTCGGCGGAATCTTTGGACGGAATCTTCGGCGGAATCTTAACTCCTCGCAAGGAATCGAGGATGACATGATATCCGTGGAGAAAATTTCATGGGCAATAGATAGCTTCTCTCCGTACAAATCTGCAGGGCCTGATGCCATTATACCACAGATGCTGCAAAGTGCAAAGGTATACATCATACCCTGGCTACATAGAATCTTTAAACTTCGCCGAACCCTTAACTATGTTCCGCGGAATTGGAGGAGAGTAAAGGTAGTGTTCATTCCAAAAATCGGAAAAAGAAGTCATGAGAATCCAAAGGACTTCCGTCCGATTAGTCTCTCATCTTTTCAGCTGAAAACCCTCAGAGAGACTCATTGATTTACATATAAGGCAGCGTCTATAGGGTACAACTCGACTCTCAGGAAGTCAACACGAATACATTAAATGTCGCTCCACGGAGACGGCTATTCATGAAGTCGTAAGGGTCATCGAGCGATCCATTGAATTTAAACAATACACAATGACTGCCTTTCTGGACATAGAAGGCGCCTTTAACAATGTCTCGACTATGGCGATACAGAGAGCTCTGCACGAACTAGGAGTTGAAGATTACATCACCAACTGGCTGGTCTCAATGCTAGAGACAAGAATCGTCATTGCGAATTTAACACTGTTGTTAAGACCCATCAAGTTATGCGTGGAACTCCACAAAGAGGTGTGATTTCTCCGCTGTTGTGGCTTATTGTCATTAATACCATCTTGTATGAATTGGACGTCAAGGGAGTGAAAGTCTTGGCTTATGCGGACGTTGTGGTGATACTAGTATCAGGTCTGTTTCTGAACGTGATAAGCGATATTATATCAACTGCAATGACTACACTCAGCAACTGGTCCAAAGAATGTGGGCTAGGAGTAAATCCGGGCAACAAAAGAGCTTGTACTTTTCTCCACAAAGACCAAGATTCCGAGCTTCAGACTACCAGGGTTAGAAAACTGTGAACTCACCTTGTCGGACAATGCAAAGTACTTGGGCATTATTTTGGACTCCAAGCTTTCATGGAAGCTAAACATTCAACATAGAGTAAGTAAGGCTACGGTAGCATACTACACCTGTAGAAAGATGTTTAGTGTGAAATGGGATTTAAGTGCAAAATTGACACTGCAATAGTACGGCCCATTCTTGTATATGGATCTCTTGTTTGGTGGACCGCTACTAGTAAGAGATACGTGTTGGATCAACTTTTCAGGATACAAAGATCCGCTACCATTGGCATTGCACGCGAGGATAATAAGTTTAATACCCCCGCAATTCAATCAACCTACCGACTATATGATTCCCCAGATGGACTTCAGAAATACTATTAAAATCCTTTTCCCCACCAAGAGCGAATGGAGAAGGGGAAATCTTTTTGAACAATATGGAACTAAGATATACACTGACGGCTCAAAGATGAACTGCGGTGTTGGCTCTGGTGTCTTCTCTAACGATCTTAGAATTATAGCACTCATATAGACTCCCTGATGAGACAAGCGTATTCCAAGCGGAAATACTAGCGATCAGGGAAGCGTGTAAACTAATTCGCGATAGAAATATTCAAGGGAATATTGGTTTATTTGTCGACAGCCAAGTGGCAATTCTATCGCTCAAATCACCTAAAACTATCTCTATTCTAGTCAGACAATGTAAAGAGGAACTGCTAGGACTAAGTCGACTGTATGACATTACTATAGTCTAGGTTCCTGCGCATAGGGATTACTATGGTAATGAACAGGCAGACGAATTAGCCCGGGCAGGCTCTGCTATGAATTCCCCCTTATCGATTTCTGTCGCAATCCCGTTAGGATCAGTCAAAAGCAGAATCCAAAAACACTATCTAGAAAAGGCGAAAAAATATATGGCGAAATCTGGACAAATGTAGAGTCGCGAAGGAAACGTGGCCTACCTTCAACTAAAAACGCTCAACACAACTCATTGGCTACAAACGCAAAGACATCTCGAGACTAATAGCATTGTTTACAGGTCACTGGGCGATCGGGAAGCATGCAAGCAGACTTGGTCTCCCTTACAATGAATACTGTGGTAGTTGTATCAATCACGAGAAGGAGGAGACAGTATATCATCTTCTATGTGAATGCCCAGTCTTGAACACAATCAGACATAAATTTCTCGAAAGGTACCAATTAGACAACCTATGTGAGATATCTGACACTATACTCAGTGACATTATTAAATATCTCAATGCTACAGGCTGGATCTAATTAATTTATGTTCTCATTTTTCTTCCCTACACTTCTATCTCATTACAGACTCAATACAACTCATTCACCTGGCGAGTAGTGTGGTCCCATCAAAACAGATTCTAACGAGTCTAATTGATTGCCCGTAAGGTTATGGGCTACCACTTAAACCAACCAACCAATGACTTAACTTAATGACTTAAAATGTCAACAATTAAAAAAAAAAATAAAAAAAGTCGTATTGGGTGATTCCATATCAAAACAGGCAGAAACAGCCTTTCTCGGGTATGGCATCTCCGATTTCAAATTCTAGCTATTGGAAGTATTTTTTAAATCATAAGCATTTCTGGTCAAAAAATATGACGTTTCAAAAAACGAAAAAAAACTAAAAATCTTTGTGGTTTTTTTGTTTAATTGCTAATAATTTATAAACTATATATAGTAGATCTCTAGTTTCACATTGAAGACAAAGATATAACACATAACACATAAGTTTATTTATATCAAAAGTTTAAAGGTCAAAATTGTATATATGACAATCAAAACATTATATCTTAAAAAACGGTATTTTAAAAATTCTTGAAAAAGTATATAATGTTGATATAACTCTTATCCGTTATCAAGGTGTACACTTAATTAGTTTAGAAGTTATGATTGCTGCCCGTTTTGACATGGAGTCAGCCAAATTTAGGATACAATTTTATTTTTTATTCAATTACATTTAGCTACTGCAATTATCATTGGCTTTATTGATATTAATTAACTTTTTTCTTTGAAGATCCAAATAAATTTGAAATTTGACGATTTCTGATTAATGATTTGCGACAGAGGCTCAAAAAAATCTCACAACTCTGCTCTTGATATGAATAAAAAACGCACAAATCAATTCGCAAATCAATGCACGAGCATTCAGTTAAGCAGGTTGTGCTATCGCTTGTTGGTTGATATACACTCATGAAAGATGTTTATTGTTAAGTGGGAATATGAGTTCTTCAAAAGACATTTTAGGTCATGTCCAGTGTTGCCACTGTTTTTGTAATAAAATTTTAGAGAAAAGTAACCGAAACTATTAAAATAAAAAAAGTAAAATTTTGAAATTATTTAAGTAAAAATTTATATAATTTGTATATATCAGGTTTAAATTATTTAATATCGAATATGAAGTTAAATTAATTGAAACTAGCTTTTAAATATGTCGATAATTCTTAAAAGAGAAAAAATGTTTAACCCATTTAATCCAATGGTGCTCGTTTGAGACCTTAATTATCGTCTCTTATTATGAAGTGTAAAAAGTTTAATTTGTTTTTTTTAACATATGTTAGTTAATGATTTAAATTGTCAGTATAATGCGAAAAGTGCAAAAGATTTCATTTGGTAATTTCTTAACTTCCGTTTTTTCGGGATGTTTGCTTCATATTTGACTGTTTGGTAATAAGATGCTTTTTTATCTATGAATTAATTATATATATGCTTTCCCAAGTTTTTTTTTTTAATTCGTGCTGGAAATACTTGTATATAAGGAGACTAATATATTTTTTCAGATTTTTTTTTTACATTTATTGGTTTATATATGTATTTACATATATAAACAATCGTAACATAAATGTTTTGGAAATAAAAAGCTTGTTCCTTAATGGGTTAAAATTTAAGTGTTTACTGCAACGGTTCTTACACACAAAAAAATTTTAAGTATTTATAAATATTATTTAACTAAAACCATAGACACATACTGCAGAGAATAATGCACCCCCCTATACGTGAGTGATTGACAATTTCACTTCACATTGATCAATTTAAAAAGTCAAACTGAAATTTTTATAAAAGACAAAAAAAAAAACTTTAAAAATTCATTCAAAATACTGCTTGCAGTATGAGTTAATTTTGAAATCAAAACGATTTTGATTTTTCATACTGTAATGTCGGTGTGGCGCACACATTCTCAAGCTCTCTTAATTTTACTAAACATACTTATACAAAATTTTTTAAATCACAAAACGTTAAAACGATATTCCATTTCGTTCGATATTTGATAATGCTGTATATCTTCAATTGGTATCGTCCGTAATAATGCTGTATATCTTCAATTGGTATCGTCCGTATACCAGACAACTATCACGTTAAGTTGCATTTGGAAATCTACCTAATTTTCTCTGTTTGACATAATAAAACTAAAGTTTGTGGAGTGTAATTAGACAAAGGAATATGTACTTTCTGTGCCGCAACACACTTCATAAACATTCCACAGTGAGCCCAATTGGAAAATAAATGGTTATAAGTTATAAGTCTGGATCTTTAAAAGCTTAACTCCTCCTCTATTTTTAAAATTATGTATAACAAATTTAACTATTTTAAAATGTTTACCACACTTTTCTTAAAATTAAACAAAAAAAAAGCAAATTATGTTTATAGCGACATATTTCATAAATTTGAGCCTGACTATTTTCAAAATTTTTATATTTATCAAAATAATTTTTGCACATATCATAAAGTATTTAATGAAGAAAAAGTAAAGGTCAAAAAAATGTATATAATTTTAGTATATATTTTTGGTATTGAAAATGTTTTTTTTTCAAAAATGGTCTCGTCACAATTTTTCGTAAAACATTCAAAAACATATTAAACCACTTAATTTAATTCGCAAAAGTACCGAAATCAATAATAAATTTTTTACAGGCCCAAAAAATTTAACTTTTAATCCAAAGCCGACTACTGCTGTATGTAAGGTAAACGTTCAAAACTTTTCAAAATTACACTTACACGCTTTTCTAAGGTTCAGTCTTTCAGAAAATTCAAAAAGAATACTGAACTTTTTAAGAAACTTTTTAAAAAATAGTAAAATATTATATTAAATATTAATATTAAATATATAAAGTAACTTTTTGTCAAAAAATTGCAATTTTTTAGACTTGTTTTGAAATTTTTACTTTGAAAAAATTTTTTTTTCTTGTTATCGAATTGAGGTAAGTGAAAAAATTTTTAAGCATAATTTAGAGAATTTAATCGTATTTTTGAAAAAATTTTAGAAATTTTATTTTAAAAGTTATGAGGCAAAATCGGAAAGAAGTCAAGGACAAAAAGAAAAATTTAATTTTTGAAGTCAAATATCTTTAAAACCATAAGAGAAAATTTATATCAGTAAGCATGACAATTCAAAAATGTAAAAACATTTAAAATCGGTTCATATTTTTAAAATTTACAAGCTCCGATATGTTTTCACTCTCAAGGTTGTCAACTTTAGTCCACTGTAGTGCTGTCCGTGTTCGATCTACACTCTCTAGCTAACAACATTCTGAAAGCTTAAATCCTCCTCTATCGATGTTCATCAAAATCGGTTTAAAGGTTTAAAAGATACAGACCATAACATTTATTTTGCAATAGGCCCCACTGTACATTTTTGATTTATTTAAAATTCAGTCCTCTTCATCGTTATCAGATAAATTTAGAACAGGAGTAATGAAACTTATGATGAATTCTTAATCACAAAATCATTTTTTGTTGGCAAATATATAGGAGATTGACAAACTAATCCAAATAGTAAAAGTATTTTATAACAATAAAATTTTGGTTTAACCAAAAAATAGCAAAGATGGAAAAAAGTCACCACCTGCACATTGGAAAATAAAATAACCAATTTTGGTTAAAAATAACCAAAACCACAACACTGATCATGTCACAGTGAATACGAAAATATTTGTTACAGCTAAAAAATCGTTTTATGAAAAAATGGCATTAAATAATATAACAATAATTATCTGATGAAAAATTTGAACAAAATTCTGAAAGAAAATCTGGATGGTACTTAAAAGCAAAAGCGTCATATGTAGTTGCTGACTCACTTGCAAAACGATGACGTCCTTTCGTTGATGGTGAGTTTTTTAAGGAGTTAAGCAACGATGTATTAAGATGTTTTGGTGAAGAAACAGAAGATGTAAGGCATATAATCAAATACAATTACTAGGCGCACCGAAAATATCAGTGCATTCATCTACTCAAATATTAAGAAAGGAGTTCTTAATTGCAAATATTTTCCTATTTGTTTAGATCAACGGTTCTCAAACATTTTAGAGGGATCGGAAAGAACATTTACTTAATCACAAAATTTAAAGCATTTTTTTTTTATGTTTTCATAAAAAGTTTTAAAATTTAATACAAATTTAAAGGAATTTATAGAGTGATCGAAAGTATTTAAAATTGTAATTGTATCGGTTTGGGAGATTAAATAAATTATGAATCGATCTTCACTATTTGGTGAAAACTTTCCGTTTTTGATAGTTACCTTTAAAATTGAGATATATTCTGAGTCCTACAGTACATTAATTAAAATTTTTATATATTATGTTCTTTATTACGAAACTTCTTCTTGAATGTCAAAGGATTGAAAATAAATAAAAACTTCGTAAATAAAAAGAGAATTTTTTTGTTTTTCATAAATTAAGGAATGTATTTATTATCAAAATTATTTCAAACCTAATTCTTAAATACTATACATATATTTAAAATGTGTTTCACTCAGAATTAGTAAAACATTAAAAAAAAGAGAAATACAAAGCTGAGACCACTTTCTGACAATAAAATTTATATCTAACTAATATTAGTCCAAGAGGAAATGTTTACAATGGTTGGTTTACATGACAAAAACAATTTTTGACATTGTAAATGAAAAGTTATTTTCTTTTGCTGACAAAGTAAGTTTTGTTCAGTATGTACTGACGGTGCTAACGTAAGAGTAGGGATGGTTTTGCTGGATTCTTATTAAAAAATGATTTTAATGTTTATGTTTTCTACTGCATTATCCAAAACCAACAGGCCTTATTTACGAAAAATCTAAATTTATCAATGCAAATTGCCTCAAAAATAATAAACAAAATAAGAGGTGGTCATAATGCATTTTTGGTTGAAATAAATACAGAATATGGCGATTTGCTTATGTTTACTGATGTTCGGTGGCTCAGTAAAGGTCGTTGCAAGGCGAATTCAAACATGTGAACTCACTTAATCAGCTAATTATTTAGTATTTAGAAATGTCAAACTCTATATAAGCTTAATTTTTGCTCATCTGCTGAAGTGTCAAACTCCATGTATAAAAAAAAATGAATTTGCCGCATTGTTGTTTTTGTATAACTGGCTGTCACCTGTTTCATTTCGCCATGGATCGATGTCTACAGAGACTTTTTTTCGTATGAAAATTGTGACTCATTTTGAAACAAATGCTAGTAATGAGCTTTTGAAATATTTAAGAGATCAAAATTTTGTATTAGATTTAGCATTTTTAACCGATATGACAGAATTTATTAATATATTTAAATTACAACTACAAGGAAATAATATATATACCTCAAAAGATTTTCATGGGGATTTAAATAATGATGAAATAAAGGAATATATTAATGTTCTAGAAACGGTTCTAGATAATTACAACAACCGATTTTCTAATTTTAAAAAATTAGAAACAATATAGAACTACATAATAATCCTTTAACATACGAATTAGAAATCTTAATAATGACATTAAAAAAGAAGTTACAAAAATGCGAACTGACTTGACGTTACCGTTAGATAATGGTGATGGTAATATATAAAAACAAAAAATTAAATATTGAAGTTATATACAATGCTTGGGTCGATACATATGTGTGAATCTTCGTTTTCTATTTTAAAATTAATTCAAAATAGAAATAGAAATCGACTAACAGATGAGCATATTAAATATTGAGCGAATTAAATATTGCCCATATGAACTGGATATTGATGAAGTAATGCAAAATATTTAAAATTATTGGTTATATAAACTGTAAACAAATAAATTTTTATTATTTTAATTTATTTACAATTTATTTAATCAATATTTTCAATCATGCAGTATAACTTCAATATTTAATTTTTTATCTCTTCAAATATGATAACTTTATCTTTAATGTCATAATATTTTCATAGAAATAAAGTGTTATACATGTGGTTCTATCATTCTTTAAATACTTTAATGTGCTAAAATTTGTTGTTGTAATTATTATTATAACAGTTTTCAGAGAATACATTTATTTATATTACTTTCATTTTTAAAGCCATTAAAAATTTCTGAGTTTCTTCTTAAAGTATACCAATCGACTAAGAATCACTTTTTGAGTCGATCTAACGATGTCCGTCCGTCTGGCTGGCTAGCTGTCCACGTAAACCTTGTGCAGAAAGTGCAGGTCGCAATTTTGAAGATAATTCAATGAAATTTGGCACATAAGATTTTCATGACACAAGGACGAAGCCTATTGAAATTGATTATGAGTCCCTTATTTCACCTAGCCCCCATATAAATGTCCTCCCAGAATAAAGGTTTAACGATAATAAATGCCTTAAATGTAGCAATATTTTAATGAAATTCGGTGTAAGGAAGTTTTGTATAAGTGTCAATCTTTTTGCCAAATTGAAGATCGAATGAAGATCGGTCCATAATTGACCATAGCTCCCATATAAAACCCTCTTCCGAAAATCACTTTAACGTGTACAAATCACATACACTTGTCAGTATCAAGTTTATATTCGACGCAAATAAGTTATATATAAGTAGAAATCACAGTGACAAATTTTATGAGGATCGCTCCATAATTTACCAAAGCTCCCATATAAGCCCACTACAGTGCATAAATTCATATAAATGTTAGTATTAACGCAATATTCTGTATTCGTATATTTTATTTTATTTTATACTTAATAAAAGTATCGGCCCACAATTGTCCACATGTCTAAAATAAGACCCCTCCACTAGTTTTGATGGACATACACAATGGTGTAGGGTATTATGTGGTCGGGCTTGACCGACTATATCTTTCTTACTTGTTTGTATGCAGTCATACATACAAATATATATAAATATATATGTAGCTTATAAGTTGTTGTTGTGTTTTCTGTTTAAGCTATCGTTTCTTGTGGAACAAATGTATGTATTTTTTTTTTAAGTATAAATATGAAAATATTTGTTGGTAAAATGGTGAAGGGTATAAATAATTCAATATAGCGCTCTAACCTTTTATTTATTTATTTATAAGGCAGAAAATATGATAGTTCTAAGTTAAAGTCGATCCGTGTTCAGTCTTTTGCTGCATTTACTCCTATCGGACGTGTCCCCAGGTAGCGGATTGGGGGGACTGGTTATAAGGCACATGACCTGCACATTCTGCTATAGGGTGTTAAAGGCCCCTAACTTGAGTGTTCAGATCATGTGTATAATCTCTGGTGCTAGAGTTCCTTAGAGTCTCTCGCGGACCAAATAAATGCAGTGCACTTTAAGGTCAAGATGGTTGGCAGCAGTGCCGAGGACCTGATTGGTTAGTTAGTGCTTAAATAAATTAACAGCTAACAGCTCCCCAACGCCTATGGCACAGGTTGGTTGTAAGCTCTAGCCTAGTCCGCGCACGCCGTCACTGCGCGAGATGGTCCTTCTTTTACTAGCATACTCATAGGACATAATAGACAATTTAAATTTAAACTCAATTCAGACAGATGATGAACGGTCGCAAAGCGACAAGACAGACACGGTCGACAATTTAGTGTTGATGGGGGTCCAACGGGACATTCTAGAACAGGAAAGTTAGTTGTTGGGCCTACTATCAGAGACGGATGAGTTTCTGGGCATCTCGAGGGACTCCTTTGCTGGGACCAGTGACACACAGAAGCTCGGGGATTTTTCTCTTGGATCTGAAGATGAGCACGAGATCTCAGCTCGCGCTCAGAGTCAAGAGAGGAACCGGAGTGTCGAGGCGAGGTCTGAGCGGGGAGATATTTCGACGGTCTCAGGAGATCATGCGGTTCGCGGCAACTTAGTTCGGCAGGACGCGGTAATGCGAGAAGCACCAAATGATGTCACAAGTCGAACTAAGGAGGAGAAGGCTCGAAGTAGCGCAAAAACTTCCCTTATCTATCTGCATAAGATAGCTAAGAGAGCCTCTACGCCACTTGCAGGCAAGGAAGTACCTTGTCAGAAAGCACAGGAGGAATGTTAAAGGATTCGAACGGATCTACGGGCCTGTTTGCGGCTCTCTGGGAATGTCTTATCCTGAAGGATTGGGTGAGAATGTGGACAGCATTCCAGAGGTTTCTCATAAGACCACAGGAGGAAAGTCAACATCCTCAACAATCCGTGCCGGAGCGCAGGATAAGGGTAGTGGCGTAGCAGCCAAACCAACCATTCTGGACCAAATGGTTTGGCTGTTTATGCACCCGTCAGCAAAACTGGCAAATCGCAGAAGATTGTCAGGGATGCTAGGCCTGGACAACCAGTAGAAGCCATAAGGACACCACTGGTGGGGTGGCTAAGATCTCTGACAAGCGACCTTCTTCAGTAGCGCTGTCAAATCCCACACAGCTTTTCTAAGGGTCCCCGAAAGGGGGTCACTAAAAGGGCCAGATCTGGGATGACCAGCAAACCTCAATGGCTAAGAAGGCTGCTCGCATACCTTCCAGCTCTGCTAAGGGCCCCCACAAGGAGGTTATTAAAAGAGCTGGGTCAGGAAGCGAACAGCCCTCAACATCGAAAAAGGCAAAGGAATCAGTGCTGCAGAACTGTGTTCAAGCTGCTGTCATTGACAAAGTTGATCCAAATGGGGGGATCAGCGTTGAGCAATGGCGATAGATTGAACAGGAAGGCCGGACGAGGTATTCTTCAAAGGCACGGACTGGATGAAGGGAATTAAAACTATTAACTGCGGTAATGAGAAATCTTTTGAATTTCTTAAAACCGCAGTTGCTAAGTGCAATTCTCTCAATCCGGGAGCGAAACTTGAGGTGATATTGGCGACTGAGTTGCTCCTGCGTCCAATAGTGACGGCATGCTTTCCTCCACCCATTCCAGAGGTTGAAACCATTCTGACAGTATTGGAAAATCAGAATGAAGGTCTTGTTACAGGTCAATGGAAGATTGTGAACTCCATGAAGGAGAACCAAGGCAGAGACTTCAGATTCGCTGTGGATAGGAGTCTCTGAAGAAGTTGGAGTCACCGGTGGGAGTTGTCAATTTTGGTTTTGGGGTTATTAGATTTAGATATGCTAGATCTAGTAAACCCAAAAAGGCTGTCAGTGGTGCAAATTATTTTGCATCACTGCGAAGCAGCCTCAACAGAATTAACTAAGCTATTCATTGACTCCAAGGTGGACGTGGCCCTTATCCAGGAACCTTGGATTAACAACAGCAGGGTATGTGATTTTGTTCACACCATCCACATTGGAGAAGGTACGGACATGTATATTAGCTAGGAATGATCTGAATATTAGTCTTATTCATTCTTTTAGCAACGGGGACCTTACAGCTGTCCAATGGGAAGCCACTGAACAGCTGTAAGGTCGACCAGTGAACTTAGGGTCCAACGGTCTACAGTTAGAAGGCTGTTCAATAGAGCCAAGCTAGCGAGCAGTCAGACTGGCTGGATCAGCTATAGGGAAAGCTTCATTAAGTATAAGAAGGACATAAGACGGGAGAAACGGACATTATGGATGAATTTCTGTGAATCCGTGGACTCGGACTCGGTATTATCGAAGAACCCGGTGGCACCTGGATATATACAACGCGCGGACAACTTGTGGACGGAGTCTAGCTCGGAGTCCCTCAGCTTACTGATGGAGACTCACTTCCCTGGCTGTAAGGATGTAGAATCTGATGGGAGGACAGGTAGTGTCAGTGATAACCTACAGTCCGGACCAGAGGAGGGTGATATCGATGCGATAGAGGAGATGGTCACTGGAGACAAGGTAAGATGGGCGGTAAACTCATTTGGACCATATAAGTCACCGGGCCCAGAAGGCACTTTTCCGGCTATGTTACACAATGTTAATGACAGGGTCATCTCACTACTCGTGAAGATATTTAGGGAGTGTCTTAAAGTGAGGTATATTCCCATGGGGTGGAGAGAGGTAAGGGTAGGACGACTCACTCGAAACCCAAGTACTATAGACCGATAAGCCTATCGTCTTTTCTACTCAAGACAATAGAACGACTGATCGATCTGTATCAGAGGAGTAGGATGGGAACTCATGGCATCAGCGACGCTCAACAAGCCTATCATAAAGGTAGGATGTGGTGAGTTTTATTGAGCGGGGTCTGCTGCACAATGAATACACCTTGGCAGCGTTCCTCGACTTAGAAGGGGCCTTTAACAACATTAGGATAGAGGCGATTGAGGAATCACTCGCTTCGTTAGGTATTGGTGTATTCCTAATCGAGTGAATCACCCTGATGCTAAGCAGCAGGGTTATCAACTCGAGCATGGGAGAAACTTGCATAAAGAAGCTTGTGATAAGGGTACACTATCTTTCTCCATTATTGTGGCTCTTGGCAATGAACGTCATATTGAGACAGTTCGATGCCATGGGAAGGAAGATCGTAGCGTACGCTAACGATGTAGTATTGTTGGTCTCGTATAAATTTCTACCCACAATCAGCGGGGTCATGCAATCTAGGCTGCGAGAACTTTCCCAATAGGCAAATAGTAATGGATTAGGAGTCAAGCCTGAAAAGACTGAACTACTTTTGTTTACCAGGAGATATAACGCTGAGACATTTAGTCTACCAGTTCTGAATGGGACTGAACTCAGTTTGTCGAGGAAGCCCAAATACCTGGGCGTTTACTTGGACAGCAAATTGTCTTGGAGGAGAAATACTCAGGAGAGGGCCAGGAAGTAGCTTAATGCCTACTACGCATGCAAGAACTCTATAGGTAAGAACTGGGGTCTGAAACTGGTAATTGTATACTGGATATACACATCGGTTGTGAGACCTATACTCACTTATGGATGTTCGGTATGGTGGGAGGCGTTGAGGAAAGGGACGTATAGGAACCTTCTTTCTAAAGTTCAGAAATATGGTTCAATTGGCATTACATATGCCGCGAGAAGTACACCTCAGGCAGCACTTGACATCATTTTCCACCTTCTTCCAATTATTGAGTCTGAAAAAATTGGGATTAATAGAGAGCTTCACAGCGTGGCATGCTAGCATACTTAATGAAGTCAAGTTGAATGGTCAAACATTATCCTCGGCCGCCCAAACGGATTATGTAGGTACTATAATTGACTTCCAGGCTACTCCCGTTATTGAAATCCCTAGTAGGGACCTCTGGATTGGAGCGGAGAAGCTACACGGAGGGTGTGCTATCTTCACGGCTGGCTCGAAGATGGAAGTAGGCACAGGGGCGGGTGTCTACTTCATGGGAACAGATATCAAGCGATCTTTCAGATTGTCTGATAGTTGCAGCGTTTTCCAGGCAGAAATTCTAGGCATTTACAAGGTCATAGGATTGCTGGAGGAGAATGTTGAGAGGGACACTGAGGTAACTGTCTATATGAAGAGTCAGGCAGCACTGATGGCAATGACAATGACAGAATACGACTTTGGTGGGTTCCTGGTCACTGCGATATTCTCGGCAATGAAATAGCCGATGAGCTAGCCCGTAAGCGCTCGAAGTTGGACAGGTCTTTTGTGGAGGTATCGGTTAGGATTCCGATTGAGTCATATTTCATGGCCATAAGGGAATGGACCATAGGTAGGCAGGGTATCTAGAACGTTATATCCTAGTCTTAAACCAGCAGATTCGAAGCGTCTTCTAGGCATGAGTCGTGTGAACCTAAGGATCATTGTTGGCATGATTACAAGTCAACTCTCAATAGGGAATATGATAGGTAAGTGGGACACTGGCGCGTCAGATTTTTGTAGGACGTGTGATGATGTGGATGAGCTAGAGACAGTGGAGCATATACTCTGTCACTGTGTTGGGCTTCAGCGAAGTAGACTGAGGTGGTTTGGGAAGTGGTATTCTGCACGAACTAGAGGAGGTTGCGAGTGAAGAACTAGGCAACCTTATAGGGTTTGTAATGGGAATAAAGTGGCTTAGAGGTAGTCAGGGTTGATTTGATGGGTCTTAGGTTCCACACCTTTCTTATTTTTCTTCTATTTAGCTGTCTTTCTTTTCAATCTTTTACTATATTCTACTAGGATTTTTTTCTTTCTTTATCTGTCAGTTTTCTCTATTATTTATAAAGGGATCACAATTGACCGAAAGGTCTCTGGGTGGAGGAGTGAAGACGCCGCCCTTTTTATCCTAACCTAACCTAACCTAAGTTAAAGTCGAGTCTATACAAGAGAAATTTTTTACAGCATAAACGTTATAGGGGAAAACGTTCGTCATAATAAATCATGTAAAAAGTAACAACAACAATCAAAATATCTTCTTTTACCAAGCAACGTCAATACAAAGTTGTCAGAGCTCGAGCGCTGACAATTTTGTTTTAACGCTGCAATACTGACATTAGAGAAATTGTTATCCTGAAATTTATCTAGTATAGTCTCAACGTAAAGGTCAAGTATTCTGTCCTTAGCTTATCGGTCACTTATGGTTTTACTTACACTTAAAATAATAAAAAATCAGTTAATCAGTTAATGTGTCCGATAACATCCTAACTTTAGTTATTGCTAAGTTATAATAACGGAACTTAATATACGAGTGACTATCAAATATATGTGATAAAATAACTAAAATATATAATATATATATATGATGAATATATATGAACAAAGGTCTGGATGACGCAGACTGCAATTAGCCAAACGAAAATTTATAAAATTTTTGTTAGGAACAGATTTTTTTTTATTTACAGTAGGTATAAGAATACATATTTTTTGAAGTAGTTCTTTAGTTAGTATTCTATAAATTACAATATATATATATATATATATATATATATATATATATATATATATATATATATATATATATATATATATATATATATATATATATATTATATGAGTGCACTGCATAAAAAACCAAATGATGTTCCGCCAAAAATATATGAATCTTAAAGTGAAAGAGTTAACTCACACATGTTGCGTGTTTTATATAAATATTTTTCAGTTGCAATAAAAAAAACATTTTCCGAGATGACCTACTTTTTGTTAACTCTTTCTTCATTCTGTCCCACTGTGCATATTCTTGCTTTATCAATGACGTTATCACGTTATCTAAATTATACTTTTTTCTTACAATTATTGCCAAATAAATCGTGTGTAATGTTTAGATTTACCTTCTTCGCTTATTTTGCGTTCATTAAATTTATTAATTGTTGTCCTTATAGTATCTCAAATTGATTAATATTGTATTCTCTTTTTATATTTATGTATAATACTAAAAAAAAAAAACTATGTTGTTAAAATAATATACTGCTGAAATCTGACAGAACATTAAACAAAACGAAGCAATAAAAAAGCTTTTGTTGAAATATTTGACATTACTTAAACTTTGGTTCTTTACAATTAAGAGCTTTTAAAATCAATTAAAAATGTAAAATCACAGATATAAACCATTAGTTGAGACACAATCCATAAATAAAATCAACAAAATGTAATGTTGCCAGACTCTATTTTAGATATGTTCTTTTACGCTCGGTCCTCACTATTATTTTTTTTGTTCGTACATTAACAAAACGAAAGCAACGCACACAATTGTTTTTATTTTGTTTTAGGTGATATAGCTCATGTTCGAACAAATCAAAATTTTTCGTTTGCACGTAGCGTCGTTTCGATACTGTTGCATGCAAGCGATATGTGAACAAGGACATAACCTGAACAAGACTAGTCCACTCTACCCTAATGCATGTCCGCACAAAATTTTGTTCAAAGTATGAACAAATCTATGGCGTGTCTGAACCGCACATTATGTTTTTACAGGACAGAAAAAATGTCGAGTTATCATAATTTTGACACTTTTACGCCAAAAATGTCGACTTTTTTAATTTCTGGTAGCTGCAAAATACTATAACAAAGCAAAATAAATTTATTAAAACTACTACGAAGCGAAAAAACGACGTTACTGATGGTATCAATTCAAAAACAAACCGCAAACAATATTTTGAGATATTATCGTAAACGAGGCGATGGCAAAACAAGAATTTATTAGTTTTGTAAATTATAAACACATTTGAATTATCAAAGCATTTTTAATTTTAGTTACATGTATTTGAATATTTATGCAATAATTATAAAAATAAATACTTATTAGTTCAAACAAGAATGCCATAAAAAGGGAATTTTTCAGAAAAAAATGACGTGAAAATTTTAAAATTATTAATGTATATTAATAATATTTAGCTTTTAATATAATCAATATAAATAGTGATTACATACATAGGGCGACAAAAAAGGATTTTTTTCTGATACACTTAATCAACAAATCTAAGCCTACAACTTAATTTTGAATTGACTCCAGTTCTTGAGATAAACCGTTGTATAAAATTAATGAAGTTGTCTCACATATTGCAACATATTTGGAAAAAATAAATAAAAATAATAATATTAATAATTCAATTATCTCCAAGTTATACCAGACGGTCGGATATTTACATTTGTAGTCAGTAATGTATTTTACGGTTATTTGAATTAAAAATATTATCAGGGGTGTCATAGAATCCAAGTCGGTTTTGCTGATTGTCGGTTTTACAAACCAATATTGGTTTCATTTGGTGTCATGAAAACAAGTCGGTTTTGTTATTTTCGAAGGCAAATAAAACCGATGTTCGAATCAGCTGCTTTATGTTTTGACTCATTTATTTACAGCTTTTAGTGTAATTTTTGGTTTGAAAATTTTGTAAATTATAGTATTTGTGCTAAAATATTGTAAAAACTCGTGTTTTTAATAAAAAAAAAAGTAAATAAAAGAATATAAGAAGTGGTAATACAGTAAACATACATACATACACATGTATGAAATAAATTCTATCTTTATATTATTTGTATTTGTTGCTTATATTTGTGAAATTTTGTTTTGTGAAAATATAAAGCAAATATATTGAAAATATAAGAAAAAAACCTTTTGATAAGAAATTCTTGTTTAAACTATAAAAAAAAAAAAATGACTACTGCTGTTGTTGCATATTTGCTGTTAGAGGAAGAGCGCGCAGAAAAGGTGAGAAGAAGACTTTTGCGAGATTGCAGCAACCCGCTTGATTTGCCGGAGACAGCGTAAGTTCATTTGTTATAATCTGTGTTCATATTTAAATCTGCTTTGCAGTTTCATAGGTTATTACTGTTTAAACAAAGACGCTTTTTGCATGGTACTAGATATAATAAAAGAACACCTCTCACGTTCTAAGATCCCGCCATTGCTGCAACTGTCAGCTTCGTTGCGATTCTTAGCTGAAGGTTCCTATCAGAGAGCTGTTGGGAACGATTCTAGCATATGTCTAGGAAGAAGTACAGTCTCAACTATTCTAGGTGATGTACTCAATGTTATAGAGCGCTTTATTTGTCCACAGTGGGTTCAACTTGAAATGAATTCTAGCGAAAAGCAAAGATCAAGAGACTATTTCTATAATAAACATAAAATTCCTTCAATAATTGGCTGCATCGACGGAACACACGTCAAGATTATAAAGCCTACCTTTAATGAGCATTTATACTTCAACCGAAAGGGATATTTCAGTATGAATGCCATGATTGTAAGTACTTATTGTACCAACACAGTTTTATATTATTTATTAAGTTTAACTATGAAACTAATTTTAATGTACATACTATGCATTAATGTTCAGATTTGTGACCACGAAATGAAAATTCGGGCGGTTGATGCACGGTATCCCGGCTCAAGCCATGACGCATTCATATGGAACATAAGTAGCGCCAGAAATCATTTCCTCACCAGTTATGAATCAGGAGATCGGACATCAAAATTATTAGGAGATTGTGGATATGGCATTGAACCTTTTTTGTTGACACCATACAGGGATCCACGTTGCAACTCAAAAGAATATAAATTTAATATAGCTCACTCATCAGCCCGTAATATTGTGGAACGAACTATAGGAGTTTTGAAAAGCCGGTTTCGCTGCTTAATGAGCACACTACATTATCAACCAGAAAAGGTTGTAAAAATAATAAACTCCTGCTGTGCACTTCACAACATCTGCAGAAGCTACAAAGTACAAAACATTGAGGAAAACATAACTTTGACACCACATGATAATGGAGATAATGCAACATTGCCATCAAATTCGTCTCTTCAAAGTGAAGGTCAAAGGATAAGAGATGAAATAGTCAATACCTTGTAACAAAATATGTATATACAAAACTAAAATAAAAATAATTTAAAATAAAAGTAGAATTAAATTTGTATTTCATAAAACAAAAAAATTAGTAAAACTTCAGTCTTTTAAAATCTTATATCATATAAAGTTACATAAGTATGTTTGAAACTATATAACTTAATAACTAAAGGTACATTGTTTAAAATTCGTTCACTTTTTGTTTTGATATTCAAATTTTAATATCTCCAGGTCCAACTGCTTCTTTTTTAACTCATTTTTTTCATACATCGCTTGCAAAATTCCCTTGTTCACTCGCACAAATTCGTCTTTCAGTCTTTCAGTTCTGTAACTGCATTTGCTATTGCTTCTTGTCCCTTCTCGATTGTTCTATACATACGTCGTAAGCTACTTGCATTTTCTTTTTCAGTTTTCAAAAGCTCATCCAACTTTTCATTTATTTCTAATTTTCTTTCACTGTCTTCGTCCAGAAACTTTTTCAATCGCTCGCCAGGTGTTTCCGTTTTGAGCCTTTTAGGTGTGCTGCTAAGAGGAGACAGTGGACGTTTTGCAGAACTTGAGGGCATTTCCTCCTCACTCGCAGCACCTACATTTTCAGGCAAGCCAATCGCAATACCAGCAACACCTTCCACCACCTGAGCAATTCCACATATACGTATTATTGCTTCTTCGTTGCTAGAAAGCTGAAACTTAGAAAAGGGTCCGCCACAAGTTGCTCTGGAATCGGCTTTATTCTGCGCCAGCTTTCTCTTCACGTCGCTTTTCCATTCAGTCCAAGCCTATGTAAAATAAAACAGAATCCAGTAATAGAATATGACATACTGCTCACATTTTGCCTACCTTTTTCCATCCGTTAATATCCTTTTGCGGTGGACCTGCGCTGTTTAACGACTCAACCAACTGCTGCCAAAGGGATTCTACTGTTGGCTTATCGCGTTTTGTGAATCCTCTCGCAAGGTCCGGATACTTTTCCATAAACTCGATGAAAATCGAGTTTTGTGTGCTATTTTTATTTTTTCCCCTTTTAAAAATAAGAACATGAAATTAATTACTATTTTTTTTTTAACAATTTATTAACTTACATTTTTGCAAAAAATCTAAATATTGAAAAAATTAAATTAAAATTTGAGCTTTTAGCTATATTGTGTATTTTCAATAAAAAAAAAAACAATAACTGTAAACTGCTTGGTTTATTTTCAATAACAAAACCGATAACATTGGTTTCTGTGACATCTAAAACCGACACTAGTATTAGTTCGAACAAAAAACCGATAACATTGGATTTCATGACACCAACGTATTTTTTTTTTGTCGGTTTCAAATCCAATACCGATAAGATTGGTTTCTATGACACCCCTGTATATTTTATATGCTTGTCAATTTTTTGTTATAAATTAAATTTTAATGAAATTTAGTTACTTCATTCACAAAAATGGTGCCTTTACAAATCACGAAAATGGTGCCTTTACAATTTTGCCTATAAAATCCACATTTGAGCTAGGATTGAAAAAAGGCTTTTATTATAAATTAGGAACATATTAAAATAAATTCTTATTGTCGTTTGCACTTCTAGAATTTTTTATGAATCCTTTTATTTTTTTATGACATCTACATTTGTTGTTTTTTGTCATCCCGCCAGGAGGAAATGGTCATTTTAAAAAGTATGGTCTAGAAACTTCGTACATATCTTTTTGTACAATGTTATTATTAAGAGCTACTTAACATCATTATTTAGGAAGCTACTGAAAAACTTGTGACCTATCACTATGGAAAATTTTTAAAATTCAAGTTCAAAAACCTAAATGCTACAAATGTCTTCATACGTGCACACAAAGGTTAATAAAAGAAACTGACAAGAGACAACGTTAAAAAATTTTTGCACATGTATATTTGTTCACATAAAAAAATGTCATCAAATAATGAATAAAGCTAGCTATTTCTACCGGCGTTGCCCGGTTAACCTATGTATAATAAGAACTAGCAATTCGTGGAAATACTTTTCTATCAAATTGCATAGTTTGATAAAAATTTAGTGGGTAGGTGCAAGAGGAGTGGTATTCACCTGCATCTAAATATTAATCATCGCATACTATTACACTGAGGGTCACTAACACTTTGCCAACCACGGGGACACAGCACAGTGCTTTATTTGTATACGACGATGGAACAGAAATAGAAAGAGTTGTCGTACTAAATTGAAGCTTGGCACATATATTATCTTAGACTTAAAATTAATAAATATGAAGTTTTGAAAAAATTGGTACAAGGACACGCCTACCTCCCATATATCCTGAAATTAAAAATTCTTATAAAGTATTGATCTAAACTACCAAAATATGTGGTATCCATTAAAAATATATTGTTTATAAGTCTGCTAATTTATTACTTAATTGGAGCAAGGACACGCCCATCTGCAGCTTTCTGTGCACCCTAATTTGAAATTTCATTTTTTATAGGATTTGGGCGGTTTTTTGTTTACATCGATCCTCGAACTGTCTGTACAAAAATTTCGTTGCCGTACATGCTTTTGTGTAAGATATGCTATCAGAGGAAAGTATGAACTGGAGTTACAACGGAACCCTGTGTTTGTAGTATTTGGCCCATAACTCTTTTGTTTATAAATCGAATTTTCCCATTTTCAATACTAAACAAACCTTATATAAGACAAATATTTGAGTCAAATTTTGTCCCCCTGGGTTGTCCGCCCCGAGTCCTATCTTGCATTCAACAGGCAGACGGACGGACGGACATAGCTAGATCGACTCAGAATCTTACCAGGAACCAGAATATATACTTTATTTACTTATTAAATTTAAGTTATATAAAAAGCCTTTCAAGGCCAATAAACTTATATTTATAATTTTCGAATAGAAACCATTGTTTTTCTTAACACCTTTGATTTCTATTTACAATTAGTCTTCAGAAGTAATAATTAAGTTGTAATGAACACTATCTCTGATTAACTGCTGGTTTTTCGAGTTCTCAACAATTAGGACAATTTAAATAAGTTTATAGGGCAAACAATCTGTATTATAAAATCATTTTAGTTGTAGTTTTAATTTATAAAATTGTAAATATATGTATGTATATAATACATGTACATACACTACAAAAAACTACAAGTTTCTGTAAATAAAATTGAAGTGAAAATGTTCTGAATTTCAAAGAGATCAGATTGGGCGACTTTTTCTCCCTAAGTTTATTTCAATAACAGGACAACATTTTAATAAGATCTTTATATTTTACTGTAATATTTAACCTGAATAAAATCATTTAATGAATTGGTAACGTGTTTAATCCTTCGCCTTAGATATACAAATTAAATTTTTTGAGTTTTGCACTAAATAAAAAATAAATATCTGTCGAAATTTTAAATTTTAGTACTTTTGAGGTTAAAAAAAGTACTATTTAAAATTTATTTTGATACCGAAAAATATTTTCATTTTCCATCTCTGCCATAGACCCTAAAATGAATATATAAAAAAGTTTTTAAAAACCCATTTTCTTCTAAAATACTGGTGAAAACAGAATCAAAATTTGCAATAGCCATTAGAAATAAGGTTTTTATGGGTCAAACAATACTTTATTTAATAGGAATGCTTTTATTTGCTGCGGTAAGGTATCAAATGCAATTAACAAAAATTGGAAGATAGTTTAAAATCTACCCACAAATACTTTGATAAATGGAAGATAAAATTTAATGTTAGTATATCACTAGCTATTATATTTCCATATAATAGATCACAAAAACGTATTCCTACAAAACATTTATATTCTAGGGGAGTTTTTATTCCTCTGCAGGATAGTATCAAATATCTAGGAATTATTTTAGATGAAAAACTATCATTTAAACAACACATACATAACACATAATAATTAAAAAACAAAATCCTTATTTACAAAATGTGTATTCGACCAATTATGACCTACGGATGCCAAGTCTGGTTTAATAAAGCTGCTAAAACTTACACAAGAAAATTACAGATGATACAAAATAAAAATCTGAAAATAATTCATAACCTATACCCCAGATATTCTACGGATCTACTGCATAGGAACTTTAACCATAAAATCTTTAATTAATTTACAAGGGAACTGGCTCTGTCATTTAATGAAAAATGTATAACGTCTACATATGAAATAATAAGAAATTTGATAAACAAACACTAAAACTCTTTTTTACTTAAAGAGTATTAATTAATTTTTGTTTTTAAAACAACTTTTCCTAAATACTGTGATATTAGTAGTTTCCTAATTTAATTATTTAGATATCAATTGTTGAAAAAATTTTAAGTAAATCCTCATAATAATGTAATTAGTTAATTATTTTAAAAAGTTTTCAATAAAGTCAATAATAATGTTTAATAGGAGCAATGGCATATAATATATCCCTCAAGCCCAATCACAATTTCTAATATTATTTTAATTTCTGCACCTACATTTTCTTTTCAGAATCCAATTAATTTGCCTAAATTTGTTTTAAAGTAATATCGATTTAACATTACGAAATATTTTAACATAAGGAATTCTTAGGCCCGGTTTTATATTGTCCCCTTAGTGTATACTTAAGTGCAAACTTATTTAGGTTAAAGTTTACACTTAAGTAATGTTTCGTTGTACAATTTAATACTTAAGTTGATAAGAAAATGAACAAAGAGTTTTAAGTTTTTATGTATTTACAATAGGGTGGTCCCAACTTTCCAGGAATTTTTCTTTAGCTAAAAAACATAGATATATTTTATTTATCCTAACATGTTTTATCCTAGATATGTTATTTTTTTTTTATTGAATATCTTTTAATTTAGATTGCTATTTGCTTATGGTAATGCCAAAAATCTTTATAAATATCGAACTTACTTTTTTGGGCAAAATATTTTTTAAATAAAAAACAAACAATTTAAAAAAATTAGAAATAAATTGAATGATGAAAATAAATCTTAAGCTTATGGGCTGTTAAATTAAAATATTGTTAGGGCAAAATATACAACCAGAAAGAAAATATAAATTTACAGCGTATTTTGAAATCTTTATTTGTTGTTTATTTTCAATAAATATTTTTTTTTAGGCGACAAACAATATTCATACTTAGGAAAAACTTAAGGAATGCAAAAAGTATATGTAGTTAAGTTTTCAACCATAAAAAAATTTTAAGAACTTAATTACTATTTTGTCTTGATGGAAATTTGTTTCGTATAGTCTCGACGTAAAGGTCAGGTATTCTGTCCTTAGCTTATCGGTCACTTATGGTTTTACTTATACTTAAAATAATAAAAAATCAGTTAATGTGTCCGATAACATCCTAACTTTAGTTATTGTTAAGTTATAATAACGGAACTAAATATACGAGTGATTATCAAATATAAATACGATGTGATAAAATGACTAAAATATATACATGAACAAAGATCTGGATGATGCAGACTGCAATTAGCGAACGGAAAATTTATCAAATATTTGTTAGGAACAGGTTTTTTTTTATTTATAGTAGGTATAACATTTTAAGAATACATATTTTGTTTAATTAGTTCTTTGGACTTAGTATTCTATAAATCACACAATAATATATATATATATATATTATATGAGTGCACTACATAAAAAAAACCAAATGATGTTCCGTCAAAAATATATGAATCTTTAAGTGAGTTACTTTTTGTTAACTCTTACTTCATTCTGTCCCACTGTGCATATTCTTGCTTTATCAATGACGTTATCACGTTATCTAAATATACTTTTTTCTTACAATTATTGCCAAATAAATCGTGTGTAATGTTTAGATTTACCTTCTTCGCTTTTTTTTTGCATTCATTAAATTTATTAATTGTTGTCCTTATAGTATTTCAAATTGATTAATATTGTATTCTCTTTTTATATTTATGTATAATACTAAAAAAAAACTATGTTGTTAAAATAATATACTGCTGAAATCTGACAGAACATTAAACAAAACGAAGCAATAAAAAAGCTTTTGTTGAAATATTTGACATTACTTAAACTTTGGTTCTTTACAATTAAGAGCTTTTAAAATCAATTAAAAATGTAAAATCACAGATATAAACCATTAGTTGAGACACAATCCATAAATAAAATCAACAAAATGTAATGTTGCCAGACTCAATTTAAGATATGTTCTTTTACGCTTTTCCCTCACTATTTCTTTTTTTTGTTCGCACATTAACAAAACGAAAGCAACGCACACAATTGTTTTTATTTTGTTTTCATGTTCGAACAAATCAAAATTTTTCGTCTGCCCGCAGAGTCGCTTCGATACTGTTGCATGCACCCTCTTCCGTATAATGGCAGACATCGATGTGCGAAAAACGATATGTGAACAAGGACATAACCTGAACAAGACTAGTCCACTCTATCCAAATGCATGTGCGCACAAAATTTTGTTCAAAGTGTGAACAAATCTATGGCGTGTCTGAACCGCACATTATGTTTTTTCAGGACAGAAAAAATGTCGAATTATCATCATTTTGACACTTTTACCCCAAAAATGTCGACTTTTTTAATTTCTGGTAGCTGCAAAATACTATAACAAAGCAAAATAAATTTATTAAAACTACTACGAAGCTGAAAAACGACGTTACTGATGGTATCAAATCAAAAAAGAAAAAAAAAACGCAAATAATATTTTGAGATATTATCGTAAACGAGGCGATGGCAAAACAAGAATTTATTGTAGTTTTATAAATTATAAACACATTTGAATTATCAAAGTATTTTTAATTTTAGTTATATGTATTTGAAAATTTATACAATAATTGCTGAAGTTAAAGAAGAAAATAAAATAATGGAAGTGACATTTATAGAAACTTCTAAAGCAAATAACGAGAAACTTCTTGCTGAGGTTAAAGAAGAAAATAAAATAATGGAAATGAAATTTCAAGAAACTTCTAAAGTAAATAAAGAGAAACTTCTTGCTGAAGTTAAAGAAACTTCTAGAGCGACAAACGAAAAACTTCAGAAAATTTCGGAAGTTATAAACAGCAGAATGGATGGCATTGATACAAAAGTGTCCGACTTAGAGAGCTGCTTAGATATACAAGCTAAAGTCGTTGATAAAGTTAATAAAAAGTTGTCCGACTTAGAGAGCTGCCTAGATATACAAGCCAAGGTCGTTGATAAAAAGGTGTCCGATTTAGAAAATGAAATAGCCAAAGGTGTTGATAAAAAACTAAATGATCTAGAAATAAAGATGAATAATCATCAATGCCAAGATGGACAGGTGCGAATTATTCCAGAATCCTCTAGCAGAGAAAAGGCCACCACACCATTTACTACCATTTTTACCATTTACGCAAGTTCCAGTTAGATACAATTACCATTAGAAACATGTGGAACGACGAAGAAAAAGTTATAGAATTGATATTGGCCTTAAAAGGAAACCCAGTAGTAGTTCTTGAAAACGCGCCAGCATATAACAGAAATAGTTATGATGATATAATTGAGGTGCTACAACGTAAGTACGCTGGTAAACATAATAAGGACTTATACCGAATGGAATTGCGTGGTAGAGTGCAGAAGCCCAATGAGACACTACAAGACTTTGCGTTGGAAATCGAGCGTTTGGTGCAGCCTACTTATCCTGGGGAAAACAGTCCGTTTTTGGACCATATCAAGATAGAGGCATTTGTTAATGTCATTCGCGATCTGAAATAAAAAACGCGGTTTGTGCTACACTTAAATCATCATTTGCTGAAACCGTCTCATTCACACTGGCACATGAATCGGCGAAAATAATTTCAAAACCGCAAATATGCGAGGTGCGAAATGTTGAAGTTGTTACTGATTATGAGAGAAATATAGTCGACGAATTAAAAAAGGTTTTGGAGGCGTTAATGAGAAGCAAATTAAAGTCAGAGTAAAATGTTATAACTGCGGTAAATCTGGTCATATTCAGCGAAACTGCAAAGCATCAAGAAAACGAATCAGGTCTACCTCACCTCAAAGAAACAACCAGAAGTCAAATCATCAATCATCACAAGAATCACCTTTAAAACGAGCTTGCACTATGGGGCAAGAGCTAGCTCCCACATCCGAGGGCCCCACAATCTCCATATCCGTAATACAACAGAAAAATATCAATAACAAGTGATCTTGTAACAGCAAAAGCCCTCGTTAGGACCTCATCAACAAATAATGAAAACACTTCCCAAGAGCAAGATGACCTAAACGAACTTCATGAATTCGTACGCAGACGAATAAAAATGACCAGCGACAAAATAGAAGCCAGATACGATCGAGCAGCGAATTTTGAAGGATTTAACGAAGGCCAGCTTGTACTGTTGTATAACCCACAAAGTAAGAAAGGACTGTACCCTAAACTACAAACCCATTGGGATGGACCATACAAGGTGATTAAGGAATTAAACGACGTGTACAGAATACAGAAAGAAAAAAGACAGAGATTTAAAATGAAGGTCGTACATCTAGAACGACTAGCTGCCTATGGGAGAAGTGAATCTGTGCCTATTCGGGACAAACAGGCTTAAGCGGGGGACAGTCTTACGATATTGTACTTAAATTCAAATATAACGGTTTTAACGGCTGGTTTAAAATTAAATAATAAATAAAATTAAATATTATCAATGCTTCTAAACCTTTCTGTTTATGTTAACAGCAGTTAACATATCTGTAGAAATTATTAACATAGTTGTAAACATACAACATTGAATAAAAAGCTTTCCCCATTGTTTGTAAGTATGGCAACACTAAATGTTGAAACTGCTAACATTAACATCGAAAGCTCCAAAATTCGAATATAATAGTTTGTCCGTTAAGAACATTGTAGAAAGAGATAGAGCTTTCGAGAAGCATCTAGATGGCAGTGGAGTGTATATAAATTGGCCGTGAGAACACCATTGAGTAAGTCTAATTGGAAGCATCGTTAAGTAAAGACCAATTAACTGTCTTGGCTATATATTCTTGTACATTATTAAAGTGTGCTGTATAAAATGTGTAATTTAATTTAATTTAATTTAATTTAAACTGTTATTGTTGTGCATTTTTAAATAAAATAAAGAGTCGTTACAACATTTAAACCACTAAACTGCTTTTGTTTGCAATCAAAGTATATGGGTTATTTAAAGTAAATAAACCACCGTTTTTAAAAGATGAAAACATAACAATATTTTATTTATAGATAAAGATGTTAATTTTATAAAATTACTCGCTATTAGTTTTTGCTCGTAAAAATATATAAATATATTAGAAGGTATATATTATAGATAGGTATAGGTAGATATAGTAAAAGTGTACACTTAGTTTTTTATTTTCTGATCTCAATTCAAAGGTCTTTTAATTTTCATGGTAAATATGCATTTCTAAAATTAAATTTAACCTAGTAACTAACTAAATTACTGTCAATTTTAATTTGTGATATCTATTCATCTAATTCTCGAAATATTACAATTTTTGTATTTTTATCAGAACTTTTATCTCGAAAATTGTAAGATTTGGTCTGCATTCAATATAATAAAGTTATTTAAATATAATTTAAAATATTATATCCGCTCAAGGTTATGACAAAGAGTTATAAATAATTATGGGACCATCTCGTAAAATTTTGCATTCATATTAACTCTTGTATATGTAAAATTTTAACAAAATAAAGCCTTATGAAAAATATTTCAAAATATGGCAGAATTAATGGACCGATCATAAACTGCTTCAATAGACTTCATTCTTATAACTAACTAATCATGTACCAAATCCCATTTAATTATCTTAACTTAAGCTACCTATAGTTTGCCTATAGTTTTCCCAAATCTGTTTTTAAGTTGTTTTATATTAGTTTCTAGTTAAAAACAATTTATGAAATTTTTAACTCCTTTGAAATTGTAAAATCCTTTTTTAGATGAAATAAGATCAGAAAATGAAAAACTGAGCGCACAGATTCAATATATAAGATCTTTAGATTCTCATAGATACAAACTTTTTTAAGTGAAAAAATTAATTTTACACATATTTATATATTTGAATCACTATTGAATTAATAAAAAATTATTTAAAAAAATTTTATGTTTCTAATTGTTTATTTGTTAATTATAAAGTAATGGAGCTATAGAAACAAAATTTAAGCATGATATGGAGTTGATATCAATATTTGAGGTATATTTTTCCACAAACACTTGTTTAGTTTTTACAAGAATATGAAATTTTTAAAGAACATTTTCTCAAAATTTTTAGTCCTAATGAATGAGAAAAAATGTCTTTAGCTGCTACAGATTGTCCTCTTTCATGTAATACCCATATTGCTAAAGAATACGGTGTAGAAATAATCAAATTATATTTGTGAAAAATTTATATCCTTAACACTTTGAAGTCATATGTAAAGAAAAGATCAGAAAATGAAAAACTGAGTACGCAGCCTTACTATATCGCACGGTATAGTCATTGCAATACATCAGTTTATATATGTAAGTATTACGGTAAGCCTAACAGATACATTTGAGATCAACAATCTGGCAACATTAAAGTTTTACTTTTTTCATTATTCTTCTTTCATTGCTCTTATTCTTGCAACATGTAAAATACGTTATTCTACAGTTAGCTTTCTTAATGTACGCTACTTTTTTCTAAGTAAATAAAGTATTGAATTATTCTTATTAAATATAACAATAAGTTACAAATTTAATGGCGAGGTTCTCGACCAAAATGCCAGGGTATACCATGTTGATCCAAGTCGAGTCCTGTTCGACCTATATCTTCATATAGGAAGGTGTAATGTTTAGATCCTTTTGATAGTTATTGAGTTTAATGGTACTCCTCCAGTATAGTTGAGTTTAAATGGTCTCCACCAGGTATATCCAATTAAAATAAAAACACGCGGTCAATATAAACGACGCATAACTTTTTCAGTTATGCGTGGTAATACACTGCACCGGTGCGAGAGAAATGCAAAGTTATCGAAAGCTGAACAACAAAAATTGTACTTAATAAATAATTATTGCGACGTAAGAGTTCTTCCCCAACCCATAGCCACTTTACAACTGAAAAACGGACAAATGTAAAAAGAGCTTGTTCGAACATCGGCTTTATTTACATTCGAAATTAAATCAATATTTGTTTATAATTCCGAAATTGCAAATTCAACTTGATAATCTTGTTCTTATCAAGATATATCAGCTGAACAAGTTATTTCCTCTTATTTGGAATATTTTCCGAAAAAAATCCGGAGTTAAAAAATTGTACAGAAATTTATTGAAAAAGGTTATGATGCATTATAATCTCCCTTCTTGCCTCACTTTTGTGGTAGTCGGTCTTAACATACAATCTGAAAGTTTCTGAATAAATATTTAATTTCTGTGATTACAATTCTGGATAAAATTTTTAAATTAACCTAAAACAATAATTTTGGAAGTAGTCCAATGCAATTATTTATTTATTTATTTTATTTCAATTAACAGTAATATGAAAAGCCTTCTTATGCCAGTAAATATTACAAACATTTACTCCTGAATAAGGATATATTAAATATCAAATAAAAATTATAAAAATCAATTTCACTCATATACAATACTCCAATTCAAATGGCTCCCCAACCAGAATATATAATATACCATTTTTTTTTTTTAACTGAATATGGTGAAACGTTTCCAAGTTATTCCATTATATATAGTGAAAGTGTCTTAATTTTGGACATAACGGTATATCTCGAAAAGTCGAGCTGATAGATAAAAATGGAGATTAGATTTGAAATCAGCGACCTCAAACTAGTAAAAATTTGCAATTAAGATCCAGACCGCAAAATGAGTGTTCCCCAGTGTAATTAATGTGCGACACTTTAAGCTGATCCGATAAATTGCAAAAAAGATCCTTAAGATAGTCACTACTACTTATAATGGGACCCAAATTATCATTACTCATAAATATACAATTACTGATTGAAAGTGGCGGGGATCCAGAAGAGTGGAAGCAATGATGTATGGATCATTACAAAAAAAAAAAAAAAAACACAATCTAAACTAAAATTTAAAATCTTATATAAAATAGCTATCATTAGAATAAAAAAATATTTGAATTAATAACACAAATAAATTACCATTAAGTAGAAAAATTCAATTCAACGATGTGTTATTAAATCAAATACATATTCAATATATATATATATATATATATATATATATATATATATTCAATAAAAAATAACAAAAAGAGAAAAAATCATTAAAAGAAGGAAAATAGTATTCTTAAAACAAATTAATAAATATTAAAAATAAAGAAAATAAAAAAGAATACTAAAGTGAACTATTGCAATTCATGTTGAATAACTCCGTATAGCCCGCCATATTACATTCAACCTCCTCACCATCTGACAGAATAAGTTTAACTTTCAACGTATACCTAGTGTCTACATTAGGCAAATTTTTATCAAAACAAACGTCAAAATCAGTGCGAATATATACAAGGTAACCTTAGCTGAACAGCTTATTATTATTTTGGTTGTTACAGTTGTCAAACTACATATATAAAAAAACAATAATGCAACTGTTGAAAACTTCCACAAATTCGCGTTAAGTTTAACGTTTGTCTTTATAAAAAATTCTGTAATGTAGACACTACTATCATAAGCATCAATAATTCCATATTTAGAAATTGTTTCTTAATGCATCAGTTGTTACCAAAATCTAACTTAAACAAAACTATTTTAAAACATAAAATTTTTTCAATTGAAGAAATTTACACATATTTTATTGTACATAAAAAAATACTTTATGGAGACACAGGGCTGTCAGATGTGGCGATTTATCGCCAAACGTGACGATTTTTAATAGCTTTTGGCGACATGGCAAATTTTTTGGCGATATATAACGTGGTGGAGATTTGTTTGGCTAATTTTTTAAATTTGATTAAATAGGCAATTGAGAAGAAAAACTGATAAATTTTCTAAATAGAAATCGAATATTTTTAATATTTGCCTATCAGGCAAAATGAAGAGCCTTAATTTGTAAATAGCTTCAACTTAGTTTACGAAATTTTATCCCCAAAAAATATATATTTTTTTTAAAACCATTTAAAAGTTTAATAGGATCAATGTTGTTGTGTAATGTAAGAGCTACTCTTTTTAAAAAAATATAATAAAATCCAACACATTTTAAAAGTTAATGAAAAGTGTATTTTAATTTGTTTTTTTCTTTCTTTTTTTTTAATAAAAATTCATTTTTACTGATTTATAAAAAGTTAACAATAAATTCTTAATTCTAACCCGCTAAGCCTTTGGCTTGACAGCAATTACAATCGAACCCATTGGATTAAACTAAATCGACAACGCTGAATTTAGTAGTGTTAACATTTTTAAAAAGCGGTCGTTGAGATATTTAATTTTAAAAGGCTAAAAAAATGTTTGGAAAATCAAGTTTTTTAGCTTTAATTTGCTAATTTATACCCGTATTGACAAACAACTTTTCAGTTTAAAATGCATTTTAAATCAAATTTTTCATACAAATTTTGTCTCTAAAATGTAAAATACATTTTAAAATTTGTTTTTGAATACGCGTTTTTTTATTTTAAACAATATAAACAATTAAGATTCATTGTAGTGTATAATAATGAATTCTTATTATCAAATATATTGTAGACGCAAAAAAAAAAAAAAAAAAAAAAAAAAAAAAAAAAAAAAACATATTATTATATTTCTGTAAATAAGCTAACTAGTGTTACCAATGAGCAACTTTTATATCAAAAATATAAAAAACATTTAAAATTGGGCTAAAACTGATTTAATTTATGATTGGAATATATATTAAAGCTAACTCCGAAAAACGTCTGTCGCCATTGAATTTAGCTTACTTGAATTAGTTTTACCAGTAGGGTGCCCAGTTTATTAAAATTTTGCAACTAGCTCAGTGTTATTAGCTATTGCAATTATCATTGGCTAAATTAGCTGAAGAATTTACATTTACGAAATTTTAAGCACTAAGAATTGTACGACATTTAAAATTTTAGTTAATTGTTTAATATTTCTTTAAAAAAACTAAATAAACTTTTAACTTGGCGATTTTTGGCGACTTCTGATTAATAATTTGACGAGAGAGGCTCAAAAAGATCTGACAACCCTGGTGAGACAATGTATGTATGTATTTATTGGATATTTTTTAAATAAGTTTTGGAAAAATTAAATTAAAAATGAAAAAAAAGTATACGTAGGGAAAATTTCAGATTATGAAACTATTCTTTTTAACAAAATTATACTTACCCTTAAAAATCTTTAAAAATAATTCTAAAAATATAAATATGTTTGTAGTTTTTTATATAGTTTTAAAAAACTTTATATATAACTAAGTCGTGTAGTGTTTTTTTAGTTTTTATTATGTTTTTACAAGAGCAACGACTTAAGTTTAACATTTACATATATTGAAAATCTCTTAGAGATATACGTAATATATATGTGATAGCATTCTGTTTGATTCAGTTATTTTATTTATTTTATTTTATTTATTTATTTTTTTACTTTTATTCATTTGTGTTCCTACTTAACTTTTCTTGTAAAATTTGTTTGTCTTGTTTACAAATTGATTCGACTTGTTTAGTATAAATTATAATTAACATATTTTTGTTTTATCGGTTGGTACACAAGTTTTTTTCTTCGAAAATTAAAGTTGTACAATATTAACCAATAAAAAATGTGTTTTACAACATACAACAAATTTAACACTTTCCGTAATATATTCATCGTTATGCACAAAATGTAATATAGTAGGCCTTAGAAATTTACGTTTTAAATATTTATAATATATAATAATTCATTTCATACAAGTTCAGTTTTACAAATACAATAAAAAAATATAAAATATAATTAAACTTTATAATTATAGTATTTTTATTAAGTTTCATCATTTACCACGATTCAATACAAAAAGTTTCTTTCGTAATTTTTTATAAAAAAAAAAAAAAATTATAGGGAGATGTTGTTCTTTCTATTAGATGCACAGCATAATCTCCAAAATATTGCATATGGTGATGAATAATTTAGTTATCGTCGCTTGTTTCGCCGTTTATAACTTGATTGAAAAATGGGTTTAAAGCTTTAACGGCCACACCTAAAATAAAAGAAAATAAAAAATGTAATGCATAGTAATACAGGTTAATATAATGTATATGTATTTATATTAGGGTGATCGATTATCTGACTTTTTGGAAAAACCGTATTTCGAATAGTTAGAATTTAAAGAGAGAGAGAGAGAGAGAGAGAAACAGTTGCTGTACTTGAAATTCCGAAACAAACCTGATAACCGGTTTTTCTTGCAGAAGTAAACTCAACAAATTTATAATATTAAAGTTAAAATTTATTAAATATAATTATTTTACGAAACAAATTTTAATTAATGAGACTTATATAATATGTACAGAGAATATGGCTTAATACGGAAAAAGCGTCTTAATTTTTTAGAAATCGATTTTGCGAGCAAACCTGATTTAAATGATACTCCTTTAAAAAATGAAGTAAACAAATATTACACATATTGAAGTAAAAAAAAACCTTGAAATATTTAAATTGTTTGTAAGAACGTTACAGGTGTTGCGAGAGAAAATATCAATTTCATTGAAATGTGTATTTCATTCAAGATAATTACACTGTGCTCGAAAATGACACTTATTATTTTTTTTTTTAACAAGATGGGCACCCATATGGTAAAACTAAATCGATAACGCTGAATTTAATAGTTTTAACCATTTTTAAAAGTTACCGCTCGGGTTTGAGATATTTAATTTTGAAGGACTTAAAGAGGCGTTAGGAAAATGACCTTTTTTTTGCCTAAATTTAATAATTTAGTTGTTAAATTTAAGCAAAATAAACAATTAAGATTCTATTAAAGTATAGGATCATGAATTCATTCTATCAAATGTATTTTAAACAATATACAATGCACCTTTTGTTTATAATTTTCTATAATTTGTGTTACATAATTAAGTTTAAACCGAAATATCGCGAATACGAGCGCTAACTTCGAAAATCGGCTACCAATATTATTAAAAAAAGGTCTTTTTTTTAGTTTTTTGAAAATTGTTGTATTTTCTCCCAAAACATTTTTCAAGGTTTTTTCACAACATTCAATCATGTCACAAAAATTGTTAGGAAGTGAAAAATTTCGTATAGTCGAATTCGTAATGTTTTCGTTTTGCTTTTTCTACATTAAAGCCAATTGACTAACAAAGGAAAAATATTTAAAGAAGTCAAATTAAAAAAAAATACAAAAAAATTTTAATATATTTTTGTTTTGTGTTCAGTTAACAGAAATAACGTTTTTGCTCACTTTATGTTAATTTAAAAAAGTGCGTAAATTTCTCACAAAATTGGTTAATGTTGGATCTTTTAAATGAGATTTTTATTCATTGTTTGTTTACAATCAGGTTTGTTAGAGAACACAAATTCGTACAAAAGTGAAATTGAAATCGTATTTAGCTTCTATAGAAAACAAAAAACGAAAAAAAAACGTAAGAAACTTCTAAAAACTAATGTAAACAAACAATGGATATTACTTTTAATAATTTAATTAAAAAATTCACTTAATCAAATTTGTGAAAAATTTAAGTTGGTTTTTTCTCTGAATTCCAAAAAATGCAACATGTTTTTTAAAAATTCCAACCATTCGAACTATTTGAAAAGCCGTTTCGATCACGCTAATAGACAATAATTAAATCGATTAATGTACGGAATAACTTGATCTTTTCAGAATTTCCTTCAATGATATGGGATGGATATTCGAAGGAAAAGAGTTAGGAATTCTTTGAAAAATTTGAGGAACAATGAAAGCATAATGTAAGCCGATAATTATATTGACGTATTATAATATTATTATTGATAGTTTGGAAATATTTGGGTGTAACCAGGTAATACTCTGATTACATAACATTATAAAATGAAGGGCAAGTCCAGGGATAACACAAAGTAGATAGAGGTTAACAAAAACAAATGCTTAGATTGAATAGCACAAAACCTAAACTCAATCATAATGGGAAATCCAGTTTCACAAAATCTGGAGAAAACTGGGTTCTCCTTGATGAGGAATTGGGTAAAGTTAATTCCACCATTTTACTAAGATTAAATTATAGTATGCAGAGAAGTATTCCACTTGTCATTAGAACTAAACAGATTAGTTAACGAAAAATGCGTATGATCACACAAGTACTCTCAAAAAAATACTCCTTGTCTCCATCAGTAAGTTACTCAGCGTACTGATGGAGACTCACTTCCCTGGATGTAAGAATCTGATGGGAGGACAGGTAGTGTCAGTGATAACCTACAGTCCGGACCAGAAGAAGGTGATATCGATGCGATAGAGATGATAATTTGAGCCATACAAGTCACCGGGCCCAGATGGCATTTTTCCGGTCATGTTACAGAATTTCAATGATAGGGTCATCTCAGGCGGCACTGGACATCATTCTCCACCTTCTTCCAATTGAGGAGTTCGTAAGAGGAATGGCTGTGCGGGGCCTGTTTAGACTGAAGGAATTATGATTGATAGGGAGCTCCACAGCGGGGCATGATAGCATACTTAGTGAATGTAAGCTTGATTGTCGATCATTATCCTTCGGTGCTACTCCCGTTATCGAAATCACTAGTGGGGACCTCTGCTCCATGGAGGTTATGTTATCTGCACAGATAGCTCGAAGATGGAAGTAGGTACAGGGGCGGGAGATTACTTCATGGGAACAGATATCAAACGAACTTTTAGATTGTCTGATAGTTGCAGCCTTTTCCAGGTAGAAATTCTAGGCATTCACAAGGCCCTAGGATTACTGGAGGAGAATGTTAAGAGGGACACTGCGGTTACTGTCTATGTGGATAGTCAGGCAGCAGATTAGTGCTTGAGTGCAGGGATGAATTTAGAAGGCTAATGGATGCCTACAGAATAAGAATATGTTGGGTCCCTGGTCACTGCGACATTCTCGTCAATCAAATAGCCGATGAGCTAGCTCGTAAGGGCTCGGTTAGGATTCCTATTGGGTCATATTTCATGGCCATACGGGAATTGACTTTAGGAAGGACGAATCATGCTTGGAGGAGCAGAATGGACTGCAGGGTATCTAGTTCGTTGTGGCATAGTGTTAAACCAGTAGATCCGAAGCATCTTTTGAGCATGAATCTAAGTGTCATTGTTGGTATGATTATTGGTCACCTTGCAATAGGGAATATGACCAGTAAGTGGGACACTGACACGTCAGACTATTGTAGGACGTGCGATGATGTTGAGGAGCTAGAGACAGTGGTACACATACTTTGTCATTGTGTAGGGCATCAGCGCAATAGACGGAAAGTGGTTTGGAGCCATATTTTACAAGAGCTGGAGGAGGTTACGGGTAAAGTACTCGGCAACCTTATAGGGTTCGTAACGGGGATAAAGTGGCTTAGAGGTAGTCAGAGTTGATTGGTGGGTCTTGGGTTCCACACAATTCTTTTATTTCGTTATATTTATATTTCGTTATATTATATTTCTCTTTCCTCTTCCATTAGTTTTCTTTGGTTTTTTTTTTTTTTTTTGTAAAGGGATCACAATGGACCGGATGGTCTCTGGGTGCAGGCGTGAAGACGCCCCTTTCAACTTAACCTAACCTTTATATTTACTTCAAGAAAATCATATTTTGCTTGATTCTTTTTTAATTTAAATCGAAAAAAAAAAAGGTTGAATTGTCATAAATAGGTAGGTAGGGAAGGGTTGCCCAGCACTCATAAGAGTGCTTGTGCATCCACTCGGAGACCTAAAGGTCCATTGTGAGTCCCTTCATAAAGAATATAGAAAGAAACTACAGATGAGATATAGAAAAGAGCAGGAAAGAAAATGATAGAGAAAAAAGCTGAGACCAAGAAAAGTATAGAAGAGAATAGAAAGAATCAGAAAAGGAAAAGTACTACCGCCCCAGGTCGCTCGCTCTAAGACAACGACCCCCTCTTAGCCAGCCTATTCCCATGACGAATCCTATTAGTCTATCGAGCTCTATTGTCGATATACTGTCCAATTCGTCAAGGAATCGACTGCCTAACCATTTCTGCCTACTTAGTTGTAGACATGGACAGTGACATATGATATGTTCCACCGTCTCTAGCTCCTCATTATCTTCGCACATTCTGCAAAGGCCGGAGGAACCTCTATCCCAATACCCTATCATTCCCCCTATGGGACAATGACCCGTCAGAACACCTATCATAGTCTTCAGGTTTTCCCTTTTCATGTCCAAAAGTAGATTTGTATCTGCTCTATCAAGTTTGGGCCATAGGACCCTTGATAATCTGCAGTCCGTTTTACTTTCCCATGCATGATTGGTTCTATCCCGAATCCACTCCCTAATTAACCTGAAGTAAAAGCCTAGAGATGGTCTCACACCGCTTTCACTTACAGTCCTATCCAAAGCTGAGCCGTTCCTAGCTAATTCGTCAGCTACCTCATTGCCATTTATCTCGCAATAACCCGGTACCCAGCAGAGTCTGATACGGTAATCTCTCAACAATCTCCTAAGAGCCTTCTTACAGTCGCTAACTAGCCTAGACTTGACAAAGTGTCCTTTCAAGGCTTTCAGCGCTGCCTGGCTATCCACATACAGAGTTACCTCTGTATTCACTTCTATGTTCCCTGCAATCAATTCTGTGGCCCTAAGAATACCTAGAATTTCCGCCTGGAACACGCTACAACTAAACTGCTCAGTGCCGTGTCACTGATGTTCTGCAGCATGGCTGGAAAAACACCGTCTGGACTTGTAAGGTTCAAAGGTGTTCACCGCCCAAGCTACCTTATCCATCGAGACTATGTCACCGACTACTTCACTAAGTTCCCTATCAGATACACATTCTGAGAATCCCAAGATTCGTCCTGCCTGTGCATCTGCCTCTAAGTTCCTACAGCCCGGAAAATGAGTTTCCATAAGTATACTCAGAGACTCAGAGCAAGACTCCGTCCATGAGTTATCCGCACGCTGAATATATCCAGGAGCACTAGGATCCTTGGATAAGATTCGCCTGAATCTGGATAACTAATTAACAGAGTCGATGGACTCACAGTAGTTCCTCCATGAGTCCCTTTTTGCTCTCTTAATGTCTACCTTATACCTATTAAAACTTTCCCTGTAGCTGTTCCAATCCTCACACTTGCGTGTCAGTTTCGCCCTATTGAACAACTTCCTGACGGTTGACCTTTGGTTCCTAAGTTCCTTGGTCCACCATTTAGGCTGTTCCCTCTTTCCCGGAAATATTACCGGACAAGTTAGTTCATAACTTTTCCTAACTTTTCCCGTGAAGTCCTCCACTAAACTCTCAACTCCCTCTGATGACAATTGCCATCTCGGAGCGGCGTTTAGTTCCCTATCCATAATGGCCCTAAAGGAGTTCCAGTCGGTTCTCCTGGAGTTGAATATGGCTCTCTCTTCGGCCTCGCGAATAACGCAGTCTAAAATTTAATATTTTTTTGAACATTTTGTAAGTCACTGTATCACAGAAAAACAGTAATCAATCCATAATTCCATTTAAAAATTATTTACTGCTAACGAAATATATTACAGTACGGAAATAATCGTATAGATTATATATATATATATATATATATATATATATATAATTTATATATATATATATATATATATATATATATATATATATATATAATTTATATATATATATATATATATATATATATATATATAATTTATATATATATATATATATATATATAATTTATATATATATATATATATATATATATATATATATATATATAAATTAGCGTATGACTTAAGAATTTATTCATTATAGAATCAATCTAAAATGAGCAATAATTGAAATTAAAAAAAAAAAAAAAAATGATAATAATGGTTCACCTTTTAAAACTTTTGGAAATGTTCAATCGTTAAATTTAATTTAAATTTAATTGATGATACAGAATACAATGCTAAGATTGTTAGAATTGTAAGACCCATGTCTCATATTAAGAACATGAAACTTGTGATGCTGTCATGCCAACACAATACAGCGCAATGCATACGTCAATAATCATATCACCATGAAAATCAAAAAGAAACAGGCACGCGTGCATCAAAGACATAAATAATATTGAAGACCAAAAAACTATACAATTTTTCAACCGAATTCAACATAGCAGATCATTATTGACAAATTCTAATATCTAATAATTTTCATAACCATTGAATAACGATTTACCTAGCCACACAAATACAAATAATATAAGGTGTTACAAGATTCCATTTGTTAGAGAAATGTAATAACAAATAATGTACATAATTTTAAACCTTAAAATGTTCACTTGATGTACTTTGTAATCAAGATTTTTAAACCTTTTGCATTTATTATTTACCTTTTCCAGCAGATTGGTCCTTAGAATCTCGCCACGCTATAAAGGATTCTTGGGGTATAACATCTGCATCATTTAATTCAGCAAAAATAGCTCCCAACAGACCTGTAATATGAAATGAATTTGAGAAATGATTCTGCATTAGAATTTATTCGTTAGAAATTATAAAATAATAATACCTCTTGGATGCTCTAGACTATGGACCAACAATTGTATGGCATATAGACATTCCAGTTCTAGATCTTCTTTAGAGTCTAAGTAACGCAGCAATACAGGTATACAAATCTTTTGGAAGCACGGTAAATCTAAACTATAGTTATTGGAATCTTTTATTGAAAAGCTTGCTAATGTCGTCGTTAAATTTTTAATAAATGTCTTGTCTACTTCAACAATATTCCCCTAAAAAATAAACAAATAACAGCATATAAGTAAGGATAATTAAAAAAAATATATATATATACATATGTATATGAAAAACGAATAAACAAATAGATGTAAGCAGATATTTTCGGTGTTACCATGAGAAAAGTTTATATTTACTTACATTGATATAATCTATGATATTGTCAGCATTGGCGCCTTCTTTTAACAGTTGATCTATATGCTCTACAACTCGTTTAGTGCGTTTTTCTTTAGATTCTTTGCTGTCGATATCTGGTTGGCAATTTTCATTTTCAACATATTCAAATTTCTAAGAGAATTTGTTACAACACAGATAAAATTTATTATTAATATAAAATATTTAATTAGACTGTATCGAGTTCTTTTAAAAGATTCAATTTCAAAAAGAAAAACTAGTAAACATGAACATTTATTTTATTTCTTATTATGATCTAGCTTAGCGAAATGGGCTTTCCTATTTCTTGGATGCGATATACTAATATTTACTTTGTATGGGGCTACTAGTTCCTAAGAATCTATTATGTGTTAATACTTTCTTCCGATTTCTCAATTAAGTTTATGCGCTATACTTGATTCATTATTTGTCATGCATATTATTTTCAAATATATTGTCGCCTACATAGAACTTTTTTTAAATAACTCGATACAGACTTTATACATATTTATACTTACATTTGCTTGAATAAATTTGCTAACTTCATTTTCATTCATAAAATCTGTCCACTTTATTTGATTTTTCTTCCACATGTTGCGTGTAAAACTGGGACCCACTTCTCGTGTACAGTATTGTAAAAAGGTTTTAAGGAATTTGAGGCTAAAACTAGATGAGCCGCTTTCACGCAATTGTGAATTCCATAAGTCATTTACAGTTATTAGTTTCTTAACAATTAAAGGTCCTACAAAACATACACATAAATTAAAATGATATACACGTTATAATATATTACATTATTATATCCTAACAATAAAACAACTTACCGGTAAATTCGAAAATATACAACCATAATTCCGGTATGTCGACCATTAACTCACTAGCCAATTCGGCAAAGTTCTTATAGGCCAAGCGGAAGTGTTCGACGGAAATGTATTTCTTTTCAATTAGATACGCTACAACATTAGCCAGATGTCGCCGGCACAATGGACCAACCTTTGCTAAATGCAAATAATCCGTAAGTATATAGTAGAGCAAACCACAACGTTGATTTTCCTTTATTTTCTTTAAGCAAGAAACTGTCGTATTATCAATACATTTTGAGTTGGCAGCATTTTCTACCATCTCAATGACAACTGCCTTTATTAATTTCAAATCTGAATCAGATGGCTCTTCAAAAACTGCTGGTGGCGCAGATGTAGGATGATTTGATTCACTTGCGGATGGGTTAAAATGTTGTTGATGGTGCGTAGTATTAGAGGCATAGTAAGAAGATTGTTGCTGTGAATCACGGTATAAACTAGAACCTGATGTACCACCTCCACCACCACTTGTTGGCATTTTCGATGAATTTATTCTAGATGAAGACGACTGCATTGGTTGTTGATATTTCGAATGACTAGCAGACTTTTGCATAATTGATGAATTACCACTCATGCTACGACCACCCTGATTATTACGAGACGAAGAGTTTTCACGTGATGCTTGTGTAGAACCAGTACGTGAAAGTAATCCTAAAATATCAAAAAGAGTAACATATTTCTACAACTTGAATATATAATTATCATACTGTCATGTTCATATCGTTCACGTTCCATTGAACCTTTGTTGTATGAACCTTTATTACGGGGACCACTGCGATCTCTATCCCGCTCATTACTTTTGTTTGAATCCAACGACAATGCAGCAAACGAATTTGATGGTGTTGTTGTTGGCTGTGATGATGTTTTAGTCCATTGGAATAAAGCGGCACCACCCATTTTCTTATTATTCATATCAACTGCTGTCTGCAGAAGTTTAAAAGATAAATTCAGAAAGTTATTAATATATTTGTATATATAACTTCATCAAACAAATGGAAGTTTGGAAAAAGCTGTCGAAAATTTAACGAATTAAGTTTATTATTTTTTTTTTAAGTTAAAGTGATTACAATAGTTATTATTTAGAAACAAACATTTCTGTAAAATTTTCGGTGCCTATATTTGATCGGTAAGTGTATATTTATAACATATTAATATTATTAAACTTACCAATCCCACCAGTTTACTAGAGTCAACAACCAGTGAGCGATTTCCTTTGCCAGTCTGTACTTGCCAAGTGTTATCATTATTTGAATTTCCTGACTGGTGACTACCGCCGCCAATGCCATCCTGTTGTCGTTTGAGGCTGCCGGTGTCACCACGTTGGCTATGGCTGCCTCCATAATTACCAGAACGTCCATCATTTCGACCGCCGCGGTCGTCACGTTTACCCGAACTGCCACCACCACCTGACATTGAATTCATATAGTGATACGGATTGCTTAATTGTTCATTATTAGCCTCCTTTTCGATTTGTTCCATAGTCTTGGGAGCTTCATTACGTGTCGATTGCCATTTCTTTTTACGTAAATCAATGACATCCTGTAACATGAATCGAACACGTGATGATATTTTTGAATTTTCATTCTTCGAAGCAATATTTTGCATGCGTTGTATGACGCTATCTAATGAGTACTTGCGTTTATCTTCTTTGGGTATAGGTGTCTGTTCGAATTTCTGACCAACAGTTGTTAAAAGTTTGCATAAACACTCCAACATATCCTCATTATTTGGATCTTTGAGTAATGCCTCGATACAAGTGTGTATGATTTTACCCGTTAGTATGGAAATTTTAAATAGTTCACCAATGAAACGGACTGTACCACCGGAACGACGACGTATTTTACGTTCTTCTTCATCCAATAAAGCTTCAAGTTCTACCTTTTCATTGGCATCTTTACAGTTGCTTATTTTTTCTCGAATGGGCTTTAGTTTCTCTTCCTTTGCACTGCTTTTCGTTACATTCTGTGTGAATTCTCGTTCCGTTTTGTCCAATAGAGCATTACGGAAATAGGCTAGATTAGTTTTAGTGCCACTTTCCATGCGCGGTTCGTCACGAGCTTTAACTTCACTGATTAAACGGTAACATAAATTAGCATACGACACGGAAAAGTTGGGCTCATCGATGGCTTTTTCGAAAACTAAAATCATCACTGCTTCCATTTTATCCATGGTATCTATTTTAAGTTTAATTATTTCTTCCACAAGCGGTTCAAACTTCTCTGGAGTTAGCTTATTTAATATACCGCGTACACGCCGTATCAGTTCCTCCTTTTCGCGTTGCGCCTTCTGTTCTGGATCACCTAGAGGCTCAGAAGATTTAACCAATACTCGGGGACGCCAGGCATTATCAGCTTCATTCAGTTTTACATCTTGGTTCAAAGATAAATTTAAATGTATTATGGATTTACCGCTATTACGGTTATGATGACCGACATCGCCTCCTCCGCGACCGGACATTGAACTCTGCTTCATATAGTTATTTTGGTAGTTGCCATCACCACCACTACTGCTGCCTCTGGCGCCACCAAATCCACCAACCATAGACTGCACCTTTTTATTGCCACGTGATGCAAAGGCTGGCATTAAATTGGTTTGTGAAAATATGGAAATGTTCTTTACTTCCGGCTGTATACGAGAAGCCTTTGCTTCACGTAACTGCATTAGTTGTTCACGATTGTACTGTTTCTTGCCACCAGGATTCGAGGGCGACCACTGACCTTCATTATAATTAATCAGTGATTCGAATGACTGCTTACTACTGGAGGCCGTTTCATCTGTAGTAGTGGTACCGTCTTCCTTCTTATCGCTGCTGCATTCTTTCTTTTCATTATCAGTACTACTAGTCTCAGGTTCAGTTTTCGTTTTTTCATTGTTAGTAGAAATAGTAGATTCGTTATCATTTGATGCTGTGGTGGATTTTTTCGAACTATTTTCGTTCTTTTGTTTATTTTCAAATTCACCTTTCGGTGGTAAAACTTTGCCTCTATCTGTTTCGTCGCGAGCATCATCCTTCGAGGTTGTGTTTTTAGTACTACTGCTATTAGCACAGGCATCAGAGTTACCGATTTCAGCTGTTGATGTTTTAGTTTTTTCAGTAATATTATCATTATTTTTGTCTAATTTATCAGCATTTTTATTATTTGTGGCATCCGTAGATAAAACGTTTGTTTTATTTACATTATTGCTGTGTTTGTTATTGTTATTAACAACATCATTATTATTAATGTTGTCGGTTGCTTCAGTCAATGTTGTTGCTGTTACATTATTTCCATTTGTTGCATTTGAATATTGGTTTTCGCGCTGCTCCTGCTCGTGTTTCTGTTGCTCATTACTATTAACAATATTTATTTGTTTTTGTTGGGACAATGTTAAAGTTTCCTTTTCTCCTAGTTGCATAATTTTTACAGATTCCGTTATATTATAAATAGTTGATTTTTCTTGTTCACTAGCACCAAAATAATCTTCTGTACAACTTTCTTTGCTCACCTTTTGCTTACTAACAGTATTATTAATATCACTTGAAGTTTTTGAAGATGATGACGGCGACGACTTGGATATATTTTCCTCTTGTTTATCTTTTAATTGCTTTTGCTGTGGCACTTGTTGGTTAATATAATTTGTTGGAAGCGATTCTTGAACACAATTGGAATTTGCGGTAGTACTAGTTGTTGATACATCAGTTACTTGCTTTATATTTTCTTCCGTTTTGCCTAGAAAATGATTTAAAAAATTAAAATTTTTTAATATAAGCTGTATTTTTATTTGAAATTTATATAACTATTCAAAACTATTTTAAAAGTTTAGACCTAACAAAAGGAAAATTATTCTAACTATTGAAATCGTCCTTTGACATTATTTTAATTGTATTGCGTATAGTAACGTAGTGTGTATACTAGACAAATTTTTATCAAGACAAATGTCGAAATCAGTACGAATCTATACAATCTGACGTCAGTTAAAGAACTGATCACTATTTTTGGTTGTTACTGCTGTAAAATTGCATTTATAAAAACCATTCATGAATTCGCCTTATTGATGTTTTACGAAAATTTTTGTATATTAAAATTTTTTATTTGCGGTTTTAATTGATTTTAGAAACTTAAAAGTACAATTCTGTATTCTGTTTTCTTGTTTAAATTTTCAAAAGAATTTTTGAAATAAAATATTATAGTGATACGCGTCAAATTACAAAAGTTACTAAAGCAATCTTAGTTTCAAAAGTCACAAAAATTTATTAGTAGAAACAGGACAACTAGCTACAATGTTTTACAAGATTTTTTGTTCACCACAATAGCAACATTTACAGCTTATGAGAGTATATTTTTGAGAACATAGCCTTTTATGAGCTTTTTAATGCTTTAACCAGCAAAAATATGGAAAATTAATTAAATTTCATACTTCCTAGTATCCAAAAAATTAAGTGTTTTCTCAGTCCTACATATTTTTTTCGTTTCCAAAATTAAGGATTAAAAATAGTGTTTAAAAAACGACTTATAAAATTACTTAAATTTCGATTCCAAGGTATTGAATCACAATACGAATTGTTAGCTTAATAAAAAATAAGTTTATTTCGAATAAATATTTAATAGAATATGATCTCCACAAATACTGCCGCCTTGCTGTGGAAAACATATTAAAATGAATGTTGAATTGAAAGAAATTTTCTCTTAAAAGCGAGCTCTTAGAACTTTCACTTATTAAAATATTAAAGCTTCTTTAAAGCGTACCTAAAATAATAAAAAATTGTTAACAAAAAACATGTTTACAGCCCAATATAAATATGTAATATTTGATACTAGCTCGTTTAGTTCCAATTATATTATTTTATTAAAATTCCCAGGAATAAAATTTATTTTTCATTTCTTGGGTACAGAAAACCACCGGAAATTAGGAACCCTAGTTCTAATTAATATGCATAAAGCTGTTATATCGCTTTTCTTAAAACGTTTATAAAAATAAAAATTTCTAATAAATAAGACATACCTATAAATTAAAAATTTCAGACAAGAAATTTCAATTTATATTTTTTTTTATATGCAATATTGAGATCGGAAATAATTTTTGGTTAATTCCAAAAATGTTAAATCAAAACTAAATTAAATTAACATACGATAGATTGCCAATGAGTTTTAGAATTTAATTTCTAAGAAGTCGTAATGCTTTTAGGTAATCTGGATGCAAATAATTACCCAATTTTTTTTTTTTATTCGAAACAATTGAATGTTGTCTAGAATGTGAAGAAAATAGATTTGGAAATAAAATTGCATATTTTGTGGATTATTAGATTTTCGGGGCTGGGCTATATACAAATATATACACACTTATGAAATACATGATTTTTGTTTTTAATTTAAGTGTGCTGAATTTAATTATAATACCTATATTAGTACGAGGGCGGATAAATAAGTCCGTGACTTTTCGAACTTCCCTCGTAGTTATATGAAATGCAACACTATTCCCATCGAGTACCACCTGTTAATAGACTACTGACAAATTTTGAGGAAGTGTCGTCATTTACTTTGGGTAAAAAATAGGATTTTTCGAGGTCCTTACAATAGGCATTTATTTGGTCAATAATTTCATCGTTGGAGCTGAATCTCTTTCCACCGAGCCATTTCTTTAGGTTCGGAAATAGGAAGTAGTCACTAGGGGCTAAATGCGGAGAATATGGCGGATGAGGTACCAATTCGTAGCCCAATTCATAGAGTTTTGCCATTGAGACTGCACACGTGTTTACGATCAATTGGGAGCAAGCGCGGCACCCATCTTGCAGACAACTTTCTTAAACCCAGCTGATCATTTAAAATTGAAACCACACTGCCATATGAAATGCCTATGGCATCAACAATCTCACGCACTTTTACTCTTCAGTCGGCCAACACCATATCGTGGATTATTGCGACATTTTCGGGTGTACTGACCTCAATTGGCCGTCCAGAACGTTCAGCGCCATTTGTAATTGTGCGACCACAACGAAAGTCAGTAAACCACTTTTTTTTTACCATGGAAATCGATGTTGTAGTGTAGTCCCCATAGTATTTATCGAGCTTTTTCCTTGGATTGATTGACGGTTTTTTTTTCGCAAAAAATTATGTTTAATGAGCACTCGAAATTCACTTTTTTCCATTTTTAGAAAAATACACGAGGTTGTATGTTTTGAACACCTGTTAAACGCAAAGTAAATGACGACACTTGCTCAAAATTTGACAGTAGTCTATTAACAGGTGGTACTTGATGGGAATAGTGTTGCATTTCATATAACTACGAGCGAAGTTCGAAAAGTCACGGACTTATTGATCCGCCCTCGTATCTTACGAATATAGTTATTATGTTCTTACTAACTCGAAAATCATATCAACTTTTTGAATTAGTATGATTTTTAGTTATATTCGACTTCTAATAAATAGTATTCTTTAAAATTGAATTAAAAAATATTGTCGTAATAAAAATTTCACAAACAAGTAAATGCAAAATTCAAAACTTTTTTTCCAGAATCGGCTTTATAAGCTAGAAGAATAAAAATATAAATAACAATTTTCCGATTTTCCGAAAATATTAGAATCTCTTTGCTATCAGACTCAACACAACAAAAATCAATGATTAAGAAAATCAGAAAATATTATGCATTATGAAATTCCTGGAAAAGTACGTAACAAATCACTTTCTTAACTCCATTTTTTTATATTTCTTAAAAGTTGGGTACAGAGAAGCAAGCCGTATCGGCGCGGCTGATAGATAGCCGCTTTTTTAACGAGTCTAGCCGCCGTCAAAATTTTCGGCGGCTTATTTGTTAGCCTTTTAGTTCAGCTAAATCGTTTTTATGTTATTTGGCATAACTTAAAAATCCGGTATCAAGTACACATTTGAAGTATATATTGCACTTCTAATGTTAAAAACTTGGTAACTTGCAAGTAGCAAGTTATTGTATGAAGAAAATTGGCATATAGAGTATATATATATGATTTGATAGATATTTGATATATATATATATATATATATATATATATATATGATATATCTTCCTATATCATCTTAACTAATCAACCGGTTTTCTTAAAATTTGGCATGCAGACACTGTAACATCTGAAAGGAACTTAAAGATATAAATTTTTTTGGAAATTCCAACATTTAGGGCGTAAAATATGGCAAAACGGGTAAAAGCTCCCCCAACACATGTCTTCTTAATTATCCGATGATAGTTTCAAGTCTTGAAGGAACTAAAGGCTATAAATTTTAACATTTAGGGCGAAAAATAAAGCAAAAAGAGCGAAAGCTTGCCCATCTACCCCCACACACTTACAATACATTCGTTATTTTTTTAATTAAAAACAAAAATATTCACTAGAAATAAGTTATATTATATATATATATATATATATATATATATATATATATATATATTTAGTGGAAATGGTATCGCTATTAAAAGGTATTTTAGAGATAACGGTTTCAGAGGCATCAGTTCACAACCATGAACTGCAAGGTGGATTCAAATAATATTAAGTCAGGTCGCTAACTAAAACTTTACATGTTTTACTTCAATTTTATTAAAAAAAAATAATTGGTGTAATGACGGTAATGATATTTTAGTGGTAACAGCAATGACAGTATATTTATCAACTACGAAAACAAAAAACGTAAGGGAATAAAAAGATTTGCAAAACACATACACTCTCATTTTGAATTGTAAATATTTGCAATAATTTTTATTCGATTGAAAAGATTTGCATCATACATATATACATAACATACATACATATGTTTTTTTTCATAAATTTTATTTCAATTATACCAGTTATTTGGAGTTGTGAAAAATATTTTTCTTTACAGCCGGCATTCGGATGGTCGAAAGTTTTTCAACTATTTTTCCAAAATAAAATTTAAAACAAATCTCTTAGGGAAGTGCATTCTTCAAATTACCAAACTATGAGATTGCACTAAAATTTTTGTATAACAATATTTTTTGTGTTCGAATATTAAAAAAAAAAACAGTAGGTGAATCAGAACATTCCATTTATTTTCTTAAATGTGTAGTTAGCACTTGGGCAGCATATTTAATTTCTGAGTGGTACACATATGACAATATTTAAACATAACCTAAATTATTCAAGTTGGTCATAATTGAAAAATACAAAGAATGACAACAAAAATGCGTGTTGTTATGTTATAATCTAAGCGGCTTATAGTTTTAAACAAACAAACAAACAAAAAACAAACAAAAAAAAAAAAAAAAAAAAAACAAAAAAAGTTATATGCACTTTTTATTCATACCATTTAAGTAATTTTTCACATTTATGGCAATTTATTTTTATACATGTGTATATATGTATGTTTAACTTAAATAATCCGTATTGCGTTCACTATACACAGGTTATATATATGTATATATATATATATATATATATATATATATACATATACACATATATATATATATATATATATATATATATATATATTTATATATATTTTTGTTTTATTTAGTTGAAATTTTATCACAGATAGTTAAATTTTTTGGATATATATCATATATATTTTTCTTGTTTAGGAAATTAAATAACTTTATTCGTAATAATTGAATATGTATCAAAATGATTAAGTAAATAAAATACTTAAATTATATTTCGTTTCAGTTATTAAATATTTTATTTTTTTTATTATAATTATATTGACAAAACTTTTTAATGATTTAACACAGAAAAATGATAACGCGTAATGGGCCTGAACTTTGCACACGTTTTTATTCTTTTTTTAGTTCTTCATTTATTTCTTTCAAAGCCAACCTTATAAACAACAGATGAATGAAATGTGTTAAAGATTAATGTGTGGTTAGGTCAGTGTTACCAGACAATTTAATTTTAAAAGATACAAAAATCGCTAACACGTTTTATTTTTTGTTATGTGGTATCATAGCATACTATACAGATATATATAGGAATGCATTTATCAACAAGGTAATGCTACAATTACCAACAGAAAACAAAGACAAAATAAACAAGAAAGTACAAAATAAATAGAAAAAATAACATCTTCATAGAACAGAGACCTGCGTCGAACGAATTTACCAGCAGCGGACTTTAAAAAATTCGGCGACTACTAATATCGTGTGATCCGTCGGAAAGAAAAAAGGCGAATACAAAAATTGTATTTAAAATTCCAAGACGTCACCGACAACTTCCTTAATTTCATTTACTTTATTTTATTTTAATTGTGAATTTTTGTTTTGTTATTTATATATGAATAATAAACTAAAATCCATATAAAAAAGGTGGTGGTAAAGTGGAACTTGTCAACAACAGGTATACTTATTTAGTTCCATCCATATGTATGCAAAACCACATTAAGCGCAAATTTCATTACCGCGTAGTTAGCAACAGTATCAGCCAAAATAATCATATGATCACTGTGACTCGCTTCTCTGATTTGAGCCTCTCATTTCTTTGCTCACTCTCTTTATCTCGCTCTCAAAGTGAAAGCAGCGGCAGTAAATGTAGAATTAGGGCTAAATAATACAGCACTGTAAACTTCTGCTGACAAAATGTAATCACTTCATAACAAATAATGCATTCTAAATTATACTGGTCCTCCTTTAAACAAAGATAGGTGAACTAGATGGGATTTGACGTGCTGAACACGAATTTGCTTTCAGTTTTTTTCTAAAAGGTCTTGATTTATTTATGGGCATTTCTAATATTTACCTGTTGATAAGGCAATTACTAGATTATATTTCACCATAACTCCAGAATCATTTGTACGATTTAGGTAAACGAAACACCTAAAGATTCGGTCGAAGATTGTTTTCAAGTCATCTTAACATTATTTTTTATTTGTTCAGCAGTTTCGGAGTTGAGCATCTAGTCCACTTATTTTTGTTTAAAGAAGAAAAAAACATTTATTTGACCACCAGTGCATAGACGAACAAAATTCCAAATTTTTGGGAACAAATCTGTAATTTCTAATCGGCTGGTTGAATTTCCATAAAATTTCACACAGGCGTGGACGACTTTAAGTTTGACATAGAAAGTGCTTAACACCTCGCCAAATTTTTTTCTAATCCTATTTCAAATATTTTTACATCTTGTTAAAGATCTCGATAACAATATTTAAAAAACATAATTATCTATCGAATACAACAATTTAAGTCGATATCTTTTCCCAGTTCAAAAATAAACGATTTTGAAATTGAAAATTGGAAAAATTATGATTTTTTGTTATTTCGTCGAAAAAGTACCTCAACTTTTTTGCTCTAAAATAATTTTCTTTTAGAGCATACAATAATTTTATATTTTTTGGAAAGGTTTATATAGGAGCTATTGTAATTTATGTAGCGATTCTTATAAAATTTGACAATGTTGTTTCTACTTACATAAAACATATTTATGTGGAATATAACTTGATACTAACATTCGTATGGGATTTATGCACGTTAAAGTGATTTTCGGAAGAGGGGTTTATATGGGAGCTATAATCAATTGTGAACCGATCTTCATAAAATTTGGTATAAAAATTGATACTTGTATAGAACTTCTTTGCTCCGAATTTCATTACAATATTCTTTTTTAAGGCATTTTTGAGTGTTTAAACTCTATTCCGGGGGGACATTTGTATGGGGGCTAGGTGAAATAACAGGCCGATCACAACCAATTTCAATAGGCTTCGTCCTTGTATCAGTCCTTGTATAAGTCCCATGTACCAAATTTTATTGAATCATCTTTAAAATTACGACCAGTACTTTATGCACAAAGTTTACATGGACAGCCAGGCAGACGGACGGAAATCGTTAGATCGATTTAAAAAGTGATTCCGGGTCGATTGGTATACTTTAAGGTGGGTGTTGGATAACTTTTTATATGCGTTGCAAACATCAGCACAAACGCATAATACCCCAACTAGATAGTAATACTGTAACTAGTTATACAACAATTGAATCTCCAAAGTCTTGTCTTCCAATTGGTTAATGGTTTGAGTCTAAATCTAAGATCAGATTACACAAATATTTGATACGAAATACTACATTGTGTTTTCCCGCAATGTTTGCAACTAAATACAGAGTTGATTTCTTTCGCATTACATGCATTTATTTGACACTTTTGTTTGATGAACCAGCTATAAAATATCGTAAAATACTAGAAGGGGTAAATATTTTAAGCCTGCTCAGATTAGATGCAAATTATTTACTCAAAATTATTTGATTAAACACCCAACTACCATAAATTTATTTGATATTAATTATTAAATGAATTTATAGGAAAATATTACTTTTTATTTTGTTTTAATAAATTTTCTGAGAGAATTCGGATTATGTGGATGTCAAGGTAATGTTTGTAGCGTTTTATTTTTTATAAAGCGATAATGCTATTTATTTTAAATACAAATATTTATAAAATTTACAAAGTATTTTATTTAAACAATGAAGGAAATACCAACTATTATCAATCGATTAATTACAAAATTTAATACGCACTTTAATAAATATTACTTCAGAAAATACATATTTATAAAATTTTTTTATAAGTAATTTACGTTTATATACAAGAACAACCCTGTCCCTTATCTCCTTGTTTGCAAAAAAGCCCTGCCTTCAAAAAAACAATACTGTTTTCTTTGCACTCCACTCCACAAGTATTATTATGGTTAAATAATAAATAATTTTTAATATATTGAAAGTTTTGTTTAAAAAACTACATTTTAATACATAAAATATAAATTGATCACTTCTTTTTTGTCAATTTAAAGTTTGTGTACATAAAAAAAAATACATTTATTTTGTAAGATCACACAAAATTTCCCTCAAAATAGTTTGTGGCACATATTTTACAACTTGTGGCCACAAAATTTTCACACTACCAACATTTTTAGTTAAGGAAAAATATTTTGTTTGTCAAAATCAGCTATTATCTTGTATGAATCGTAAAAATTTAGGTGAATGACTTAAAATTTTGGATTCGTTAATTATTTTGGAATAGTCTAATAAAATTAATCAGCACTTTTGCTATTTAAAAAAAAAAAAAAACCTTAGTAATACAAGACACATAAAGTAGATTTCAAAATTTCTGGAATTTTTTTGAAATTCCTCATATAATATGTGTACCCCACATATTTGTGAATCATGGTAGTAACATCAATATTTTACTCATTAAAGGAACGGAAGTTTGAGGTCTTTTACCCTTCTTTTTGAAAAAAAAAAAAATTCGATACACTACTCCCTTCACGGATTTTACTATAACACAAAATACAACAGGATTTTTTGAAGTAACAGGACATATCTTCTACAATTCTCATCTGGTTTTATATAGGCAAAAAAATACGAAAAAAGTTTTCTAATAAAGTGTGGGTCAAAAAACTTAAAAATTGATTTTCTGTCATTATTATTCGAGATGAAAAATTTTAAAGCCTTTAAGTCCAAAAAATCGATTTTTCGGATATAACTCCTGATTTTGGGGGTATACAGAAAATTCTAAAAATGGTATAATATACTCACGTATACCCACAAACTACAATATGTTACATTCCAAGTGTATTCAACTTTTCTTATTTTGTACTATCGTGTAACTGCTGTCAATATGCCCTCGAATTTTTATGACACTGTGTAACTCCATGACCATACCAAATTATAGTTTTTCTGCTGACAATTTTGCATAATTAAATTTTGAAACGTATTTTGAAAAAGTTTGAGCTAAGAAGTAATGGCCACATCCGCTTAAGAAGAAAACTGGCCCAACAGACCTGATCCGAAATTAAAATCTACGAATTAAAATTGTTTTTCGTCAGGCACTGTTTGTAACAAATAAATACTAATTTTATAAATATTTCAGATTTGATTACTTTGATTACATGTTTCAATAAGTAAAATACATAACCTTAAAATTTTATTAATGGCCTCATAATAAATTTGAATTTTTTTTTTTTTTTTTTTTTTTTGTTTTCAATATAAAATTTCGAACCGAATTTTATTTTCGTTTTACAAAATCAGGCCCTAAGGCTTTTAAATTCAATGTCCAATTTTGCCCATATAGTATAATAAAAATACTAAAAATAAACAGTATAATACATACAGTAAAATACATAACCTTAAAATTTTATTAATGGCCTCATAATAAATTTGAATTTTTTTTTTTTTTTTTTGTTTTCAATATAAAATTTCGAACCGAATTTTATTTTCGTTTTACAAAATCAGGCCCTAAGGCTTTTAAATTCAATGTCCAATTTTGCCCATATAGTATAATAAAAATACTAAAAATAAACAGTATTTAGCAATCAGAACATATTGGTGATCATTTCGGTGAATATTCTTATAAACGCAGTTGAGAAAAATGTATCTAAAAAGTTATTGCAAAAAAAAAAAAAAAAAAAAACAAAAGATATTAAAAAAATTGTTTGTTTCACTTAAGGTAAGTTTCTGATGACATCTCTGTTTACTGGAAATATTGTTGTTTTAATTGGGAACCTTTCTTACAGATCACGGAGGTGATTTTAAAATTGAAAACGAGCCCAATCACCCTACAGGGCTAAGCACAGACCATTCCAAATTTGACCTATTTTGTACCGAAATTCTGACTTTAACATATATGTTCTTAAATCCTAAAGCATAGATCTACAAACAGAATGCAGTTTCTGAAACTCCAATGCGATCTAAAGAGTTTGCAAGCGTATTTTATGGACATACAATAAATGTCGACTTTATGGGCAATATTAAAAGAAATCCCATTTTTGGAATTTTCGCCGATATTTTGGGAATTGTAGGATTAATTTTACCAAAATCTTAAATTTTCTTACACTTCGTAATTTTAATTGATAAAGTAAACACTCACAAAACACTCTCCAAAAACCAATATATATATATATAAGTAGCCTAGGATATATATAAGTAGCCTAGGAGATATATAAGTAGCCTAGGATATATACAAGTAGCCTAGGATATATACAAGTAGCCTAGGATATATATAAGTAGCCTAGGATATATATAAGTAGCCTAGGAAATATATAAGTATCCTAGGATATATATAAGTAGTCTAGGATATATATAAGTAGCCTAGGATATATATAAGTAGCCTAGGATATATATAAGTAGCCTAGGATATATATAAGTAGTCTAGGATATATATAAGTAGCCTAGGATATATATAAGTAGCCTAGGATATATAAGTAGCCTAGAACTAGTAGACTCCAGAAATGTATGTTCTATGTCCAGGTTCCATCTGTGATCAGAGATATATAATTTTGAAAAATGTGCTTTTTCACTATGATCATATGGAAAAATGTGGAATTTTCAAGTGGCTCCAGTGGACATAAGGAGCAGACTTAAAGCGGGTAAGCGCATGCGCGGATCCTGGGGGAAAAAAGGGAAATTTGCTCCCCAAAATGAAATTTTCAACTAAGAAAATTAAACACGAAGAAAAATTTACAACAGGGAAAAGAAAAAAACATATAAAAATCATTTAAAATTAGTTTGTTAGAAATAGAAAAAAAAGGATAATGAATTTATCTTTAATATTGTCCATCCAAAAATTTGCATCCTCTTTCGAAAATTTTTAAGTAAATAAGTTTTTAAAATTGGTACTTATTTAATAAAAAATTTAGGAAATGCACATTTTTGAATATTTTTATTTCACTTTTTTTAAGTAACTACATAACATAATGCATCTTTTAATAAAAATAATTTGTCTAAGTAATAGTTTTATCAGTTAATTAAAGATATTTTTTTATTTTATAAATCAAAATCTGTCCAAAACTTTTTACAAAAAGCGCTTAAGTAACAACACAGAAGAAGTTTTCCGCAAATTTTTGCATACAAAACATAATATTTATGCAAGATATTATTCAATTATACATAAAGAAAATTTTGCGTATTTTTAGACAATTTTATTTGGAAGCTAAATAAAAATATTATTTACATATAAATTATTAACGATAAGGGTCTAAAAATTGTAATTTTTCAAGTAAAAACTTAAAAAAATGTTATTTGAAAATATGCATAATTTTGTATGTAAAAATCAATAAAAATTTTGAATTATGCTAAAAAAACAGCTTTTTTTTTGTAAGTTCCTGGATAAATTTTGTTATTATTTTGTTAATTTCTTCTTTTTAAGATTTTTTGGAAAGTAGAAGAATCAAGCTTCTTATTCAATACATTTGTATATATTTTGGTCAAATATTGAAAGAAATTTTTTTAAACAACATTTAAAAAAATGAAATTTTTCAAGTTGTAACGCAATTTATTATAAATTTTTCTTTAAAAGGCTATGCAATAATGTGATGTTTTTAAAGAGTTTTTTGTAAGCATAATAAGATTTTTCTTTTAAATTGGACAAAAATTGTAGAACCCATTCGGTTTTATATGGAATGATTTATTAAAATTTTTATACGTTTTTATTTTTGCCCCAAGTATGTTTCAAATAACGCCTAAAAATATATTAAAAATAATTTGATAAAGTTTTGAAATTTTTAAATAATTGTTTGAGTATTTCAACGATTTGAAGATTTCTTATTTGTAGTAAATATAAAAGATTTAAATAAAGTTTAAAAGCTATAGTTCTATTGCTTTCTTCATTCAATTAAATTCAAAATTAACTTAAAATTTAAGCAACTGATCTTTAGTGCACCAACTATCATCAAAACGTTTTTTCTTTTTTGCGAAATATCTAAAAATTTACAGGGTATTTCGAATTTTGTTTTTAGAAGTAATAAGAAGTAAGGGAGCAAAGCAATTATTACTGAAATCAAATTAAAAAAAAAATAAATAAAGTATTTATTTTTGTAAAAAAAAATAACGGAAATGTTCCCTTTATCAGATTAGCACCATATTTTTGCATCAGTAAGTTTTTGATATTAAGGGATATAATTGGAACTATTTAAGTAAAATTGATTTTCTAAGTATCAAAACCTACACAGCTCAACCTTCCGCGTTTTTCAGGTCATGCATTTTAATTAATTTCATTGAAATGCATTTATTTGTTTCAAATGCTTTCCAGAATAACAATAAAAAAACACACCTTAAATTATTATCTGTTCAATATTCCCTGAAATTTACGAACCATAGATTCATATTTTTTTTTTTTGTATTTCTAAAACTAAGGAATAATGAAGAAAAATATTAACTTATTTGGTGAAAAAAGAAATATATAGTTCAAAAGTTATTTATAAAAAATATCGTATAAAATTTTATTGACACTTATCAACTTTAATTCTTAGCCATTAAAGTCTTGTACATAATTTCGATAATTTAAAAAAAAAATCTAAATTATATATCTCTGATCACAGATGGAATCTGGACATAGAGCATACATTTCTGGAATCTACTAGTCCTAGGCTACTTCCACCTTCCGCTTACCCGATTCATGTCTGCTCCTTATGTCCACTGGAGCCATTTGAAAATTCCACATTTTTCCATATGATCATAGTGAAAAAACACATTTTTTTAAATTATATATCTTTGATCCCAGATGGAATCTGGACAGAGGACATACAGTTCTGGAATCTACTAGTCCTAGGCTACTCCATATATTTCTGGAAACTACTAGTCCACTCTTTCGCTTACCCGATTCATGTCTGCTCCTTATGTCCACTGGAGCCACTTGAAAATTCCACATTTTTCCATATGATCATAGTGAAAAAACATATTTTTCAAAATTATATATCTCTGATCCCAGATGGAATCTGCACATAGAACGTACATTTCAGGAATTTACTAGTCCTAGGCTACTTCCACCCTTTCGCTTACCCGATTCATGTTTGCTCCTTATGGCCATTAGGACCACTTGAAATTTTCGATTTTTGTTCAAAGAAATTTTATGTATAGAGTGATATATTTGAAAAAATTTTTTAACAATTTTATATTTTAATGTGTTTTATAAATATATTTTGATTTTTTTTATTTAAAATTTAATTTTGATATAGTTTTTTTATTCAAAAATAATTTTGTTCGTTTTAACAAATCAATTAACAGCGTGTGGAGCGTATTTAACATTTGTGTAGGACGTATTTAACTGACGTATTTATCTTCACACCCTTATATATATAAGCCTTTTAGGCTTATATCAGGCATTAAATATCTTAAGATCAGGGGACTGTGTGGTCTTGTCCATGACGGTTACAAATTACTGCTGTAACCAATTGTTCATTATCCCAAACTATTATAAGTGGTCATCATGCTTTATAGTACATTTATAGAAGATTCAAATGTTAAAAAAGGGGCTGACTAACACTTCTCATTTATTTGTCTGTGGAGATGTCGCCTTGGAAACAAATGACTTTTTCAGAACTGTAGAATTCTACTCCGGTCTTAACTGCTCTTCTTTGTATTGTAAGTGTGGTTATATTTATTTATTTGTTTTTTTTTTAATCTTAAAATTTTTTAAAATATTTTTTTTCCATATTGACCACTAGTCTGCAGAAATTAAGATATTACCGCTGTTAAATGGTTAATATTGCTCTGTTAACTGTAATGTGAACGATTTTGGTTTGCGTCTTTGCTAATTCAATTTGAATTTAACTTCAGACAAGACCGTTGGACCACTCGGAGCAGACTTAGTACTGTATGACTGTTCTAACTCCCTCTAAAATTTATGTATTATCATAGTGGATTCATCGCACCGGTTTCTTTTTAGGTCTCTTGTGGGTTAAACAAATTGACATAATTGTTTAAATCAGAACAAGTTACTTGACCAGACAAAATATCGTAAACAAACATGATACAACTGTAAGATCTACGGAGATATAATGTTTGAAGACCAAGTAACTGTTTCCTAGCATCATAGGCGAGAACATCGGGTCATAAAAATAATTAAAAAATCATATTTGTAAAAATTTTTTGAATGCGCTCTAAACGATCTAATTCTTTTTTATAAAATAGACACCAAATTGTTGAGCAATATTCTAAAATGGTACGGATAAATGAAACATACAACGATTTGAGCGTAAAGTGGTCACTAAATATCTCGAATTTTTCCTTATAAAACCAATCATTGCATAAGTTCTAGAACTGACGTAATCAATATGATGATTAAATGATAACTTAACGCCAAATATAAATCCCAATTCCTTAAATTCAACAACGTGTCATCTACAGAATAATTAAATATAATGTGTTCCAAACTACGTGTGAAAGAAACAATACAACACTTGGGAACATTAATTTTAATATCATTATCAAAACACCATTGGGACAAACGATCTAAATAGGACTGCAATTTTCGACAGTCAATTATATTTTATATATTTGAGAACAATTTAAGGTCATCCGCAAATAAGAGTCATTTACTTAATTTGAATATAGATGGTAAATCATTTATAAATAATAAAAATAATAAAGGTCCAAGATGTGTTCCCTGAGGAATACCAAAAATTACCAATAGCAACTGATAATTTTCTATTCATTAGAAAGTTTTTAAAAAATAACAAAATATTGCCAGTTAAACCAAATTTACAAATTTCTTGCATAAGAGAAGATTGGCTAACAGCGTCAAAAGACTCCTGATTGTCATTAAAAGATAAATCTCTAAAAAAAAAAAAAAAAAAAAAAAAAAAAAAACATGTTATCTTTATTGTTCTGAATATGAAAATGCCAAATAGTGGAAAAATCATATTTTATTTTCCTTTCAGTATTGAATATATACTGTTTATAAAGAAAATTTTGAAAAAAAAAAATTAAACTCTTTCCTCAATAACTCAAAAGGTCGATATCTTTACCAGTTTTTTTTTTTTAATTTCTTGTAAGCTTTATTCATCGAATTCTTCAGGTGGAGAAAACTTCAATTGAACCAAACAGGTTTATTATTCATTTTCGATTTGAATTTGAGGAGTACATTGTTTTCAAACATTTTGTTAAGATGATCATATAAAAGAATAAATGAAATTCGGATCATCAGAGCTAGATATTGTTGTCCAATCCACACATTTAAAATTTTCAGTTAAACCGGAAAAATTATTTTATTAAAATTATATTCAGGAATCGTTTTAACCAAATCTTTATCATAAGTGAAAAATAAAAAAATCAAGAGCCTCATGATTTACAGTATAGTAGAAACCGAATTAGAAGACAAATTACTAGATGTTTTTACATAATCGGCAGCAAAAATTAAATCTAAAATTATTTCAATATCATCCTCAAAGCAGTTCAATTGCCTAAAATTATTAGTTATGAAAAAGCTAGTTACAAACTCATCAATATCATTCATCCTTTAAAATATTGTAAAATAACAAAATATTATCTTCTATTTTTCAAGAAATATTTTTAAAATTAAAGTCACCTAATACAAATACATGTTTGGTTTATTTTCAAATTATCATTTACGTTATTTATTTTCTAATTAAAAATCACTATTAAGAGGAATATATTGTTTATGAATGTAATTTTTATACAAAGTTGTTCAATATTATTTAGAGAAATAAATAAGTTCAGTTTTAAAATAATCTCATGACGGTAAACAGTATAAGATTCGAAATAAAATCAATACCGAATTTTATTATTCAGCCAAGTTTCAATAATTAAAATGATATCATAATCCCCTGACGACATAAATAAATTAAATACATTTGTTTTTATACGCTGAATGTAAACTTCAGTTGGTAGATTTCACGGCTTTTTTTTTGGCAAAAAAAAAAAAAAAAAAACGAAAAGGCGAAGTGAAGTTTTAATTATTTCGTCATAGAATGATGGTGTAAAACCCAACTTAAAGTTGACAAATTTTAGTGTATTTACATCGACATCTTTCTTAACTAGCCTCGTACATTCAAAATGATTTTTATCAATTTCTGTTTTTTGTTTTTTTGTTTTTTTTTTTCGATAAAAGCTACAATTTCATCAAAAGTAACAGAAGGTTTAAAAGAAGAAATATATAAATATTTTTTCTTTACAACAACATCCAAGTCATCTGTATCTTTCTCACTAATAACAATAACACGATTTCTGCGCTTGCTTCTTCTTAAAAAAATTTTGGTAAAAAATAATATTACTCTGCTCATACGGATACAATCTTCTAAATATAGGATTTGTTCAGTTAGTTTTGGCCGACACTGTATATATATGTAGACCAGATGTTGCCATGACTAAAACTGTATTGTATTAGTGAGAAAAATTAAATTGTGCTAAAAGAAGAGTGAGTGGGTGAATTGAGTTTTTTTATCAACAAATATTTTTTAAAAAATATATTAAATACTTTTGATAAAATGATTATAACCCACTGTTCTAGGTTTTCTAATGAAATTTCTCTTACTTATACTTATTACATTTCTTTAAAAAAATGTAATAAGTATGCGTAATGTTTGATCGATTAATGATTAATTTTTTGGGCAAAGATAACATTGGATCTCGGGCGGAACTCTTTTTTGTGGCATAATTTTATTTTAATTGAACAAAATTATTCGCTACACAAAAAGATCTACCTATTATTTTGGTAATTGTGCAGTTGGAAAGTTTTTGATCGATAAAATATAATGCATGATTTTTGGTCGAGATGAGCCGACTCAGTCAATGACTTACGGTATTGCATTCTTGGAAGCTATATGCAATTAAGCAAGCAATCTATTGCTCCCATCAGTTATTAATGCTCCCTAATATTAGAAATTTTTTGCTGAGTATGTAAAAAATAGGCCAATATTGTCTATATAATATTAAATGTAGCAAATCTAGGCATCTGTGGTGTTATTCACTAGTTTCATGGATTTACATCTACAGCTGCTGTTAATAAAATAGCACCACCTGATATATTTTATTTTAAACAAGAATTATACAAAATCTTTTAGATTTATTTCCGATATTTTTTACGAAAATATACCTTACGCACTAAATTAATAATAAGAAAAATAATAAAGAAAATTTCACATAAATTTTGTAGAAAGATATAAAATATTTGGAATGCTATGAAAATGGGTAGTCTAAAAAATAGCACCAATCTTGAATTCGTTGGAATAAATCTTAAATTACCAAGAAAAATTATGCCCTCAAATTAAACTACGAGGGCGGATCAATAAGTCCGTGACTTTTCGAACTTCCCTCGTAGTTATATGAAATCCAACACTATTCCCATCAAGTACCACCTGTTAATAGACTACTGCCAAATTTTGAGCAAGTGTCGTCATTTACTTTGCGTTTAACAGCTGTTCAAAACATACAACCTCGTGTATTTTTCTAAAAATGTAAAAAAGTGATTATTTGGTGGTACTTGATGGGAATAGTGTTGCATTTCAATAACTACGAGGGAAGTTCGAAAAGTCACAGACTTATTGATCCGCCCTCATATTTATGACCTAAGTATTGCAAAATGTGGGAGGGACTTTGTAAATTCTACCTTTGTAGAACATGTCGTATGGTAAAGGTGGTGATTCTTTTGGACTTCGAGCATAAATTTTTAATCCGCGGAATTGTATCTAAATAAATACAACAACGCTTGTCACTTCTACATGATACGTTTGCTCCTTAATTGACGTAATACGCTAATACGGTGCTGAAAAGACCAATAAGATTTTTTTTTTTTTTTTTTTTGGAACGCAATAGATCAATCAGCCAATAAAATTCCTAATTTAAACATAAACATTTTATTCAGAAATATTTTTTATGTACAAATTACGTCCACAATAAATATGAAAATTATTCTTTTTTGTAGTAAATATGATATAAATTGATCTAGAATATCATTTTATATGATTTTACTACAAAAGAAACTCAAATATTAAATTTTGTTTGATAATTTCTAATGACGGTGCATTATATCAGAGGTTTTTTTCAAAAAAAAGTTAATATTTCATGAAATGTGAATATTTCTCAGAAAAGAGGCTTACATATATAGAAAAACAGTGCTTCAATGAAAAATTTTATAAAATTTTATAATAAAAATATAACCTGCGTTAAATGAAGATAGGTCTTGCTGTGCTGTTATTTTGACCGGCTCTGTATGCGAATATGTCACAAAGAATTAAAGTGTCCTTAAATACATACGTATGTGCATGTATGTGTGCACATAGAAGAAAACAGTGGAATTTTAACAATTTTTTCCGAGATGTCTATGGTTATTGAAACTATTTTTTTTAATCTGACATAATTTTTTTTCTGGCACGATGAACTTGTAATTTCACCGTTTTTGGCAATGACAATAAAATTTTGTGAAAAGGTAAAAGAATTTCTACTCATTTCAAAATTTCACGGCTATCGGTTCTCGCCTACACTTCTACTATCACTGTGTGCCGTTTCGAAACTGCATTATTATCTCCATTTCCTTTTTTTTTTTTGGATCGCACACAGTGCGTTGGTAAATTCCGGCCAAAATTCAAAAACTTTTTTATTTCTCAATGTAAATAATTGAAATTTGGAATGCAGATCTTTCAAACGATTTTAATTGTACTGACTTGAACTAGTGAAAAAATAACATTCTTTTAAATCGTCGAAATATATATATAAATTGGTTTAAAGTTTTAAAGATTAAAGTTAATTTTATAGTATTTATTCGACCAATCCCTGCTTGGTTGTTAATTCCGCGAGTGCCATGATTAATTGCGCGATAATTTCCAATAAATCCAAGCACAAAAACTTCATACTTTTGTATTCGTTAAAATGTATCAGACATAACCATCTCGACCAAGGCAGTCACATACTACGACTTATTACCATAATGCCTTTTTTTCCAATAATATGAGGATTTCTTCCTTTCAATCATCTTTAATCGTTTTTTATATCTTTTTTCAATAGATAGATACTTGCTTTTACAACAAAAAAAAAAAAAAATCATTTTTATAGTTTTCATGTATTATCATGTCCCTACCATAATTTATGGGTCTGAATAAGTTGTTTCCTCCTATTCAAAATGTCTTCCATGACTCGAAAAAGTTCCGGAGTTTCAAAAATTATACGAGGATATATTAGAAAATGTTATGCTGCACTATAGCATTTCTTATAACGACCAAAAGCGTTCATGAAGTATGTTAGCAGAGTCGGTCTTAAATACAATCTGAAAGTTTCTGAATAGATAACTAATTCCTGTGATCACAATTCTGACTAGAATTATAAATAAACCTAAAACAATAATTTTAGAAGTATTCCAACGCAATAAGTAAGGAGAAATTCTATAGTTTTTAATAATATTTGTATAATATCTTGCGAAGGACTTTTGGGGCTATAGTAAGGATAATAAAAAATATTCAAAATTTAGTCAAAAAGTAGGAAATTATACTGTCATTTTAAAATACGTCCACAGAAAAATCGTGGTTTTCCTTTAAAACACCTTGTTATTTGTTCTAACCCTAGTTTAGAGAAATTCCAATATGTGCATTTATAAAGTAATACATAAATGTAAGTAAAGTAATACATAAAATTTTAAAAAATACATCTTAAAATTTTTTTTCAACTGAAGAAATTCACACCTATTTTATTGTCCACATGTGTAAATGTAAACAACATTATAGGGATAATCAAAATTTGAGAAAATACTCATGAAATGTAAACTTATTTTTAAAGATAAATGTTTATCCACGCTAAATTGGATAGCCCCTGTATTGAACCACTTTAAATATTTTCAATGATTATTTATAAATTTTATAATCTATATTTATGATCTTATCTTATTGTTATAAAAAACTTGCAAAATATTAAAAAGGTTCATTTCTTATAGTTACTAGAGTCGCTGTGGTTAGAAGGGTAGCAGACATTAACAGCTGAATCTTAATAATACATACTTATTTACTGGTCCATCAAAGTCTGAGTTTAAAAATTTTTCTGATAATACGAGTAACCAATTTGTCTACTCTTCATAAATATGGATATCATAAGCTTTAAAAAAATGGATAAAATAAAAACAAAAAATATTTTTCGTGATCAATTGCTATTTATAAGATAAATTCGGAAGTGTCTTTATCGATATAAAAAAATTATTTTTCTTATCACGTTGTCAATAATTATAGTCAAGTTATGTTATTCGAATTTTCTTTTAAACGGTATCATTATCAGTGTCTCACTAAAGTATTTGTTTTTTTAAATTTTTTCTTTTTTTATGAAAACTGTTTTATTAAATGACTTAAACGAATAATTGTTAGATGTATTAATTGAATTTTGTTTGTTTATTTCTTACAAGATATATTTAAAGAACCAACTTAATTTAACCAAAATTTGACCCACAAATTTATTAAAATAATATGTAACCGCATAACAGTGATACTTAATACCAATTAATATAAAAAATTATATAATATTTGGCCTTTTATGTTTATTCAAATAAAAAAAATAAAAAATCAAATACTTTGTGAGGTACTTAAAATGACTGCACGTGTTAATCAATTTCTCGGAAACGATTCAACATTTTGTGCCATTTTTTGCACGATTTGGTAGAAGACATATCAGGCAAAAACATTCATAAACAATTAATTTTTTTAAATACTTAATGTTAAAACTTAAAAAAAAATCATTTTTTATATTTCACTAATTCACTAACTTCACTAATAATTCACTAATTTATGCGTACAATAGATTACGTATATACAATAATAATAATTAAAAGTACTGGTTGTGTACATTACCAAAATTATTTAAAAATCAATAGTTTCGGCAATCTTGATTTAGGTCATGTAATTTTTTTCGAGAAAAATTTATTTTTTTTTTTTACTTACTTTATTTATTTATTTATTTATTGATTTATTTATTTTTTTAAATGGTTTGCTCTACATCTATTTTTCCAGCCGAAACCAAATCTAAGATTTCGACTAATCCAAAACTAATAAGAACTTATTAATTTGTACGCATATTTAAGTCCAACACTTTTTTTACGATTTTTTTCTTAAACGGTTGGCTGAATGTACAAATCTTATTCAATTATAGTTTGTGTACCTGTGAATAGATTATAACATTATATTTAAAATGTTCAATATATCTCCAAAATTGAGATTTAATTCCAAAAAAACCAATATTTCGGATTTTCAAAATTTTTATCTGGAATACCTGTTATCCAAATTAAGTTTTTTGAAAGGCATTAGAAAGAGAAGAAAATACCCTTTTTAAAAAGAATATACAAATTTTTATTCCTAGCAAAAATTTGATATATAGCAAGGACACAATCAAAATCTTTTTTTTTTCGTATTTACGTATTCGTAATTTTTAAACTTTAGTCCCGTTTTGACCCACACAAAACATACATTTTTTTTATTTTTTTCTAATACTATAGGAATAAAATGAGCTATCGTTTGTTAAAATCGGATTAAAATTGTAGAACAACAAGGTCAAAAATAGCTGCAAATTTCCAAAAATATCAATAAAAAATTGAGTTTGTATCCTTAATATCTTAAACAGTTTTGTTATGATTAAAAAATACTGTTTTAAAAGACCGTTTAAAAATTTTCAATGGGATAATAATTATTCGAGATGAAATGTGTTAAAACCGCGAAGTCCGAAAAATCGGGTTTTTGGAAATAAATCTCAATTTTGGGGATATATTGAAGAAGACCTTTAGTTTAAACAAAAATTTAATTACTCCTTCGTACTTAAAAAATTATTATTTAAAATTTATGTTTTTTTTTATTTTATCTTCAAATAATTAATTGTTAATATTATTATACCTACCTACTAAAAATGTAAAAAAATACAGTAATAAAAAAAACTTGTACACCAATCACTTCTATTTTAAATGAATGTATCTATGTATTGCTTTCAGCTTTTAAATTGAAATAAAATGTTATTAAAGCACAAATTAATTCGATTTCTACGAATTATATTTAATTTGTTTAACAATTTTGTTTTAATAGTTTAAATGCTCTAATCAAGCACCCAAGTAAAATTTATAAACTTTCGATTATGTTTTGGAATTTTGGTGGCTTCTGCTTTCAAAATTTTTAAATTTTATCAACATTCTTTACAAAATGTTCGAAAAGGCGATCATTATAACATTTGTCATATTTAATTTATTTTCTATTAGAAAAAAAAAGTGAAAAAGTACTAGCAAAAACGGAAAATTAAAAAATAAAAGTAAATATTATAGTGCAGTACGTTATACAATATACAAAAAAAAAAAAAAAAAAAAAAACACATGGGACCCTCTTTAATTATTGCAAAAAAAAAAAAAAAAAAGTATAAGGAAGATAAAATTTTCAATTTAATTCTTAAAGTGTGCGGAACTTCTAATATTCACTCAACTTTAGAGCATACAAGTCTACAAATAAGTAAGTCACACTTACAAAATCTAAATTTTGCCAAGCGATAGATATATGTGAAGGAATATAAAAATTAAAATAACTGTTGGTAATATGGTGAAATTTACAAAATATAAGTTGGTATTTTCATAAAAAGTCTCTATAGAGGTGTAATATGAAACATGAGTGTGATATTACTCATAGATCCTCACTCATGTTCCCACTGTTTATTCTCAGCTTCCAGGGAAAGGATATTTCACACCACAATGAATTACATAAAAATTACAATGATTAACACTTTTTCGAAAGCTTATTTTAATGCGAACGTTTAACTTTAATTATAAATATGAACGCAATATATAATTAAATATATATATATATATATATATATACGAATTTTTAAAATTGTAGGGTCAAAATTGTTCACAGATGTGGCTTTAAAGAAATACAGTTTAAAAATAATTCAAAATTTTTTCATCTTTTTGTTGTCATTTCTTTTATATCAAACTGACTATTCTATGACAATTTTCTTCTATAATATTTTGAGAAACATGTTACAATTATCACTTTTAAAAAGTTTGAGTTTGATGGGACACAGCTAATTTGTCCTAAGTGGGTCGTGAAGCAGAAGCTTTTGAGAACCCCTGGTTTACAAGACTTGGCACTGCCGAATGTAGATTTGCTTTTATATGCATTGTCAAGAAATTCACAAAAATAAGGATAAATGTAAGTAATTTAGTAATGAGTTATTCTAGGTTTTAATTAAAAAAAAAAAAAGAACAAATGTAGCTCTCAACACTTACTCTATTAAGCGAAGAAAACTATATTCTATAAACGAAAAATATCAGCAGTGGGTTGCATTTCTTGAAAAAACTCAACGAAATTTAAAAAATTTATTGAGGAGCTATGTAGATCAAATCGGTGTTTTGTGTGATGGTTGGTCATTTCTAATATTTTGGGCAATACGTTTAATTGTTATTTCCCAATAATGAATTGCAAACATATATTATTTTCCACTTTCAAAAGATTTCTTTTACATTGTCTTTAAAATGTACGAGAGTTCCGGAAATTTAAAAAAATAATAATATTGACTATTTCAAAAGTGAATTTAATGATCTTTAAAATCTTCAATCTACATTAAAGTGTCCCATGAAAAACAAATGTAGGGAGACCCCTGAAACAATGCGTTTTGAAGTCTTCAATTCCCTACCAGTGACTAAAAATCGCGGGTCTAGAACATTTAGACAAAAAAAAGTTTCGAGTTTTTTTTTCTCGAAATAGGTTCAAAAAGATCGTAACTTTGAGCTCGTCATAAAAAAATATTAATATATTTTTTGGAATAAATTTCAGTTCATATAAGGACAAATACACCATGTGTAAAGATTTCAAAATTCAAAAATGTACACTTTTGACCATTTTATGATCAGAGAAATAGTTTTGCAGTAATTTTACTCACTAGAATGACCATTGTACACAAAACTGGTGTTAATGATACAAATGATACAAATTTTTTATTCCACTATGAAAATTTTGAAAACAGACTAAGAAATCAAAATCCTACAGATCTGTAATATCTTAATATCATAACAATAATTTTTAAACAAGTATGTGAAATTTGTATTTATGAAATGAGCAAATAAAATTTTTACTTTGTCATTATTTTTTTTTTTCTTTTCTTTTTACATGTTTTGAATCGGATATTTTTCCAAATCGGTAATTTAAGGAATATTTGTGTCCACCCCTGTTATATATTCGTAGACATTTGTAATCGATTAGGACCAAAAGCTAGGTAACTGATATATTATATAATATTTTTAATTATTAGTCACTTCTGAAATGCCTTTGAAGTGCACATTTATTGACATAACGGAAATTTTGGACAAAGTCCGAATATATCCTATAAAGATATAACGTTGAGCGTTATTTAGAGATATTTTAATATAAGATTGTAGCTTATGCAAGTAACGTCGTGATTCTAATTTCGTGAAAATTAGTTCCTACGATGCAGAAAGCACTAAGCGAACTATCATTATTAATGTGGACTAGTATTAAGTGCCTAAGTGTAAATACTGATAAAACAAAGCTAGTTCAATTCACCAAGAAATAAAAATGAAAAAGAGAAGTACAGTTAGCTGCAGGAGCGGAATACTTTATACACATCGATTGTAACAGAAATCTTTACATATGATAAAATTGCCTCCAGATAAATTTTGCTTCATAATTTTTGTAGTTTTGGGCAAAAACGCAGTAATAACCAAATGTCGGACAACTGATTTAAATAAACAAATTTGGTCGTTATTATTAAATCGCACACACGTTGTTTAAATTCAAGTAACTTTATTGAAGTACAAAAGAGGAATGAACAAAAGTAAAAAAGGAAACATAAAGTTATAAAAGAAAGCAAAGATTAAAAAAAAAAAATCATTTGACAGTTTACTATGTTATATGAAATTCATAATACAGGGTTGTAGTTGATCTTCTTCGTTGCTCCAACACCTCCCCTCAAAGTGGAGAAACTACAAGCATTGCTGTTGTTGAGATGTCAGGCCCAAGTTTGTTGAACATTTTTGGTGTTTAATTTTACTAAGTGGTTTTGTTAACATATCAGCGGACATGTTCTCCGTTGATAAATATTCAAGAGTTATGTTGTGATTACGAATGCAATCGCGTACGAAATGGTGGCGAAGGTCAATGTGCTTAGTTCTTGGATTGTAGCCGAACCCTTGTATTAATTTTTGTGCGCTTTGGCTATCGTTGAGTAATGTAATTTCATTACAGATTATTCCAACGTCGTTTAGCACGTCTCTGTTGTAAAGAGCTTCTTTTGTAGCGTCGGCTATCGCTATGTACTCGGCTTCGGTGCTTGACAAGGAAACAGTTTTCTGCTTACGAGCCTCCCAGCTAATGGCGGCGCCTGCCAATATAAAGGCAAAGCAAGAATATGATCGCCGAACTTCGATGTTTGCTCCCCAGTCTGCATCGACTACTCCGTATAGATCTAAATTTGTTTTGTTATAAAGTAGTCCATAATCGATCGTTCGAATGTAGCGCAAAATTCGTTTGGCTGCTTTCCAGTGTTCTTCTGTGTAATTGGAATTATTAAAATTTTGTTGCCTTCTTTCTTAGAAAACAAGCAAGGGTCTTTAGTAGTTGGCTTCATACCCATACTGAGTAGTTTTGTAGTCAATTTTTGATACCACATTAAGCCGGACTGGCGCAGCCCATACAATGCTTTCTTTAAAAGACATACTGGGTTTTTAAGACTGGATATTGCCTGCAGCCAGCTGCTAGCCGTCTCTTTGATATTTTGGTTATGTGTTTTAATATTATTAGTACCAGTTGACTTACCAGATATTATTTTATTTAATACAAATTTTAACTGATCCGGAATTTCAATATACACACTTTCATCAAGCTCGCCGTTCAAGAATGCTGTGATTACATCCATCTGATGAATCTCCAAATGTAATTCCGCTGCCAATGCTGCTAGTGGTCTTATTGATGATAAACGGGCCACGGGAGAATATGTTTCATGAAAATCTTCACCTGGGCGTTGAGCGTAGCCTTTTGCTAAAAGTCGAACCTTTTTCCTACCATCGTCTTTCGTACGAAATACCAATCGGCTATTAATTGTTTTTCTTGAGTCTGGCCTATCGACTATTTTCCATGTTTTGTTACGAATCTGTGCTAAATACTCGTCCTCTGTTGCTGCCGTCCAATCGGTTGCATCATGTCCCTCCATAGCTTGTGTATATGTTTGAGGATCATTCACCAACGTCAGGCATGCTAACTCGCACTCTTCAAAATTGTCTTCTTCAGATTGGCTCACTATTATCGCCGTCTGAGTCGTTTTCGCCCGCCTTTGTTATTTGAAACTGCTTCTTAGGTCTGCCACGTTTACCTATTCTTTGCACTTTTGGACGCCCTCTGCCGCGTTTCTCAATTTTTAAATCATCAACATTGAATGGGCTTTTATTGATATATGTTTCTGTTTCTTCAACTTATTAAGACTCTGGTTGACATTCAATTTCAATAACATCGTCGTCTTCAGATTTGTAAAAATCTTCAAAAGAATCGTTAAATCCGTTTTCATTAATAAATTTAACGTCTCGGCTAATTATGACGTCTCTCTTTTTCTGAGACCACATACGATATGCTTTTGATTCTGAGGAATATCCAACGGAAACGCATAATTCCGAACGTGGATCAAATTTTCCCTTGTTAGGATTTTTGTTTAACACAAAACCTTTGCACCCAAAAACTTTCATATGCATTACTGTTGGCTTTTTATTTGTCCAGAGCTTGTATGGAATTTCGTTATTGGCTTTTGTAATACATCTATTTCGTATGTAACACGCGGTATTAATGGCTTCTGCCCAAAACGACGGCGGTGACCCCGCATGTTTCATCATACACCGTGCCATTTCAACGAGGGTTCTATTTTTGCGTTCAGCCGTACCGTTTTGTTGGGGTGTGTGGGGAGTTGTTAAACGACGTTTTATTCCGTGTTCTTCTAGGTACAAATCAAATTCACGATTACAGTATTCGCGGCCATTGTCTGACTGGAGGGCTTTTATTTTTCGACCCGTAAACGTTTCTGCCACAGCTTTGTATTTTTGAAAAGCCGAGAACACATCAGACTTTTGTTTTAAAAAATATACCTCGCACCACCGAGACTTGTCGTCGATGAATAACACAAAGTATTTTGCGCCAGAGTTAGACGCGCATCTCACTGGACCGCATACGTCACTGTAAACTATTTCGAGTAACTTGGATCTATCGTTTTTGTTTTTCGGAAAACTCGCGCGCGTTTGCGAATATAAAAGTCACAAGGCCTAGGCGAATATAACATTGGTTTGGCCTATATCTACAGTTGCGAGCGTAAAAAATTCAACGCTAGGCTTTATGATTTTTTATCGTATTGATCAGGACAAGAACGTTATTAAATTAGCCAATTCTGTTGAGATTTTATTCTTTGTAGTATTAGCCAACTATTGTTCTTAATTTTTTTCTTTTAAGTTGTAAATAAATGCGAGCAAAAAAATCAAAGGAATTTTTTAAAATTTTTATAAAAATAAATATTGAAAAGTGCTGATAACTATAATTTGATAGCATCATTTACTACCAATAAACATAAATTTAAGGACATTTTAACTACGAAGGATATTAATAATATTAAAAACAATAAACATTAAAGAATGGAGAATTCTTTTTTAAGAATTTAGCAATATTTTAGGACAACATTATGATGATGATAATGAAATAATATTGATTATTTAGACACAATATTGCACAGTGGGGCAGAAATTTTTTGGAAATAAATCTGTAACTTCTGATCGGCTGGTTGGATTTTCATGAAATTTGGTACAGGCGTAGCAGAGGAGTCTACAATGGTAAGTTTGGAAGGGGGGGCACAACAAACCCCTCAGGGGCGGAGCTAAGGGAGCTCAAAATTAGGTACCTCTGACATAAACAATTTTTAATCACTTGACAAATTTTTGTTTCTCGTCCGATTTCAAATATTTTTATATATTGTTGTAGGCCATGATAAGACCTATAAAAACATGCTTACGTGTCCTATTTATTTCTTATAGTTTTCAAGTTATTTGCGTTTGAATTTTTAAGCACAATTATTTTGCATGTTCTTGGTCCAGTTTTTTTCATATATATCCTAGTATTTCCGACCGATTTTATTAGTTTTTTTTTTCTTAACTTATTAAAGAACAAAATTATCTATTGAATAAAATAAATTTAAGTCGATACCTTTACCGAGTCCTAAAATAAACGATTTTGAATTTGAAAATTGCAAAAGAGACGACTTTTTGTGTTTTTTTAGCCGAAAAAGTATCTACACACTTTTTTTTCCTAAAATAAAATTTTCTTTAGCAACATATAATAATTTTGCACTTTTCTGAAAGGTAACTTCACAGAGATGACTTTAAGATAAAAAAAACAAGCCCAATAACTCAATTGGTCATGGTACACACCCTCCCGAATTCGACCCATTTTATATAAAAGTTTTGATTTTAGACCACGAATCGACAAGCGGAATATATTTTAAGAATCTTCAATATGTTGTTAGTTTTAAATTAAAATCTACGGGACTTTGGAAAAATGTGGATTCTATAGCAAAAATTGTACAAAATTCCATTTTTTGGAATTTTCATTAGTTTTTTTGGGAATTCAGGAAAACACCACCCCTGATTGAAATTTGGTTAACGCGCTTTTATTTATATTAATAAGATCCATATTTTCTGCAAATTTCATTAAGATATCTTCATAAACAAATATGTTATTACAATTAAAAAATTTGTATTTTCTCCAAAAACCCCAAATTGGGAATTTTGTTTGGTTTATTTCTAAATAGCAAAAGAAAAATATGTATTCCAAACTAAGCTTATCCTTTAGCATATATAATTTCCGATCTTTTGCACGAACTTTTGTATTTCCAATTTATTGTATATATGACTATATTTTTACAAACTTGCAACTTTTGCCTTTAGTTTTGCGTGAATAATTAATATTTCTGTATACTTTTACTAATATCTATACACAAAATATTTTTATAAAAATAATTAATAAATATTTTTTATTTTTAATAGCGTTGCCACATTTCCCAAATTTAGTTAATCTTTATCCTTTTCCAAGTACTCATATATTTCTATTAATGAATTTAAAATAACAAAACAAACCTAAATTTAACAAATGTATTTATCTATTGGTGATGGTTAAAAATTTATATATTTATGATCTAGTGGCAATGTACATGTATACTTTCCCGGTGATACCTAGCTGCAGCATTTATCTATTACTGATGGTTCAAAATCTAAATTTTTATGAGCTAGTGACAATGCACACGTAATATGCTTTCCGGTGATATCTAACAGCAACATATAATATCAATGAATTCGGTATAGGTACTCTTCCAAATTGACTCTTTCAGATATTTTACCTAATGAAAATTCACAGAATACCTGTAAATATATATACCTGGGCGATATATCTAATCCTTATCAACATCATAACTAAGTTGATTACATTGAAACATGAACAATTGTGTTGTGTTCTGTGGAGTTTATCTAAAAATGATCTTAGTCGTTTAGAAGTTATAGAGGAATTCGTAAAAACTACATATCATGCAAAAGTCGACTTCATTGGTAAATCTCAGATAGAGAGCTTTTTAAAGTTGTATGACGTAAAAATGAAGTCATTGAATCAGCGTACTAACAGATTAAAAATTAAACATTCCGATTCGATGGATACTGATATAGAAATATCGGCGTGCTAAATATCAACTGGAGCACCCTGTAAGACATATAATGATTTAAGTACAAGATCTAAGAAGAAAAGACTGACCCATAAGCTTTCTATAATTTCGAAATAAGAAGTTTCTGATACAATCAAAGAAATGTTAAAAAAGGAGAAGCAACCTAAGATTGCAATTAATATTACTGAAATACTGCCAACTACATCACCAAAACGTCTTAAACGGATTACCGAAAGTGTACCTACTCCAACATCACAATCCAATTTTACAGAGGAAGAAGCAATTGCTTTAATGCTTGAACTGGACCTCAGCGAAACAAATATCAAATTTTAAGAAAAGCTCTGCTTGAAAATTCTCCCATCATACAAGGATATTCAAGAAAAAAAGCAAACTATTTTACCATCTATTTCGGTTACCGAAAAGGAAGCATATGTAGAGCTATCTTCTTTGCTTGAGAATACAGCTACCAGGATAGTTGCAGATTTTTCTGCAGATCAGTTGGAAAATGTTAATAACAGCGACGTTTAATTAATCTGTAAGTGGGGATGTGACGGACTATCAGCCCTTCCTGAATACAGGCATGCTAGTGGAAGTAAGAAAATGGCGGATTATAAAAGCGTATTTATAGCATCATCTTATTCCTTAAAGCATTATTCATCAAAATGTAAAAACTCATTTGAAAATATATGGCTTAACACCACTCCAGGATCAAAATTTTTGCAGAACTATTTGGTTCGAATACACAAGGGAGTGGAAGACAACAACAAAGGATTTTGTGGAATATATTAAAGATGAAATAAATGATTTACAACCTCTTTCAATAACCATAAACCAATACACATTCAACATATCCTTTCAACTTAGTCTAACAATGATTGATGGTTAGTAATGCCATTACGGAAACATCTTCTTTTTGGAAATGCTCACTATGTGATGAGACGAAATCACAATTTTCGGATATTGGTAAAGCAAGGAGTATTAATGAAGAATTTCTGTCTTTCGGAATATATCCACTTCACGCCAGAATACAGTTCATGGAGCATTTTTTGCACATAACAAAAACACTTGAATATCTGAGAAAAGTAGAATCCAGGATGAATTCAGCACAAAATTAACTCTGCTTGATTTGGAGAATATGCAACAGAAATATCTAAACTACTCTATATCCATGGAAAGAAATGACACCAACAGTACATAAAGTATTGTGGCATGGCGAAATTATAATTGAACGAAATATTCTTCCACTTGGAAAGCTTACAGAAGAGGCTCAAGAAGCATGAAACAGAGATTTTAAGCACGTTCAATTATTCGGCTCCAGGAAATGCTCCAGAACGTCACAAAACGAGGATATTTTTAATAGTCTATTGTTAACATCAGACCCTGTACTGTATCATCAATGAGAAAACGTTGGATTTATTATGAGCCTTTATCAACTCAAAATACTGAAGACTTGAAGGACCTCTATCATCTTTTAGATATGTATACAGATACAACAGATTATTTTATAGAAAATAAGTAGTATAAGTTTAAAATATTAGAAAAATTGTCTACATAAATTTAATGTAAATAAGTAATAAAAAAGTCGTATTAGAAATATAATATTTATTAAGGAAGATGATAAATACCAAAAATAATAATACTGATTAAGTTAAAATAGACATTTTTTGTTTGTTTTGTTATTTTAAATTCATTAATATATATGAATGCTTAGAAAAGGATAAAGATTTACTTAAATTTGGGAAATGTGGCAACGCTATTAAAAATAAAAAAATTTTATTATTTTTATAAAAATATTTTGTGTATAGATATTATTAAAAGTATACAGAAATATTAATAATTTTCTAAGTAATTATTCACGCAAAGCTAAACAATATAAAATATAAAAGTCTAAAGGCGCATATTTCTGAAATGAGGTATGATATTGACTTGAATCTTTTTGCAAAAGATCGGAAATTATATATGCTAAAGGATAAGCTTAATTTGGAATACATATTTTTAAAATTTCTTTCGCTATTTAGAAATAATCCAAACAAAAGGCCCAATTTGGGGTTTTTGGAGAAAATACAAATTTTTTAATTGTAATAACATATTTGTTTATAAAGATATCTTAATGAAATTTGCAGGAAATGTGGATGTTATTAATATAAATAAAAACACGTTAACCAAATTTCAATCAGGGGTAGGGTTTTCCTGAATTCCCAAACAAAACTAATGAAAATTTCCAAAAATGGGATTTTTTACATTTTTGGCTATAAAATCCACATTTTTCCGAAGCCCAGTAGATTTTGATTTAAAACTTTTAACAACATATTGAAGATTCTTAAAATATATGTCGATTCGTGCTTTGGGATTTGAGAAAATATGGTCTAAAATCAAAACTTTCATATAAAATGGGTCGAATTCGGCAGGGTGTGTACCATGACCAATTGAGTTATTGGGCTGGTTTTTATCTTAAAGTTACCTTTCAGAAAAGTGCAAAATTATTATATGTTGCTAAAGAAAATTTTATTTTAGGAAAAAAAAGTGTGTAGATACTTTTTCGTCAAAAAAAAAAGTCGTCTTTTTTGCAATTTTCAAATTCAAAATCGTTTATTTTTGGACTCGGTAAAAATATCGACTTCAAATTTTCTTATTCAATAGATAATTTTGTTCTTTAACTAGTTAAGAAAAAAACTAATAAAATCGGTCGGAAATACTAGGATATATATGAAAAAAAACTGGATCAAGAACATGCAAAATTATGGTGCTTAAAAATTCAAACGCAAATAACTCGAAAACTATAAGAGATAAATAGGACAAGTAAGCATGTCTTTTATAGGTCTTATCAGGGCCTACAACAATATATAAAATATATAAAATATTTGAAATCGGACGAGAAACAAAAAATTGGCAAGCGATTAAAAATTTTTTATGTCAGAGGTACCTAACTTTGAACCCCCTTAGCTCCGGCCCTGAGGGGTTTGTTGTGTCTCCCTTCCAAACTTAATTCTACACTCCTCTGCTACGCCTATACCAAATTTCATGAAAATCCAACCAGCCGATCAGAAATTAAAAATTTATTTCCAAAAAATTTCGATTCGGCCCTACTGTGTATTGACACGAACATGCCTGTAAAAACTGATATAAGTCAATAACAGTAGATATTTGATATTACAATAATGAATACAACTGCCAATTTTAATCTACTAATGCCACCAACTCGTTTATTTAGTGATAACGGGAAAGCCTTCTAACATACCACATATTATTGACTAAAATCAAACTAGCACTTTTACTTTTGGAAGTAGGTCCTTTATTATTTTAACGAGTACTCTATAATGAAAATGAGAGCCTATTACGATAACTTGAATTAATTTGACTATGGTCACATAAAATAAAATCATAAGACTACTGTTACATCGGATCTCGCTATAAGTAAAATATATGAGAACAAATGTCACATCACATAGCGTTGAATGTTTTATGCTTTATATGAGCAATATGACTCTCAAACGTAAGTTTTTCGTCAACATAAATACCCCAAAATTTAATTCTATCTACTAAAGCAATTCTATCACCATTATTATTCACCATCTGCAACTTTTTGTACCATCCTAATAATTTCACCTTATATGGGAGGTGGGCGGTCACAATCATTTTTGATTTCTGAGTTCACATTTTTTCTTGAACTGTTTGAACAAAAGTTCGTTGACGTACATGCTTTTTGGGATATTGGCGAGTTTTCTATGTATGAACCGATTTTGGTCATTTCCTTATATAAGACAAATATTTGAGCATAATTTCCTCCCCTTAGGTGGTTCACTTATATCGTTCTTTCAACAGACATACAGACCGACATTGCTAGATCATCTTAGATTTTCATGACGACCCAGAATATACATTCATATATACATTATGGGGTCTTGGATGATTATTTAGACATGTTACACACGGAATGACAAACCGAATATACTCCCCTCGTTTTGTTAGTAAGACAACTATAAACTTTGCTATTAAGATTTTCTTGTTTCAAATTGTCTTAGCTGGTATCTTTAGTAAACATTCATTTTTATTTATTTATTTATTTTTTTTTTCTTTGGCTTTACGTTTCGATGTAGTGCATGACAATAATGTTTTGCTACCAGAAAATACACTTATTATGGACTTTCGAAGACTTTGTTCATAACTAACACAGTATAATTGTGGCAAGATATAATTTTATTAGACATATATATGTGCCCAGTAAAAAAGAAAAGAAAAAGAACTGAAAAAGTCATTATTTTAACATTGTGTTGTCATTGGAAGGAAGTACTTTGAGCTGAAAAAGAACTGCAGAAGTTCTTTTTTTAACCCATGGTTGTCATTGGAAGGATGTTCTTTTATGCTTCTTGTTCATTCCTTTTGAAGTTCTTCTCTTAAAACTATGTTTACAAAATTTTTTAATAAAAATTCTGTTTTAGCCTTATTAAAAGATAATAAAAATGCTTTAAAATTCATGAAATTTTGATTTTCTCAGAAATTCTTAACTTTTTTTCCTGCTAAAAACGCATTTGTTTTCACCTTTTTGGATGTAATTATTAATAACTTTCAAGTGGTGAAAATATTCTTTTTTGGGAGCAAAAGATCGTTTTTTTTTTTGCTGGGTATTTACGCCTAAACTTACTACATGGCAGAATACATGGATATAATATTTTCGGGTCTTTTTATACCCTAATTCTCTAAGTGGATAGCCAAGCAGCACTAAAGACCTTGGAAACGCACTTCTCCAAATCGAAGCTGGTTAGCATCTGCAAAAAGGCACTTAGGGAGTTGTTGAATGAAGTAGCTGATGAACTGACAAGGCAAGACTCAGCGATTGATGTTTCAGTGAGTGAATCATATATGAAACCCCTATTGGATTTCTTTTTTGGGAAGATTCAAGAGTGGATCTTGGATAGAACCAATTAGGCTTGGGGGGATAGAGCAGGCTGTAAGGTATCGAGAGCGTTATGATTGGCACTCAACAAGGCAGAAACGATTACTCTTCTGAGTTTTAATAGTTTTAAGTTTTATGTAAGTAGAAACATCGCCAAATTTTATGAGAATCGGTCCATAATTTACCATAGCTCCCACAAAAACCCACTTCCAGGAATCGCCCTAAAGTGCATAAAATCATCTAGATATTAGTATCAACGCATTATTCTGTATTTGTATATTTTATTTTACATTTAGTTAAGTTGGCCAAAGGTGTAATATAAGCACCCTTCCCTTTTTATGCTCGTACACAATGGTGTAGGGTATCATATAGTCTTGACCGACTATATAGTTCCCGTTTTATTAGTAAAAATATTCGCGATTTAACGAATTTTTCGATTTTACGAATTTGCCTGACAATTGGCGTTATTTCATTGTGCGTTTTTTCATGTCACCCTTAATTTCATTATTAGCCAAAAGCTTTGAATTTCTTACATCGTTTTAGGAAACGGATCATAGGTGTTCCTTTAGATTGATTTTGGTTAAGATATGTGTGTGACATATATGTCTTGGCTTAACAAGACCTGTAGTGCGATTCAGTAACTTTTAACGATTCGACAATCGCAAAACTTGTCAATAGCAATTGTTGTTTGCAGTAACGATTGTGTGATTCACTAAGTACTCTTAAACGATTGTATATAACTATTATTTCGTGTGGCAGCTCTCCACAAGGAAATGCCGAAATAAAAGTAAGGTTCAAAACCAAATAAAAAAGAAAAACAAATAAATTTGAAACAAATCGAAGTTTGTTTAACAATTTTAAGACCGTGATTGATTAAATTATGTATTTGATATTGATTAAGATGTGTTTCTGTTAATGATTTTCTTCAAAATGACCACTACTCCTAAAAAAAGATTCAGAAACGTAGAAGCACCATCTATAACGTGGAAGCACAGACTACAATCACAAAACAACGACTGAATCATTGGGTTGACTTTTTGGCTAATTTTTGTCAATATATTAACAACACAAAATTTTTTGTCTTTAAGTTAACGCAAACAAATATCGTTAAAAGTGTTAGAGAATAACTAAATCGACAATTTTGTTGTTTACTAATTTTAACGATTCGATTATCGTTAAAATAAGTTACTGAATCGCACTACTGACTTGCTAAATTTAACAAAACTATCGCATGTATAAATTCCAGTACATATTTAGATAAAATTAAACATAAGTGTTGTATTCAACTTTATCGCATTATTAAAATTGCCATGAAATCGCCTTAACGCTTGGAAATCAATACGAAATGACATAGACCGGACAAGTAATTTTATTATAGCGGATATATAGTCACTTTTAATACAATATATATATATATATATATATATATGTGTGTGTGTGTAATCTACTTACCTTGAGACAAGTTTTGGTCCTGTTTCGTAGCGGAAACATTTTGGGATCTGAAATATACATATTTATAAATATTTATTGTGCAAAATTTACTACTGAATGAATAAATAAGATAAAAAAATATTATTAAGTTCTTAACATCATATAAAATTTACAAATCTACATATATAAAACAATCCTTAATATTAAAGTTTCGATTATTATTAATAAAAACTTGCGTAAGGAACAGAGCATATGATAACCATGAGTAGGGTGTTCCGAAGGCAGTTAATATCCCATAATAAATAGAAATAAAATGAAATATTTTTCCAAAAATTAAAAACAAAAAAATATTCTCTGTCATAAACAACTTGATTCTTGTTTTACACTCATTCAAGAATTTAGATATTACAATTTATGAACTAAATAGAAATTTAAGAAATAACTCATTCTTATATGTGTTGTTTTTTTTAGATATTTTCAAGTATTACAAAATATGTACGTTCACTAAGTCGCACAAATATTTATCCACCTTATTCCAATTAGCAAATTTTTTAATTACGTTGATAGGAGTAATGCGTAAACCCAAGTAAAGATTATAAACGAAAGGCATAAGAAAACCTTAACCGTTAAAATGAAACAGATATGATCATATATAACTAAAAAAATCCGAAATATCCTAATTTTTTTAATTTATTATTTATTACCTGTTTGAAAGAGGTATTATAAGTCACTTAATGTCAATTACTTCCAAACCTGTCTTTTAAACAAAATAAAATCAAATAATTTTAATAAATACCTTGGAAATAACATAAATTTAGAATATCCAAATTATTCAATATTCAATTTACGTAATAATATACTAAAAAATTAAAAATACAAGATTTTCATTAATGAATTCGTATTTTTACATAAAATTTTTTTGGAAGTTTTTATTATATTCATTATATTTATTAAATTCAAGTAATACAACAAACCATTTCTAGGTCAGTAACTGCATATTACAAAAGCAATACAAATGGAAATATAAAATACTTATATTCTATAACAACAAATTATTCTATAACAGAATTTAAAAAATTCAAATATATCAGTTTATCATAAATATTAATTGTTACTCCCATTCGGCCCAAAGCCGAAGTAAAATGAGAAAATACAAGAATATACCTCAAGTACTAGCGCAGCTAAAACAAGTGCTGCCAGCAGAAAAGAAAAATTAAATATTTTTTTCCCTCTCCATAAAATTCTTCCATGTATAAATACACTGTGCGGCAAATGGTAGGGGTCAGTGATCGGGAAGGGTTCAAACTACCGGGGAAAGTTATATCGGTAAAAAAGGAGTTATACGTGTCCCGGCGTTTCGCTGGGTCACGTCTAGGAATCGAGATATATCGATTTGAAGTTAGTAACTATCATATAGGGGAAATTGTGACCTTTGGTGGTCTTTTTTTTTGACATAACTCGAGAACCACCAGTCCGATTTTGCTGAAACAAATTTAAAAAAATTAGGAATGACAATTCCTTTAATCTGTTCATACAACGTTTCGCTACATAAGCAACAGTTTCGCGGTTAAAAATAAATGTATGAAAAAAAAAAACTATTTTTTGCCTAAAAAATTGAATTTTTTTATTTTTAATTCATAAAAAATCCAAGTCACATAACCTTTAAACAAAATGAGACATAGGTCATGAAAATCGATGGACGCGTTTTGCTTTTATTCACAATTAAGTGAAGGTATGAATTTCAAAAATTTGCTCGAGATATGCTCAAAATTCCTTGGAAAAAACATTGATGACTTTTTTTTATGATTGTCAGAATTAAAAAAAAAAGTAATAAACAAAAGGTTATTTGATTTTTATGGTAGCGGTAACAAACTAAAAAACGGTCATAAATGTGCGTGGACAATTAAAAGGAAAAAAGGATAGTGCACTTTTTTAATTATTTGGGTTTTTTCCGTTGGCTACCCGCATGATTTTTTACACAAATTGCACCCACATTTTATTTAATTTTTAAACGCACACGAATCAGGTTTATAGCCACCCTTAAAAGATGCGCGAATTCATAAGTACCTCTCAGTAAAATATTGAAACTTACGTAGTATTTATAGGTGTTCACTGATCGATTTTTGTCATTCAACAAGTGTCTCCGAACGCGTAAAGTACGGTTTTTTTTAAGTGACGAAAAAGTAATAAAAGTATAAAACCGAAATGAGTGCAAATTGTCCAGAAAATATAAATTTATTTTGTTACGTTTGTGGCAAAAGAGCTTTTTCAACAAATGCTGCATTACTCACTGAGCAAGTGGAGCGCGCTTTTAAACTTTATTTTGATTGCGAAATAATTCGCGGCGTTTCGTGGGTCCCAGACAAAATTTGTAAAACGCGCTACAATGGTCTTAACATGTGGATCCAAGGGAAACGCAGTTCACTTCGTTTTGGTGTACCAATGATTTGGAATGATCCAGGAGAGCACAGTTTCGACAATTGTTACGCTTGCGCAAACAAAATATGTGGAGTAAATCGTAAAGGCCTTAAACGAAGAGTTTACATATCTGTTAAAAGTGCACAAATACCTCTACCGCATTCGGATGAAATACCAATTCCACCGCTTTCAAGTCCTGACAGAGAAACTTCTTTTTCTATTGAAACAATGGATCAATCGGATTTCACCTATAAACCAACACCAGAAGCCGGCCCATCGAACAAAATAATTCCAATATCACAAGCAAGAATGGACAAGATTTTTGCAGAATTAAACCTTTCTCAACGAGAAGCAGAAAAACTTGCCCAGCTTTTGAAAGGAGGCAACAATTTGGAGCCTAATGTCAAAGTCACCGGATATCGAAGACGACAATTGCTATTCCAACGGTACTACACACTCAACGAAGGGAACACATTTGTTTACTGCCACGATATAAAGGGACTGATGGAGGCGATGGCCATTAATTATGTTGCAGCTGATTGGCGAATGTTCATCGATTCTTCGAAATCAAGTCTGAAAGTCGTTTTGCTACATAAATATAATAAAAAACCAAGCATTCCCATTGGCTACAGCACAGACATGAGCGAAACATACGATTCCATGAAAATAATTTTGGATAAAGTTTGCTACACTGATCACATGTGGCGGATCAGTTGTGATCTGAAAGTCGTGGCGATGCTAAGAGGTCTCCAAGGAGGCTATACGAAAAACATGTGTTTCTTGTGTCTTTGGGATACCCGATTTAAAGGAAACCAATACGAAACGCATGAATGGCTTGCTCGAGATCCAACGGAGAAAGGACACAACTGCGTAAATGATCCACTGGTGCCAATGGAGAACGTCCTCATGCCCCCTCTCCATATCAAACTGGGAATCGTAAAAAATTTCATCAAGGCCATTGTGAAGCAACCGAAAATTCTTGATAGTTTGCAAAATATTTTCCCACGAATCAGCGAAGCAAAATTGAAGGAAGGTGTTCTGAATGGGCCGGATATACGAAAGCTCATGAAATCAAAGGAATTTAAAGGTGCTTTAGACGGTAATGATTACTTTGCGTGGAGGGCAGTGAAGAAAGTCATACGATATTTTTTGGGAAGTACGCGAGCACACAATTACCCCGCTCTTGTGACCAAGATGTTGCACTACTTCCAGAAAATTGGAGTGAATATGTCCCTCAAAATTCACTTCTTGCATCACCATCTCGAATACTTCAGCAAGCAGCTAGCCTCAGAGTCGGATGAACATGGCGAGCGCTTCCATCAAGTGGCAATGCCAATTTAAACGCGACATAAAGGCTTGATTCGCTGGTGGCTGAAATTTGTTGGTGGTCGCAAAAGACGTACGATCCCGACAATGAAGATGAAGAAGAAGAATATACAATGGGAGTTTCCTCCGAGGGTAAGTCACAAAAATGAAGTTAACTGACTGATTAAAAACAATTGATTTTTTCCAGATGAAGACAAATCCTCATCCGATACATACTCTGAACAAGTGGGCAAACCACCACGCAAGAAAGTAAAGGGCGCAAACAAACGAAAATAAGTTTTGCGTTCATCGATTTTTATAACCTATGTATCTATGTAATAACCTAATAATTACCTGTAATAATTTTTAATTTTACGTGTTAATTATAATAAATAATATATAATAAATATTATCCAAATTCATTGAAACATAAAATCAATATTCTTGTCAAAATGAGATACCTTCACTTAATTGTGAATAAAAGCGAAACCCGTCCATCGATTTTCATGATCTATGTCTCATTTTGTTTAAAGGTTATGTGACTTTACGTGCAAGTAATAGGACTTGACACTTTTTTTTACTGTTTTGGATTTTTTATGAATTAAAAATAAAAAAATTAAATTTTTTAGGCAAAAAATAGTTTTTTTCTTCATACATTTATTTATAACTGCGAAACTGTTGCTTATGTAGTGAAACGTTGTATGAACAGATTAAAGGAATTGTAATTCCTAATTTTTTTAAATTTGTTTCAGCAAAATCGGACTGGTGGTTCTCGAGTTTTGTCAAAAAAAGACCACCAAAGGTCACAATTTCCCCTATATGATAGTTACTAACTTCAAATCGATATATCTCGATTCCTAGACGTGACCCAGCGAAACGCCGGGACACGTATAACTTCTTTTTTACCGATATAACATTTGCCGTTGGTTTCATCCCATCCCGATTTTGACTGTCGCATAGTGATATAAGAATAAATATTAAAATAACACAAGTTTTAAAATATATATAATTACATAATATCACTAGAAAAGTAATATTTTTAATTGAAATGTGAAAAATAACATGATATTATAATGTAATATATTTCAAAAAAATAAAAATGTGGGAAGGGAAAAAAGCTAACAAAATTTTAATAGGAATGTTTATAGTATTAGTAAAGTGTACAAAAACATACTAAGAATTTCAAACGAAAAGCGTTATTTGAATGGGAAAATATACGAAGTTCAACAGATAATTAGTTCCAAAGCAGCTACATCTTATTTTTGTCTGTATCTATATCCCAGGTATTTTTTTATTTATTTATTTAGTAGTATATAAATACTTTCTTACAACTAAAATATATTAAATTTCTTATCCAATTTTATATTTTTAAATGCTCTGATAAATATTATTTTTTATAAGTATTACACAATTTCTTTTAAAGGCATTAATATTTGTTTCATTTTTAATATAATTTGGTTATATGGCTGGCTTTCATTCACATATGCTAGTTCTTGTGTTAAGTATTCTGGCGCATATTCCATCTTCATTTTGAAGATAAGGATACATGTGTTAAGCTGGAGTCTTTGTCTGATATTTATCCATTTCAATGTGTCAAGCATATAATGTATTGAAGTATATCTACAACATTTTAAAATCGTACGCATAGCTTTATTTTGTATTCTTTAACATGTTGAGAAATATGTACTCTCTTACTTGCTGACATTGTAAACATAACGAACAATTATATTTACAACACGATTGAACCTGGCTGAAATGTAGCCTGAAGTGCCAGAAACAATTTCTAGACCATAAAATATATGAAGCATTAATAAAGCATAAGCATTTTTCCTCATTATACATGGCAAGTAAAACATTATTGGAATAAATTCTTCGTAATATACTAGATACTTTACAAAATATATGAGCAATACGACTCTCAAACGTAAGTTTTTCGTCAACACAAACACCCCAAAATTTAATTCTATCTACTAAAGCAATTCTATCACCATTATTAAAACCAGAAAAACTATATCCAACATTGCCAAAAATAATGGCTTTTGTCTTAAAAGAATTAACATACAAGGAAGATTCAACAGGGAGGTAGTACTAAATCCCCATCGAAAGGCATACTGCGAAGGGAGTAATGTCCCTATTAACAAACGATAAAATTGAATTTTTTAAAATATGTTCAACAACCTTGAACAGAGTAGGAAGAACAGATATTGGTCTTAAGTCTTCAAAACTACTTACAACTTTAGACTTAAGTGCTACCTTCCAAACCGAAGGAAAAACGGATGAAATTATTATTGAATTTATTTGAAAAAACCGAAAATGTGATAAATGGGGAAAGTAATCTTAATAAACTGGATCGGAATTCCGTTAGTGCCTACAGATAGTTATGCACTTCAAAAGAGAAAGACCCAATAAAATTATCAAAATCGGAGCTAACGGTGGAAGAAGAATCATTAACAAAGTGAGCATTAACCGTAAAACGTTGTCACCAGTAAAATCACTTCGCTTTAAAATTCCCCATATATCAGATGAATGCAAATATATGTATGTTTTTTTTTTATATAATACCCTTTGATATATTCCTATAACAACAATAATCCCTCCAATCTTCAGCAGATGCAGAACTCTGAAAAGCGGAATAAGGAAGATCCCTTAGTGAAAACAGCACAATTAGATTTCATCCAATCACTAACCTCTCTAGGAGTTCTCTTTTTAACCATTGGGGCCAAATTATAAAGCGACTCAAAAGCATAAAAAAGAAGACTTAGAATCAATATATTTAGATTCAAAGAAAGGAGTTATTCTAAATTTAACATAAACGAAATAATAAAATCAGTCTTATTGAAATCTTTGTACTCAAAAAATCTAAGGAATTTTCTACACTAATATGAAACTTTTCAAAAATCAGAGCATGGTGTGATAAAGCAGCACACTGTAACTGACCTGAAGATATAACCATCGACTTATCACTTAACAACCACAAATCTAATAAAGAAGTGGAATTATTGTTTGTATCAAAAGTCAGCCTAGAATTGTCATATACACCCAAATTGCACCTAAGATACACCGATCAGATAAGATTAGCCTTCCCTGTATTAAAAACATTATAATTAAAGACTCCAACAATGATTATTTTATAATATTTTACAAACTAATCACAATGGAAAATCTCCAAGGAATCAATATCACCACTAGGCAACTAAACAACACCAAAAAGGATCTTAACAGTACTAGAAGTTCTATAAAACAGACTCATATCTGCCTAACTTGGAGACTTTAAAAATTAATTTATATTTAGATAGATAGATATAGATAGATAGAGAAGGTTGACGTGATACATTCTTTGTACCACATCTCCACCCAGAGACCAGTGGTGCGATTCAGTAACTTATTTTAACGATAATCGAATCGTTAAAATTAGTAAACAACAAAATTGTCGATTTAGTTATTCTCTAACACTTTTAACGATATTTGTTTGCGTTAACTTAAAGACAAAAATTTTTGTGTTGTTAATTTATTGACAAAAATTAGCCAAAAAGTCAACCCAATGATTCAGTCGTTGTTTTGTGGTTATAGTCTATGCTTCCACTTTATAGATGGTGCTTCTACGTTTCCGAATCTTCTTTTAGGAGTAGTGGTCATTTTGAAAAAAACCATTAACAGAAACACATCTTAATCAATATCAAATACATAACTTAATCAATCACGGTCTTAAAATTGTTAAACAAACTTCGATTTGTTTCAAATTTATTTGTTTTTCTTTTTTATTTGGTTTTGAACCTTACTATTATTTCGGCATTTCCTTGTGGAGAGCTGCCACACGAAATAATAGTTATATACAATCGTTTAAGAGTACTTAGTGAATCACACAATCGTTACTGCAAACAACAATTGCTATTGACAAGTTTTACGATTGTCGAATCGTTAAAAGTTACTGAATCGCACTACAGATCGACATCGGTCCATTGTGAGTCCCTTCATTTAAAGCATGATAGAATAGGAGAAGAAAAAAGAAAAGATAATAGTAACAAGAATCAGAAAGTGGAACAGCAGGAGTAAAAAATATTTAGGGATATACCCCTAACTCCCCCTTAGCCAGTTTATACCTATGACGAAGCCTATGATGTCTACAAGCTCCATGTCATGAACATTAGATAGCCCGTCGAGAAATTGACTTCCAAACCATTTCATCCTACGATGCTGCAATCGACGGTCTCATGGACGTCCTCACACATTCTACAAAAGTCAGAATTGCCAGCGTCCCATTTAGGCCTTATCTTCCCTATCAAACAATGTCCTGTTATGACTCCTATTATGATTCTTAAACTTTTCCTACTC